>JAUCMR010000016.1:1299610-1330668 GCA_032357425.1 Enteromius argenteus | reverse complement strand
TGATTATCATCGTTTTGATTACAGAGACCATCTCTGCATTTAATAAATAAATAGTTTAATCTCGTCATTATACATTAGCATCATTCTGTTTTCCTATTTGATAATGTTCAGTGCTTTGCTACAGTCTGTATTGTTAAAAGCACTATATAAATAAAATTGATTGATTGATTGATTGATTGATTGTGCTAAGAGGGACATAGACTTGCTGATGAAAAGACTGATAATCCTCGTCTTTCAGCAACCTCAGGAAAAAAACTGACAGGTGACCACAATCTCTCTGACATCATCAGAAAGAAGCAAGTTCTCATTTTATAGACAAGCATCATGCCATGCAACATGCTGCCTGCTCAAGACTAGCATATGGCTAGCAAGACTAGCAACTGATCTTTATTGTACATGAGCAAAACGGTTTACATTTTCAATACATAGAATGTAAAAAGTTAAGATTAGATTCAAGGTTAGTTGCTACTACTCATTTACTGAACTAGGACTGAAAAATTAAGTGGAAACCATGTCCTACAAGAAAAAAAGAATGATGTTGTTAAGGCATACAGGGAAATGAAATACTGTACATGAATCAGTTATTGAATATAAAAAAATAAATGGAAATGGAACCCACACTGAGATCACTGTCAGAATCACTCATATGTTTATTATGGTTGTCCACTATGTTTAGGATCTACACAAACACACACACAATAGTTTGCAGACTGAGAGTAGAGATGAATGCTGCTTTTATTTCTTCTGCGTGGTTGTGTGTGTGGATGGACTGAACTGCATGATTGAGTCAACTCAAAAGTTACACTATTGCTTTCAAGGAGTTCATGAAGCTTTTAATGCCCTTTTAACTACAAATGAGTTACTAATAGTAGTCAAAGAGATTTTAAGTGAACACAAAAAGTTGTATACATGCAGAAGCAAACAAGAAAACTTTAAAGATCATGCAAGAGCTCTTTAAAAGTCAGTTGTGTTTGAATAGTTTCTTTCTTTTTCTTTTGAGGAAAAAAAATGTCTTTAAAAAGGGTTGAGACAAATACTGTTGTCTTTTAGTCAAATGCTGACACAATCAGTTTTACAGGCTTTCTGCATGTTGTTAGAATTTGTAACATCTCACCAACATTCGACTTGAAGTGTTCCTGAGAAATTTAACAAGTTGGGTCAATTCAGGCTTGCCTCCAGAACCTAAAGTTAGGGTTTAGATGTTTTCTACATGCTGTAAATTTTTCTGAACATTTGGCCTGATGGATCGAGGCATTAAAACATTGTTTGATTTGCTTGTTTTACTTTTACATAACTGTTCATATTAAACAACGCTTATGGTAAACTAACCAGTGGTGTGCTTGGATCACTCATGGCATGTACAGACCTCCACTGGACCTCTTTAAGGGCACTGAAAATATAATTTATTTATTATTATTATTATTATTATTTTATTATTTTTAAAACACCTGTCTGAATTGGCATTCTATTGGTAACCCTGTAGAATATAGAAAATATTTTCTTCATACTTGAACTAAGTATGAAGAAAGTATTTTCTATATTCTACAGGGTTCCCAATAGTAATCATTTACTAGTAGCATTAATTCATTAATATCCATACTTTTGGGAAAAAATAGGGATAAAATGCAAGAACTTGGATCTTGTTATGTGGCATTTGAACTTCATAATAAATACGCAAATCATTTCCACACACTCAGAAATAAAGGTACAAAAGCTGTCGCTGGGGCGGGATACCTTTTACAAAGGTACACGTTTTGAAAAGGTACCACCCCAGTGACAGCTTTTATTTATGAGAGTGCATATTGAACAAACTTGCCAGTGGATTTTTCTGTGGCAATAAAAAAGATGAGAAGAAACCCCTAATTGTCAGCTCCCTTCTGTCCCCATGGGCTCCCTAATCCTTTAATTGAGTTCACTGTATTTTTAATTGTATAATTAAAGACATCCATTAAGGTCAAAATGGAGTGACACAAGAGACTCCAAGCACACATGAGAGAGATTATTGAATTTTTGAAAACTAGTGTGTGTGCATTATTTGTTTTTGTTTTTATTCCTACATTTATATAAATGTTTTGGATTTTCTTATGACTATAATTAAATAGCTTATATTTAATAGTATAACCACATATTTCAGTGTCCAGTATAGGCTGTACTTTGCTTGAATATATTGGCACATAAATATATATCCACATTAAATTGTTTACACCAAATTTATGCTTAAAACATGTAGTTACAGTATATGTATATATATATGCTTTCAATGTTTTACATTCCACTCTTAATTGTCACTTTTGCAGAAAAAAAAAATCAGTTTGTAATTGTTGTCATTATCATTGCTAATTGTAAGCATCTACTGTTTCACAAGGAAACAAACAAGCAAAAAAAAGCTGACAGAATAACAGTTTACAATATGTGCACAGCTGTAAAATTGTTTAGTGGTAGGCTAATAAAATATGCAAAAGTACATTATTTATCAGCAGTCAGTTAGTTCTGTGATCTAGGCAAAACTTCTGGCAGCCAGCCGTAAGGAAGTTAACAAGAGTACCATTTAAGTCAGTTAGCACATGACAAGATGTTGTGTCTGATAATACAGTCACTCAGACTCCTACTTTAATAAATGCTTAAAAGGACACACAGTATCTAGAGCACAATTTGTAGTTAGTATAGAGGAGGTACGGAGACATCACACTTACACTGCAGGCTAGTGTTGTTGCTCCATGAGAAAGGTTCTAGGCCAGGGAAGAAGGAGCTTGCTTTCCTGAGCATGCATGAACTCTGAACGGATACGTCAAAGAGGGGTCTTGCCCCTACCCCGAGAGCCTCCACACAGTCAAACATGATGTCCAGCCTTCGCCAAGAACTCAAACTCTGTCCCAGATGTTCTGTATCGTGTCTCAAGCTGTCTTTCAACTGCAGATACAGTTAAGCAACACAGTAGACGATGACTAACAACAACAACAATGTAGAGTCTGGAGTTTCCCAGTCAATCTGTAACTCAAGCTATCAATGGCAAGAGAAAGTCTGAGGGACTTTAGGTATAGCTGTCACTGTAGCCAGCAGCTTCTCTCTTATAACTTGAACTTTTCTGTAGCAGTTCCTCATCGAATCAAGCGGCTCCTGTGCAGCTCTGTGCTGACCATCACCCAGTGCCTGTTTTTCTCCAGCGTCTGTTGAGTTCTTGAGCTTTGTCAAACTCAGCCTGACTGTCAAGACTCTTAAGTGTCAGCTAACATACTGTGACTCGACAACCTGCACTATTTCACTCGCCGCGGCTAGCTCAGCCCACAACAGAGGGAGAGGGGCAGGAATTACAGAGCGAGGGAGGGAAGAGAGAGGGTGGGGATGAGGCGGGTGCGTTTGTGGTTGGCTGAAAGACAAAACTTTCCCTTCCATTTTCTGCTAGAGCAAGCCTGTCAGCCTGCATCATATTTTATAGCTTTGCAAATAAAAACAAACAACATGACCTCCTCTCACTCCCTCCATCTGTCTATCTATCTATCTATCTATATCTATATTTATGTGTGCAACTGAGACTTGTTAGCACTTCATATCATTGCTCTTTTGTTGATTTTGATTGCTTCCATTGTTCTCCTTTAAGTGCCTTGGATAAAAGCATCTGCTAAATGACTTAATGTAAATATCTATCAATCTTCTGCTATTCCTACTTCCTTTTCATCACAGAGCCCCCTTTTGTAAGTGTGAGCAGAAATTGAAGAAATTGAAGAATGTCTTTTTTCTTTATATTCTTTATTATATTCCTGAATTTGAATTTAGATAAACTGAATGCAGAATTGCAGTTCTAAATGGAGTGAACAATAAGTAAAATTTAAAAGTATAATTACAATAAATTCACCCTTTTTTAATGTTAACTTGATAAAACATTAAGGTGTTTTAGACAAGCAACTTTAAATGACTTAAATACCTCATTCTCAAGTTCTACATTTTAACCAAACAAATTTACATCATATATACAGATTTGTAAGATATTTGTTATACTGTTTAATGGCATTAAATACATTCTGAAATTTATGAATTTGTAATGAACTATTTTGTATTAAACAAAGAAAACAAGCGGCCTTGGACCTTTGGACTTAAATGATCTTAAAACATGTAAAACCTATTTCAAAACCTTAAAACAAAGCGTTGTCAAGTCAAGAGTCAAAGCCTGCATTAACATCAAGATTTTTCAAACAATTTTTGATATGGCTTTTTCTTTTTCTCTCTTCCTGTCGTTTCACAATAAAAGTAGATTAGTAATAGCTGCTATAAAAGGTCAAAAATGAACCAAAAAAGGTAGATGTAGAGAAGAAGTGTGTTTTGGTTTGACTGCAAAGGTTTATGGATGCACAGTGTGATCATCTGAAGCCTGCTGCCACCTTTAGGCAACTCACAGCCTGGCAAACCCCCTTCAACTTTTCGCTTTTTGCAATGTTTTCACTGGCAGTCCTATCATCAGCCCATGCTCTCACCTCAGTTTTACTTTTCCCTTTTTATTTTTCTGTTCCCAACTTACATCATCTTTATTTTTCTCTCAGTTTGTCATTTCATCAAGTGCACCACAACTTAATGCTGTCCAGATCTGTGGTAACTCTTCCAAACAATCGCTACTGAAATATGCCGAAATCTACGTCAACTGTCCCTGTTGACACTGTATTGTATTTCTTTATTCTTTTGCAATGTCTTCCAAACTTGTCTTGACCCAGCCAAAGTCTTCATCCAATGTTCTTACTTTGACATGTTTTTCATGGTTGTGTGCATTATTTAGAACGCAGTGTGGAAGACTACAGACATATTTGTCTCTGCGTTTTTGCTTTAAAACTGTTTCAGTGAGAAAACTTTGATTTAATGATGACATGTTTTTCCAGATGTTGCAGTTTGACATTTTCCTGTAATATATTTATATTATAACTTTTAAATTAAGCAATTTTATGAAAAGCCTTTATTCTCCAGCATGCATGTGTTTGACACTTGTTTCTGTTTGTTGCATTTCGGCAGTTTGTTCTTCAGTAAATCATGCCGGTGCATCGCAACACAGTCTCACTCCAACTCGTCACATTTTGACGCTTGGTCAAGACCCTTTTGTGTCGCTTTTTGAAGCTCGATGTACCCCTTTTTTAGTCACTTTTTGACGTGAAGGGTCCTCAGTTGTTTTAAATAGGAAACCCTTAGCATCAATATGCCGACACGATAATTATTACATTTTATCGTCATAATAGATAAAAACAATGGCATTATTGCATATATGTAAGGGTGTGATTTTTCAATGCAAACAGTCAAAACTGTTTTATTTAAATTATATTATTTACACCTTTATGAGCATGTAACCCAACCCCTGCCCCTAAACTTACCATCTGTCAATAAAACACAAGATACAGCAGGCAGATACAACCAACATCATAATTTATTTTAAAAATATTAATATTCCAATTAATATTCTTTTAAGGCAAAACGATTGATTTGTGAGAGGAATAGACGCGGTCGCTGTCTCCGTCTTCTGCATACTTCCTGTGTGTGCTGCCGCAGTCTGTGCGCGATTAAAAAAAATGCCGCTACAAGAATCTTTACGTCAACGTTGGTTGTGAAATGCCATTGGCTCTTGTGTGTCTCGTGATCGATTGCATCATGCTACGGGACAGGCGTATGTTTTCTGAATGAGACGTGAACAGAGCGGGATCATTTTTACTGATTAAATCCTTGTGCTTCTTCGCATAAAGAAGAAAGGCTTCAGAAGACTTGGAATGTGACACGACTTGTTTGTAATGTATTTCTACTGCTTGTTTATGATTAGTTTCACTAGTTAGCACTTCCTCATTAATTGAATAGAATTTTTGCGAGTTTGGCCAACCTGATCTCACGGCAATTCGTACATATTTTACGAGGTGGCTAATTCGTACGGATTTGTACGACCTCACTCGTACGAATTCATACGATTTATTCTAAATCGTACGTATTTTACGAGATGCCAATTCGTATGAATTTGTACGAATGACCTAAACATAACTCCGCCCCTAAACCTACCCATAGACAAATCGTATGAGTGAGGTCGTACAAATCAATACGAATTTGGCACCTCGTACGAATATGTACGAATTGCTCGTGAGACTGTGTTGGTTCGGCCTGCTCTCCGGGGAGAGGGTCAGGAGCTCGGCGGACTCCGAGCCCTAAGAAATACAATACTAGGGCAGCGAGAGCCCGTTTCTTAAAGGGGTACAGAAAATACGTGGCATTGATAGTTTCCGAATGCTTAAGAAGGTGGGTGTAATTACCTCCGAGACCGGGTGCCCCGACCGAGCAAGCTGGAGGCGACGGTGGCAAGGAAAAAGCTCTGAACTGGAGAGAACCTTGGGAGAACCCAGGCTCGGTCGGGCCAGTTCTCCTCTGGCCAGTACCCTGGCATCGGAAAGTTTTAAATCTAAGTATGATAAAAGGTTGGTGAACGAGGTGGCGGAGGGATGCAAAAATCGAGATGCCGAATGATGGAAGTGAGTACTATTTAAAGGGGAGACCTTTGATTCTGATAGGATAATCGGATAATAGACTAATTGGGAAATGGGAGTCAGCTGTGGTTAGCCGATCGTTCATGCTCCTCCCGAAAATTGTTTAATTCTTAAATATCATTTGTGCAATAAATACCTGTAACTGCATTTGCCTGTGTGTCTTTTATATTTTTCAGAGGTGGGTATAGGTTTAGGGTAGGGGTGGGGTTTGGTGCTCCAATAAAAGTAAAAAAAAAATTTAAACTATATAATAAATTTATATATGCATGCAAACCATTACATTATGCAAAACAGCTGAAAGCAATGGAGAATCCTTCACGTCGAAAAGTGACTAAAAAGGGGAACCTTGAGCTTCAAAAAGCGACACAAAAGGGTCTTGACCAAGCGTCAAAATGTGACGAGGTGGAGTGAAACTGTGTTGTGCATCTGCATGGCTGACTAAAGAGTCTCATATAATCAGATTTCCTCCAGAAGAGTGTGAGAGAAACAGCGTGGCATTAAATTTACACAAACCCACAGACTGTATGATCCACCTTCCCTCCCTCTCTCTCTGCTTTTCCCTTTTCCTCCCCTCATTCGAGAGGACTGAACCCTGAAAGCCAGCCCCAGTGGGGTGCTAACTTTCCCCAAAACTCCTGCTCACCCTCTCTTCTCTCTCTCTTTCTCTCTCTCTCTTTCTCAGTCGTTCACTCTCTCTATCTGGCGCCTGGTTCTCTATGCCTGCTCACCCTACTCAGTCTGTTTTTCATTGTGTTACATGTTTTAATCCACAATATTGTATTGTATTTTATATTTGTTTTATTGTTTAATCCAGATCTTCTGTATATTAAAAAAATGTGTTTGTGACATGTTTTGCAGGGTTGTCAAAGCAGTAATAATACACTCTACTCTACCTAAGAGGAGCAAAGAAACATTGAAACATTGAAACATGAAACTACTGAATGAAGTTTATCAAAGAACTAGGACACTTTATAAAGTTCCATTTAAACCATTTAGTTAATGCATTAACTAACATTAAATAACAATGAGCAATGTGTTTGCTACGGTATTTACTAATCTTTGATTACACTTTTTTAAAGGCTTATAATTACAGTGTAATTACACATTTAAGTAATGAGCTAAATTAATCAACAACATGTAATACTACAAGGTTATGGTTAGGATTAGTGATTGGTTTAAGGTTAGTTACATGTAATTATGCATAATTTAATGTCTTTGAGATACATGTAACGTATAAGGAAAGTGTAAAATACAGTGTTACCAGCCGTTGTTTAATATTCGTTACAAAAAAATACAATGCTCATTGTTATTTCATGTTTAGTCAGCTCAGGTTAACGGATATAATGGATACAACATTTGATTGTAATTAAATGTTTGTAAATAATGAAATTAACAGTAACTAAGATTAATAGTTGTTTTATGCATATCTTTCATTGTTAGCTCATGTAACTAGCTCTCTAATGTAACATTTTCTTACAGCACATTTGAACAAAAACAAAAATGTGTTTAATAGATTGTGAATCAAATGTTAGTTGGTAAATGCAGCATTAAAAAGCACTACATTCTGACAAAGAGAAGAAAATCAAGCTTTCACAAAATGCATTTTCACTAAATTTGAATCCAAATTTTAGTAAGCACAATTTACTAAGTGACTTTTCTTTCGCTCGCCTTCCCATTTTGTAGACATCTGTTAATCTGCACATACGTTACCCCCTATTTCACCCCATACCTTTGCTCTCTCTGTCTCAACATTTTCACCTGTCTTTCAACACATCCCCCTCCCTCCCTCTCTTGCTCTTTCTCATTCTCTTGTTCTCTCTTTCTTTCTCTCTCTCTGTCTCACACACACACACACACACACACATGCACACACTCCACAGTGACACACAGCAGGGAGCAGCACTGCACAATCTCAGCCAGTTCTGTTCTCTCCACACCTTGAGGCAATTACACCCCCCTTCAAACACACACACACACACACGCAAGCCAAGGCCCGAGGACTGCAGAAAGGAAGGGGGAATGCAGACAGGAAAAGGCGCCCCATTCTGTCTCTTTCTCTCTGTCTCTTTCTCAGGCCCTTCTGCTTTTCATCTATCTGCCAATCATTCCTGTCCATCTGTGCCTCTGCTCTTTTTGTATCTTTTTATTTTTATTTTTATTGTCTCTGTCTTTCTCCATTGGTGTTGGTGGCTCATCTGCAGGCTTTTGCAGAATCAAACGTAAGTTTTTTTTTACTGCCGAGCACTGGCGTCATGGGATGCCCAGACAGACTGAACAAAACCTACTCTGTTCAAACGCCTCACTCTTCTTCCAGTGAGGAACATAAACCTGGCCCTCATACTTTGTGGTTGGAGCTACACAGCATTTGGGTTTGGATTTCTGACTGCATGTGTGCTGGATTTGCTTGTATTGGAATGTGTGGTTCCTTGGGGGTCTGTAGTGTGTGTGTGTGTTGTGTGCTGGTCATGAATTGTAATCTGACCCTCTAGGGGGAATACAGGCTTTCCTTCATTACAGGACACAATTAAATTCATTTGCATTGGTAATAAATCTGCAAAAGTTCACTTAAAGAAGAAGTTCACCCAAAAATGAAAATTCGGAAAGCTATCATATATATGCCAAGTTCTGTCATGAAACTGTAATTGGCTGACGGCTCATTAATGCAAATTGATAGTATTCACAGCAATAAATATTTGGCACAAGCTGATTTGCTCCTATTGCATATACACAGCCAACAAGTTTCCTGTTTTTACATTTTTAATGGCTGTTGAGCATTCACTACAGCAATTTGTGGTGTGCTATCAGGGTTCCTCTGAAGCTTAACAACTAGAGGAGTGACCTTGAATTTTCGAATTGGTCATATAGCACTACATACATTGCAGACAGCTTTGCTTATTGGAATGGGTTTAAATTGTCTTTTTTTTTTTTTTTTAAGGTAAGTGGTTGCAATCAATTTATTTCAGCTACATTTAAATAAATTAATTTAGTTGACAAAACTTTTAACAAAAATTGTTTATTTAAATGTAGCTAAAATAAATTTTAATTTACTACATGACTAAACTATTTGCTCAGGACACCTGAGATTGAGTCAGGTGTTTGCTGGGGGTTACTTCCTCTATCACCCAGATTCCGGTTGGTTGATGACACACATGGTGCATGATGAATACTGCATTTGAGCTATTGGCTTAGACTCACATAGTTATTAGGTCGTAAGTTAAATTAATGGTTACAGCACCCAGGTTCACATTGCTGTGACACTAGTTAATTTCTCTAGGCTTCACTAACCCAGAAACACATTTAAGTCAAGTCACTAGTTTAAGCTATCTGATTAACCAATCAGGTACACACAGCAATAGTTTACTAGTGTTAAACCAGTTGGTAAAGCAGGCCCAGGGTCAGAGATAGCAAACACTCTCGAGCAGCAGCAGTACATACTGTATATCCTGGCATAGATCTGCTTGTTTTGGAGGCAAACTCCTGCCTTGGGGATGATTTTAAGCATATTATTATGTATGTACTGTAGCAGCAGTATGTTTGCATGCTCAAAGCAGCACACACCACATACACTAACATTGTACAGGATCCATTGCCATGCTAAAATCTTCCAGAGAGTTGTCATGATGGAAATATTTAGGATATAACTTCAAGAAATGTGCCTCTTACAGAACTGTATATATCCAGGGTGAGCTCAGAAAATCACTCTGGATCCCTTAAATCCAAGCCAGTTTCTTTCCACAGGCAATCTACTTCACATTTAATAGTCAATAATTAGTGTATATTACAATTAAGTATGAGTAAATAAATTATGTATATTCTCTGTTGCTCAAATAAGGTGAATTCAAAAATGAATAGAGAAGACAAGTAAATAGTCAACAAGCAAATAAATAAATAAATAATCATCATCATAAATCAATATATAAATCAATTATATTAAAATATAAAAAGGTTTCATGATTATTATGGTTTTATAATCACTGGATTAATTTGATTCATTAAATTAAACTTGGATTAATCGTACAGACCTATCCATGCAGGTTATATTATTTCATATGATCAGGAAAAGAGCAGCATAATGTCATGCTCAGTCACCAGGCAGACACGGAAGGATAAGTTTCAAGGTAAGTATATTTATTTTGCAACAAGCAGATATAGAATTTCACAGGAGCGGAGCAGGACATCAACTCAGGTAAGTATATAAGGTAAAGCAACTCAAAACCTCCGTTTCATCACACAAACTGAAGAAGACAACATAGGTAAGTAGCTCGTTGCAGGTGAGTAACAGAGGTAAGTAGTCATAACAATATAGTCTTTTAGTGAACTCTTTACAGGGCTCAAGAGGGATACTCAGTCTTTTTGGAAGCGGCAGTCCAGTTTGGCAAACGAGGTAACTCAGGCAGGCAGAGAGTTTGGCAGAACAGAGAGCGTCTGTGTGAAGGACATCAGGTAAGGACCTTGAGCTCAGCCAACGCATGTTGGTCTGAGCTGAGGTTTTAAGGTGAGTGAGTGATTGGGAACAGGTGCTTAGAATTCCGGTGATTGTGATCGGGTAAGTAGGTAAGGTCAGGAGTGACTGGTTGTGGTGTGCTGGTGACTGACTCAGGATCGGGTGCTTGTGAGGATGTGACACATAAACATTATGCTAAACATCATTTGTGTTCCACAGAAGAGAGTCAGTCATAAAGAATGTCTAGAAATTATTCCGATTTTTAGTTGATGTTGGAATTTTTTTAACTATTCCTGTAAATGAACAAATAGAAAGATTCAAGCACAGCTTGACAAATGCTACTGGCATAGAAGTGCACGACTCACTCCTGTTTTAATGTCAGTGAGTCATGCCAGCTAACTTGTGATGGGACAGTTTCCCTGCAGCATGAAGCCGGCTGATCTTTATCACCACCCACTCTTTCTGTCTTTCTGTCCATCTTAAAAACCTTAACAGTTTAAAAATATATAAAACTTTACAATCCTCTTCATTTCAAATTACTTCATCAGAATCCTCCATTATGCAAACATCAATCAAAAACAAACTAACTAAATAATAATAATAATAATAATAATAATAACAACAACTATTCTCTCTCTCTTGTGTGCTCTCTCTCTCTCTCACACACACACACACACCACTGGTGGTTTAAAGAATTGGGCCAAACCCCAGAAATTCCAATCCAATTCTATATAAATAAATAAAGAGGCACAATGTGGAGTTTGTGCTTTCACAGCCTCAGTCCTGCAGTAACCTCTGCATTTGGCCATCCTCTGCCTCGCTCTTAAAAGAAGAAAAATGTGCCATTTGTTTCAAATGCTACCTCTTTTTCCATCACACATTCTGCATTTCTGAAACCAGAAGCTCCACTAGATTCCCAACCTCATGTGCAGATGAGAGTTTGTGTGGGTTTGTGTGCGTTAAAGGATTGCTTTTTTTGTATGACAGATGCAATCCATTTTATGTATGTTCTGCACATGTTACCATTTGAATGAAAATGTGAGATTGTACATTGTTTGACTGATTAATTGAGAGAGAGAGAGACTTTTCAGCCACACTTAATGAACTAAGTGAACTACAGTAAAGATATCATTAAACCAATATACCATCTTTGGCGTTTGGGGGCAGTAGAGATACAGAGGACTGACCAGTGTTTTTTCTTTCTTTTTCTTTTACATATATAAATGTATATATTTGTGTGTTGCATAGGTAATGGTGTGTTGTGTTTTGCAAAAAATGTTTTATGAAAATGAAAATCGAGAATTAGTGTATAGTTTTGCATATTTGGTGTGTTTCTGCTCTTTGAGTGTCAGCTTTCAGAAATGGTACGACAATTCTTCTATTTAATGTGTGGTGAATGTCAAATTTAAAGTTTTAGCTGGACAGATGTCACAGGTTGTAGTTGCAGAGTAAAAGCATGCAAAGTGTACTAGATTTTACTCAGAATTTGTCTAACATCTCAAGTCATTAAATCTGAAGCTAATAAAAAAGTAAAGTGGTCTTTTATGGAGGGTTTACTAGAATTGTCAGTACTGAGGCTGAATAATGTTTCAGCGCTGAAGTCATGAGCTGGCAGACACATACAACAGTTGAGTATTTAAGGTGTCCTTAAACAAAAACCCTTCAGCAGTTTGTATGCCACCACTGCAGAAAGAACAGCGTATTTAACATATCAAAAATGAAGCATTCTCAACCAGTGACCTTAACACTTCCACCATAAACTACCTTTAAGTGCAAGTAAATAGATGCAAAATAAAGCTTACTGCTTTCTAATCACATTTACAAAGCTTTTTAATTAAAAGGATGTTTATCCTTGAACTGCCTGGAATAGTATTTCCCATAGTGCACTCAATTTCTAAAGTCATGAATAAAAACAAAAATCAATTTCCAGAAATAATCAGAACTGATATATATATATAACAGTTTTTAAAAATCATGTTATTTTTTTATTGTGCATTTCAATTAGTCTCAATCAAACTGCAGTTGGGTTATTTTAATTAGTTTAAAAACGAACTAATAATATACATAAAAATAAAAAAAGATGATCTTTCAATATAAAAAAACATCTGTTTTTCAAAATAAACTCAGAGTTTCATATCATGTTTCATATATAGATTCAAAAAGTTGATTTTATTATATATATATATATATATATATATATAATACAATTACTTTCTTGAATCTCCAAAAAAAAAAAAAAAAAAACACATAGCTGACTCCAGAATCCATTATAAAATATGGTTATATTGTGAATGTGGCATAATACAGTTCTTAACAAGAAAATGACTGACTTGTTTTGCTGAAGCTAAGATGCTGCAAAGACCCACTGGACAACCTTTAGCCCAAAATGCTTTTAGCTAGATTTTGTGCATTGTTGCATTATGTGTCACTTGCATTATATGTCACTTTCTGAGGCATTATTTTAAGAGTGAGGACAGGGTGAAGGCTTTAAAATACTCTGTTGTTTACGATGCAAATAACTGAGTGATCAGCTATTTAAAGACACAGACTGTCCCGCCTGTCTAGCCCATCTGCCTCTGTATGTTCCCACTCTGAGCAAAGAAAGGATAGATTGAGAGATGGGGAGATTGTTATCTCTTATTAAATGGAGCTAATGGAGCGTCTGTGTATGAAGGCACCACATAATGAGATAATCGCACTGCTTTCTTACAGCACTGTTGACTCAACTATTTTACTTTTATTATTTTTTATCTCTCAGGGAGAGAAAAAAATGAAGCAGTATCCCAGGTATCATACATCAAACATCTTGTGACCGCTATTTTTTTTTTTTTTTTTGGCAATGAAATGTAATCTTTTTTTAGTTTACTGGAAGTTGTATCCTCTGCTTTCACTCTTTTCTGGCTATAAATGGACATTTGTTCTATGCATTCTTTAGAGTGCAAAGGATTTGAATTTGCCTGCCTTTGTATGTGTGTGTGTGTGCGTGTGTGTGTGTGTGTGTGTGTACTTCAGCAGGATTATTCCAGGAGGTGGTGACTGACATGTGGTCTGTTTGATACAGTAGTTGTACATGTCTGAACACGGCCGACATCGAGAACAAACCCTGAATCAGATCAGCACACAGAACTCAACAAACTCAAAGCACACTTTACTGGTGGAATCTTCTATATTCGCTTATTTTTTTTTTCTCTTTCTTTTAACAAAATAATGTTTGCATCATTTAAGTGTGTAGATACTCTTAGGTACTCTTAGGTACGTGTGTAGGTACATATTTACACTATTTTCACTGTTTTGGAAAGAAGTCTCTTCATGCACTTTTAGTTGAACAAAGAAAAAATACAATAAAAACAGTAAACTGTGGATTATTATTACAATTTAAAAATAACTGTTTTCTATGTGAATATAATGTAAATTGTAACATATTTATTAAAATGGAAAACAGTTATTTTCAATTGTAATCATATTTTACAATATTACTGTTAAGAAAAGAGAAAAGAACACACTATTAGCTCCAGTTCTAGTCATACAATGAAATTAGTCTCCTACTTACACAGAGCTGCCATCTCTTTGGGAAGGTCTGCTCCAAATCGTCCAAATAGGCTGCCATTGGCCAGAAGATCGAAGGGGGAGTGGTTTCGCATTGAACTGAAGGCAAAGGGGTAGAACCCTGTCATATGACCCATAGGCCTCTCCCTATTGGTAGCCATTTTGATGATGGTGGTCCTCCAGTGTCCAAAGACTGTCCTATGGTCCTTTCGTTGTGATAGTAAATGATCACTTCTTTTCACTTCACACTTTTTTATAAAAATAACTCTCTTACTAAGCTTTCTGCAATAATCGTAAATCCATTATAAATATTTGTAAAGCACTGATCTGAATCGAAGATGATCTCAGCAAGTGATCCAGAATTGATGCACGATAATCCAACAGATGCCTGCAGAAAAACAAAAAAGGAAATAAACTATTAACAACAGTTTAGCACAAGAGATCAGACCAGTGCTTTCTCGTACAATTAGTCAGGATCCAACTGAAACATATTCAACATATAAAGAAGGGTTTCACTTTATTTTGATGGTCCCTTTAACACATTCTGTTGACTAGAAGTAACATTGCACCTAAATATCTATTAACTCTCATTAGATTGTTAGTAGACTGGTAGGGTTAGGGGTAGAATAAGTTGACATGTACTTGTAAAGTTACTTACAGTCAGTAGAATATCCAACACAGTCTCACAACCAATTCGTACGTATTCGTATGAGGTCCCAAATTCATACTAATTCACTCGTATGATTTTGTACGATTTGTCTAAAACCCCCGTGACGGGTAGGTTTAGGGGCGGGGTTAAGGTTTAGGTCATTCATACAAACTCATACGAATTGGCAACTCTTAAAATACGTACGATTTAGAAGAAATCATATGAATTCATTGAGGTTATACGAATTACCCACCTTGTAAAATATGTACGAATTGCCGTGAGATCAGGTTGGAATATCTGTCGAGAGACCAACACAATAAAGAGTTAGCAGATATCATCAATCAGTCTTCTGATACCCTAAAGAGAGTTAGCTGACATGTAAACTGTAAAACAGTAAAAAACTGTGAAAATGCTACGGTAAAACCCTGTTAAATGGTTAATAATAAATTAGTGTAAAATATACAGGAAAAAAACAATGTAAACTGACATTCCCATAATTCCCTGCGTTGCATTTCAAATTTAGTTTGAATTTGATGGTTTTTTTTCTTTGAAATAACTGTTTCGTCTTCGTTTTTTCTTGTTAGTTATGTTTATTAGTGTTGTATGTTACACGTAATTTTTTTTAATTAATGTTTATTGCATATTTCAGTTTGATGAGTCTAACCATGATGGTGTTTAGTGTTTGAGTGAATGACACTGAGCACCTTCTATATATGTTCATATTTAAAAGCTGATTGTGATTGACTTTGGTTCATCACATGTCTTTCTCATCACCACCTGCATTTTTTGGCTTTCAGTGTATTTAAAAGGTACAAAACAGATTTCAGAACTTTAATAGGTTGGTATATTAACATTATATCAGTTAATTAAATTACGGCATTTAACTGTGAACTTAAAACTGTAAAACCTAAAATGTTGTTACAGTTTTTTATGGTCAAATTGCAGCAACCACAGCTGCTGGTTTTTACCGTAAATTTTACAGAATTTTTTACAGTGTAGGTGCGATATTATTTATTGTCAAAAGAATGTTCAAAAGGTGTACCTAAAGGCGAATAATGCAGAATTTAAACCGTCTACATCTGACAGCTATGAGATCACCATCTTCTATGTCACAGTAAAAAATAAAAAAAATATACCATCTACGGTTTTGCGTCTTCATCTTTGTTTTTTGTTTGTTTTTTTTTTTCATTCTTTACACACTTAGAAATGTGCATTTGATGTTGCAGTGTGAATGATGTCTGGGGAAAACACAAATAACAAAATCAGATCTGGCCATTCAGATTGAAACACACACGTTTCCAAGAACCTGAAATTGCAATCTGATTTCAGACCACATTTGAATGTGGTTTGGACTGGGTTTGTAAAAGCCAGATTTCATGTGGTTTTCTGCTGTTAGGTCTGTAAACAACTAAATGGGTTTGAGCTGGATAAGCCAAAAAATAAAAATAAAATGCTGCCTGTCTGAGCAAAAATCTTTTTACAAATAATTTATCCTGAATTGGTGAACAGCTTAGCCATGTCCGCCAAATCAGTTGTCACATTTCGCATATATGACATGCTTTTAAGTGACAAGAAACCATTGAAACTTTGAGTTCAAATCCTTTTGAGTGCTTATTTTCTTCAGTTTAGTCATTTTACTTTAAAGACATCTGAGATATGAAAGACTCAGCATCATAATCAAACAGACATGACGCCAGTTGCTTTAGCGAGAACCACTGTGAAAGAAATTGAGAGCCAACTAACAGATGAAATGAGGGGGAGAAACAGAGTGAGTCTCTTGTTGGGGCATTCATTTGAACGGCCTCCAAGCCATGAAGTGATTCCAGGCAATGCCATATGATTTAAATCAGAGACACAGCTCAATAAAGCTGCCTCTGTTCTATTGCCACATGCCCAGGGTGGAGGGCACCCAGCACTTGCTAACCCCCTCCTCCTGCCTCCATCAGGACTTGATGGAAAGTTCCAGAGCACAGACCCATAAATGGTGAAGCTGACTTTCCATATCTTCATACAGATTACAAATACAAGTTTTCTTAACTGACACACATGACTGTAATGGATTGCATTTTTTAAGGAGCAGATTTACAGGTTTTAGCACATTTTAGATGTTTTATAGTAAGCAGTTTCCCTTTGGCATCGGTTTTCATTTTACAGGTACATTACCTGATACCTTTTGCATTTTAGATTTGCATAAAGACACAATTTATAAAGTTCACTGCTTTTAATCTACTAACAAAAGCCTCTGTCTTTGTATGTCTCGTTCTTTCGTTTAATTGCAGTCTGTTGCTCTGTAAGGCTGTGTTCATTTGGAGCAGGGCTGCAGTAAACTGTTCCACATGTGAGGGCTCAGCAGAGTGGCCATGTTTCAGAAAGCATCAACAATCAATCCTGCTCTAATCATACACACATAAACACTGAACTACATTCAGATACACTTCACTGTCCCGTTACTGACTGACTACATGTCAAATAAAATATGACCTATATTATTTTATTGTATTTTATTTTATTTAAGCCCCAAATTCCCCAGAACTGAATTCTTTATATTTTCTTCATCCCTCCCTCTTTGACTCGCTGTCCTTTGAAAATCCCCCTTCTTGACATGTTTTCGTCTTCAGCGGTTTCTTCATCTCATTCAAGATGACAGTTTTCAAGATGTTTTCAACAAAGTGATGAGAAGAACAATCAAAAAAATAAAAAAAGGCAGAACAGTATGAAAGAAAACAATAATGTGTTTAAAAAAAAAAAAAACTGAAAAAGGTTATAAAGAAAAGAAAAGAAAGGTTTTGTATGGAAATGTAAGCCTTATGAAGAGAACAGAAAATCAAACAGAATCATTATTAAGTACTTAGCAGTAAAAAGTGATCAAAATGAGAATGAAAAGAGTAAACAAAAGTGCAAAAAGCAAAGCCAGGAATGAAACATTCCTCTATTGTGCAGTAGTTGCTCATTAATTAGACACACATTGGGTATAAGGAGAAGTCTGTTTTGTGTGTGTGAAGAGTGTGTGTTAGGGGTGAATGAGGCCTTGCAGCATATAAAAAGCAATGGTTTTATTTCACCCAGTAAAATGGTGAAATAACAAGCAGTTATACAGGAGAACTGCCTATACAGGTTAATGACTTGTGAGCAAAGCGTACCCAGCATTCACCTAGAGCCTACCCTATACAGTATTAATATGTGGTAACGCATACTGTAGAAATACTTTCTTTTAAATAGCGTTAGAGGAAGACATGACCAATTTTATGCACACATATTTGTTTTTATGGAATTATGTTCACCAAAAAATGTTATACATCTACAAAAATTTGGGAAAAAAGTATTATTACATCACTTTCACACTAATGGGTCAAGGAGTGAATGTGTGCCCATGGCAGTTCAAACAGCTAATAAAAACATCACAAATTCACTTCATCCATTGCTGAGCAAGCTATTTCACCAAGTAAATAGCTTAGCCTCTGGTTTGTATGTTTCTTTCATTTAACCCATGTCCCTGGGCTTCAGATGAACACATGTCTACTCTCTCCTGTGGCCCTCTGCAGGGTGCACACCTTTACACTGTCAACAAAAGCTCCTGTGTGTGCCCTGCCTCAATGCTGCATTTATAGGACGGGCCGCCTGGCAGGGTTTGCCTGTTCTGGTTCTGCTCTAATTTACCAGCGTGAACAGAGGGAGGGGGAATAAAGAGAGGAGGTAATGAGGTAATGCCCACAAACTTTCTATGATGCAATATTGGGAAATATTTATCTTATGTGGGTAACACAAAGACAGCATAAACACAGTCAGAGCTGAAGGTCATGTTTCTAAATAATCAACAGATCGCATTGACTGTTCCTGTCAATTCTTACTTCATAAAAAAATAAAAAATAAATAAATAAATAATAATAATAATAATAATGTTCATTTACATTTGGATTATAAGATGTCCACTTCAGTATTAGCACAAAACTTGGAGCACATATATTTGTAGCAATAGCCAAAAATACATTGGCTCAAAATTATTGACTTTTTAATTTTTTATGATACACATATACATATATATTTTTAAATAGTAATATGCATTGCTAAGAACTTTATTTGGACAACTTTAAAGACAATTTTCTCAATATTTGACGCCCTTTAGATATCAAATAGCTGTATCTCGGCCAAATATTGTCCTTATTATTTATTCAGCTTTTGGATGATTTATATAAATCTCAATTAAAACAAAAAAACACTTATGACTGGTTTTGTGGTCCAGGTTCACAAATGGTCCTTTGCAGCACCCGTTTGCAGCACCCCAGATTAGATTAAAGCCACCCTTTTTCACAAATACTTAATAACATGTGTTAATAACAGCTTGGTCCCCTCGTATTTACATGTAATGATAAAAATTATCTATCTATGGGTGTAAAACTTTTCTATTAAACAAGAAAGTAAGTTCATTATTTATTGATCAAAATTTAATATGGGAGATAAGACTAACAGACTGATAGACTACATATCACCCATAAAATAGCAAATAAACAAGGACGAACAGGTACATTTTTATTGTGTTGAGGTGCAAAACTGATCTGGTACTTGGTAGTTTTTAGCCAAAACAAGTATGCCAACATGCATGGCATTACATGTCCTCATCACAGGAAACTATTGACAAAAAAACTAAAGTTAAAAGAACCTATGCTGCTTTATGTTACCATGTTTACTACTCCACTTTCTGCTTTGTCTATTACTACTGTACTTCTTCTGAAACATTGCATTGCCATATGTAAATATTTTTGGCATGAGAAATGCTTGTGATGTTCATTTGTAAGCCACTTTGGATAGGAATAACAGTATGTGTGACAGCCAGTGAGCACAACTTGACTTTAAGTTAACATTTTTATGATTGCATTGGGTTTGAATGATAAATTTCCCTTTTTTTGTGGTAGACAGATTTTTGTGAATATTTTGTTTATGAACTGTGAAAAAAACTGTGTAAAACTGTGGATCTAACAAAATCTACTCGATGCTCTGTTTGAGCATCCTGACCAGTTCAACACAGCAACACAAGCTAATGGTGTGAATTTGAGATTTGAGACTTTCTGTTTGGCCGACCAATGGAAGACATAAGAAATGTCCAGGAAACTTAAATAGCTTGTTGATCTAACTTAATAGAATTATGACATCTAGTTCCATTCATTTGAACTGATTTATTTGAGCTTAAAGTAAGTTAATTGTGAGTAAAATTTATGCTAATATAACGAGATCACACCAATTTCATTTGACATGTTCTGTGAATGTTCCCTGAACATAATTCACTCTTGTTGACCCAACCATTGCTGTTTCTGTACAGACTGGTGCCTTTGTGCAGAGTTTCGTTGAGTTTTCTGCAGTTTTATGAAAACGGAAAGTTAACTTTTTTTTTGTTTTTTACAAATGTTTTCATTTAACATAATTAAATTGAGTGCAAATGACAACTGAGTAAAAAACTAAAGATTTGTGTTGTTTTAGCTTATTTTATTCAAGTAAACTTAGAAAACAACTAGAA
Organism: Enteromius argenteus; assembly: GCA_032357425.1. NCBI lineage: Eukaryota > Metazoa > Chordata > Actinopteri > Cypriniformes > Cyprinidae > Enteromius > Enteromius argenteus. The sequence continues at coordinate 1,310,023 of JAUCMR010000016.1, read as the reverse complement.
TCATTTTTTGAGTGTGTGTGAAAATAATTATTTTATTTATGCAGTTATGCACATGCAGTTACATGTGGTGACACTATTGGCACAGAAATGACCAGCTTCAACTTTAATTCTGCTGAGCCGATTGTGATTAAAATGTGGTTCTAACAGTGACATGCTCTCTGAATGCAAACCAAAAACTACACAATGCAGAACTCGTTTCACTGACTGTTAATTGCTCTAAAGTCCACATAGAAACACCTTCATTTATGACTTTGTGTAAGAACATGCAATTAGAAGTAAAAATGACATTTTGGACTCGGTCAGATGAAATGTTTAGTAGTTTTCCTGGCAAACAAAACACACAATCTGCTATAGATTCATAAACCCATAAACTGCATGTGTTAACTTACCTTCAGTCGAATATTTTCAAAGAAAGGCTATGTTATGGCACTATAACATTCTATGTAATACCCTGGCACAGAATGGCATGAATTAATCAAAGTAAACCTCTCAGTAAAATTAACAGTTCTGTATTCATGAAGTGCTCTCTTTGGATTTGAACAGTACTGCTTGGGCACTACAGTTCAACACTGTTCATATTAAACAAGGTCTTTATGTCACTTTGAATGTGGCTTTTAAAAAGGTCTGCCTCAGCACCTGGCCATGGCCATGTGTGACAAAAGCTGACTTTGCTCCAGGTTCGAGGGAGCTTGTCTTTGATGCGTGCTAACGAATAGGGTTTGGCACCTCCAACAAGAGCCCTGCAGTTCCCCAAAGAAACGATGAACAGCCACAAAGGCAAAACACGTCTGGAAAAACATGAACTAAGAGGGAATAATTACGTTGCTGAAATATGAGCCATAAATCAAGGTGCCTTGAGGGAGGTTGTGAACTTCAAACCAAAGGATGTGGTGCATTAAAACACAGACATATTAACACACATATGCAAGGCAGGGATTTTCACATGCATGCCTACGGACTCAGCAAATACAGATGGCCATTATTGTACACAAGCGTGCATGTGTCAAAATTGAGACTCAGAGTCACATTTTTCACCAAAGCAGTGCATTTAAATGTCCATGCACACAGGTGTGAGACAGCTCACGAAGGTTCACACATATGCACGCACATTTTAGACTCTGTTCACAGCATGCATACATTTTAAGGCTTTAAATTTTATGCTTGATGCTCCAAACCTAAACCAAACTAAAACATACAGATGCAGGTAATGGCTTAAGTTTCCATCCTCTAATAAACTGGAACACAAGTCTTTCCTCCCTACAAAATATTTTTATAAGTGCGGTCACTGTTGGTGCACAATAACACAATTTATGAACGTCATTATGTCGCTGGCTGTGTAGTAAAAAGGGGTCAGAATATTCATATATAGTCTTAATGGCCTCAATATTGTATATAGTTAGTTGACACCAGTAAGGAGCTCTTTGTTTAAGTGCTGGTACAGTAAGCATCAAAATCACAGTTCAACCAATTATTCAAAATTCTGTCATTATTTACTCACCCTCATGTTGTTACAAAAAAAACGTTTTTGTTTTTTTGTTGTTGTTGTTGTTGTTGTTTTTGCCTTTGCACTGAAAGTTAACAGGGTCCAAGTTAATGAGCATGCTGGACCCAACAAAAATACTTTAAAATATACATACAGGTTTGGAACAACACAATGATAAATAAATGGACCTTTAAGACCTGAAACACACTCTTCAAAAGTATGTAAATGCACATGCTTCTGGCTTTCCTACAAGACATGCTGCAACAGATATTAATATTATTCAGTTTACTCTATCAAGGCTACTGTCCTCCCTGAGCAACTTGGATAAATTGCTTACTGTACAGTATGTCTAACTAGGTAGTACTTTATTTTACAGTCCTGTTCCACATGTACATACAATACTTATTATTGTAACAACAATATAACTGTATAACAACTAGGAGTAAACCTGAACCTGCCCTAAACTTAACCTTAACTCTTACCTTATGTTACCTGATACTTTCTTAGTTAAGTACTCAGAAAAGCACATACTGCAACATAAAGTGCAATGGTATTTATGTAATAACACTGTGATTTGAAAGTAACTAAGCCAACTCTGATTACTCATTTTTGTTAGCATTTGTTAATGCATGTTATGTAGAATGGTACGCTGTACTTATGTTGTGTCGGTCAAGCATTCACATCTGGATTTGTGTTCTTCCATAAAGTCTCTGACCTGACATTGCAGCACAAACAATTCCGATAATCAAATTTCTCATTTTAGAGCAAGACCTGAGGCCTATTTCAATTCTGAAATGCACAATCCACATCCAGATCATTCAGCATAATGATTCAGCATTTATAAAATGAGTTAAATTGCTTGCATTATAGCACTTTCTGACACAACTTCTTTGACTACGAACCGCACAATGGTGCCGTTATATAAACCAGATTCTGTTGATTGACCCCAGTAGTCGAAAGGTCCCGGCTGTAGTCACCTTTTAGTGCCTGGAGCAACGAGTGTGGGTCAGAGGTCACGTCTAATTGAGATTGTGGCCAGGTACAAACACATACTCAACACATAATAAATTACATCTTTGTCTACTGATGTGGATTGCATTTGAGGTAGACGCATTAAGCTATTCTCTTTTATGTTATCTTATCTTAAAAGTGTTTTTTGTTGTTGTTAAAAAAACAAGAACATCAGGACACTTTTTGCCTCATAAGCATCTCATCTGTTATGTCTCAACCCAACACATTTCTCTAATAAACCGCATGTAAACTGTTTTGAAAATTCCAAATGCTTCGAGTCACTCCCTTTGTTCTTTTTCCGGCATCTCCACCAACTTTTGTATGTTTCCTTTTCTCTATTTCTCACCATCTTTCTCACAAATAATCAATCTAAATGCATTGCAAATGCGGCAGCAGTAAAGCATTAACACGGGCCCGCTGCAGACTGCCAGCACATATGGAGAACACTTCTACAAGTTCTGCATGAATTATGTAGCTCCTTTCCATGAATTATACAATCTGTAGTGAACTTTACAATTGTATTACCTGCTCAGTTTCCTCTGTCAGGTTGTACAGGATGTGCTGTGTGAAAGAAATTGGCTGCAGAAGGTAGCTCATACATAGTGTTTTCATTTTATTATTTTATAAAAGTTAAAAAATTATTTTCTTTTTCTGGTTAGGGCTGGGGTATGTGTAATCAGGTTAGGGTAATTAATTTATATAAAACAATGGATGCCTATGCTGCTGATTTAGATAACTAGGTAATGTGTGTCTTTCGTGACACGGACAGAAGTAAAAGAAAGTGGCTGATGGAATTGGCTCAGAGTTGACAGACAAGCAGAGACGGTGAGAAGTGGAGAGACAGACAGCGTTCTCTGCCTGAAGGAACTGTCATTCACAAAAAGCTGAGAACAATAAGAAATGGAGGGAGGTGCAGTTAAAGTATTTAAATAGAGCGTGCTCTCTCGCTTTCTTTCTGTCAATCACACGCAAACACTGCACCGGAGCAAACAGGAGCGATGCGTTTAAAGTGCAGCTAGACTAGATGAACAACGCCAGCCTGACAGCCGAGCTCAAGACATCATGCTGAAAGATTGACTGATGAGCTATAAATCACACATGCATGCCCTAATTATTGTGCTTGTATACCTCGTGAACACAATAAAAAAAAAACATTCCATTTACAAACTATTTTAAGGTGTGTTTATCAGTTTAAATCATTTCCATACTGGATTTATGGTGTTTATCTCAGTTCAGCCATATGATGATGGTTTCAGGGCATGATTTCTTTTAGCTTAAATCATAATGTAAATTATTCGTTTCAACGCATTTAAGGAGTTTTCATAAACCAGATGCATGCACACAAAGAGGCTAGTACACAAGTAAAACTCTATCTTTGAAAGACCATTGTTTATATTGACCTTGACAACTATAGCATCTGCATAATCACCATAGTAACTACAGCTATTGTCATTATACTGTGGAATGAAAAAAAAAGTCTTAAGATGCTTTTGTAAACGTTCTGTCAATTTGCCTAGTTCATATGCGTGGTGTTGGATAAAAGCCGTTTTATTGCAACTACTATGGCATTTTGTAGATCAGGTCTTGATGAGTTTGCTTCACCAAATCTTTTTAGTGTACATACTAACATGCAAATACCTGATATTATATATTGTTTGTGGCCTGTAGTTAACAAAGGTTTTGATTGGTTGTTTTTGAGCAGGTCTAAATATATACGTATCTTACGAAACCCTCACACAACTAATGAAATTGTGTGTTAGCCAAATAAATGCTGACGAAAACCCATGAAAGCTATTGCCGCACACAACAGGCTGTAACTAGAAAAATCTGTGAGCTAAAACCCACTTTGTGCTTTTGGAGATCATTAAATATGTGGGTGGTACATGATAAGTACATTGTTTAATCCACACTTCAAAAAATGTAATTTATTAGGATGTTCAGTTCTTCAAACCAGTGTTGTTACTGAGCTGTTCACAGCAGCAGCAAATGCATTATATTCTAAAGAATAACAAGTGGAACGTACAAAGTTGTACGTTGGATATGTAAAACCATCCTAATTATTAAGAGCCTTGAGGAAAAATGCACTGATCAGAAGTTGCTGTTTCAAAACTTGGGAAATTTACTAGACATCATAGTCATGTATTATTCATTCAGACAAATTCCTTGGAAACAAATAGATAATTAAAAAAATAGATACAAACAAGACAACTATCTGAGCCTTATTTGTATCATTTTTTAGATGAAACAATTAAAAGGGATCTCAGTTCTGATCCTTCCATTGTGAGGTTGTCTGAATGAACGAGTATGGAGTGGCTCTTTCCCGACCTCTCTGTACAAATACACAACATATTTCCAGTAAGGAAGTAAGAGCAGTCTCAACACAAACATTTTATCGCGTATGATATTCAAAACAGCTGATACTGATATATTTCCATTGTATTTGGATAATTACGTGATTAAGGTGTTTACATAACCTTCAGCAAAGCTATTGACAGGCTCTCACCTGTCCACTTGTGATATTAAAGCAATTTGTTGATGTGCTGCTCTTTTGTTTAAAAGGATATCAAGCAAAGAAAGGGACAATAGCCATGTTTTCTTAAAGCAACTACCCAGAAGATTTATACATGAATCTATCTGTGCATGTAAAAGTATGATTGGGAACATTGCGTCATTATGGCTAGAGTCAAATCGAAACATGGCATTCATCAGAAGCCTATTGTTCTTTTGTGTGTATAGTCAGTGTCTATAAAGGTTAAGCAAGCATTTGACAAATTAAAAAGAGACAAACAGCTCTTTGATAGGGCACAAATCACAAGCTGTTTTGATCAGATAATGCAACTTATTTTACATTTGCAGCAAATCTTCACATCTTCATATATTTTCTGACCAGAATCTTTCCTCAAAACACCATGTAAACAAGTCTCCTCACGACTGCAGAAAAGCTTCACAATATTCCTGTCATTAAAAGGTTTCATTAAAACATCTGAGCTGTTGCATTCTGTAGCAGCTAACTCTAAATTGCAAGTTTAGAAGTTGTGGGCTGTCTGTCATTTCCTAGCAGCAGGTTGAAGCCGTTTCTGTTGATTTTATCAATGTCTGAACATGATGATCTTGATAAGACGTTTTTGCTGACAGCTGCCAGTTCAACTCATTGACATGTAGCATCCAATTCAGACACTCTTAATGGCACATAAAAACACTACAGATGCACAATCCAGGCGAATTCATGAAAAAAAATGTCATGACACTTTTCTTTCAATATCTTTAACCTTGTCTTAAGTTCAATGTCATACTCACACACGTACAGATCTGTACGCAGGAATTACCTGTAAAACACATTTATTCTTGCTCTAACATGTCTTTCACATTCTCTTTCGATTTCATGAGTAGGGCTTTATTCTGGGGGGCAAAGCTGTACATGAAAATAAAAGTCTTCCGAAACTTCTTAAATGTATGTCATTGCGGTCTGTTAAAGCATGGTGGAGATTAGACTTACCTGAAATGCTGACTGAAGGTCTGGGGGAAGCTTGAACTGAGCGTATGAGAGTCAGTATAAGTCAGATGTGTCTCTCTGTGTGAATAAAGAAGCCTGTTGCATTCCGCCTTTTCTCTTTCGCTCCCCCCTCCACCACCTCTCACTCTACCTCCTCATTCGCTCTCTGGCATTTTTGCCCTCCCTCTTTCAATCAAACTTTCTCTGCCATGCATGTCTTCTTTCCAGCCGTTGAAGTTTTGTGTACAGTAAAGCGCTCCTCAGTTGTTGCCTACTACTTGTTGCTCTCTCTCTTCCTTTTGTCTCAGAAATCACTGAACACTTTGATTCATAAATACAGCCCTGGTCACGTGACGCAATAATTCAAATATACAGGGCTTTTTTTAGAAACCACAGAATGCCTTCAGGGATGGAAAATCAGAACCAGAAAGCTTAAGTTTCCCTCTCTCTGCCCCCTCTATTCTGCTATATGTCTGCTCCTATAGCATCTCTCTCAGTTACCACCCGCCTTCTCCTTGGGTGTCAGTTTCTACATCCTATTATCCTTCCATCTCCTTCCACGCTTTCTCGTCAAACTGCTTACTCTGCTTTTTTCTTCCCCCTGACTATTTTCCCTCCGTTTGCTCTCATGCCATCACGGTTTCTTTTGTCTTCCTCTAAGTAAGTTTTTTTCATACCTTTCATGTTTCTACTAGATATTGAGGCTATTGTATTTCTCAGAAAATCCCATGTCATTCATTCCACTGAATTAAACTCTTAAAAATAGGGGGGTTTGTGATAGAACCATTTCGGGTTCCCCAAAGAACTTTTCGGGTTTTTAGAAATGTGATTTGAACAGGATTTCAAACCACAAAAGAATGTATGAATGGTTCACATTAATATAATCAGATTCCAGTCAAATATGCATAACAAAATAATAATAATATTCTTGACTTTTCTATGACTTCAGAAAACTGGAATATAACACAGTTGTAAGGATCATTTTTATGATAGTTATAAAATGTTGAACTCTTTTTGAACCATGGAGAATATCTATGGATAAGGAATACCTGACATCTTCAGCAATTCTCCTTTAGTGTTCTACAGAAAACATACAATTTTGTTTTTGGAATGACAGGAAATTTACTACACTTTTTTATTATTTTGGTCAGAACTATTTCTTTAACTCTTGCTCTAGCGTTTCATTTATGTTTTACAGACATGCTAGTGTCCAAAATCAGCAATTAAAGCCATTAAACATGCAACCACGCACATAAATGTTACCTTTATGTTATCACTCATGCACACACGGATGGTGCTCTGTGGGACTATCACAATCAGTGCAGGGTTTGTAAAGTGGCTGTTACCAGATCATGAACTCTTTGATTGGCACTGGCCCTTTGAGAACACTCAATCACGAAGCAAACTGTTCAGAGATCAGATTTTATCCTGTCTAGATCTTGCAAAAAGGTAAAAAAAAGAGCTATACTATACAGTTACTGTAATAGTTGTGTAGTTGTCTCTGTGTTAGTTTATGGACTTAAACTAACAAAGATTAACAATGAATAGCTGTATTTTAATCTAAATACTAGAATTCTGATCAAATACTAGAACAAATGTAATACTTATTGTTAGTTAATGAATTACTAATAAGACTTAGTTGTAAAGTCTTAGCTTTACATTTCTACAAGTACTAATGAGCATAAAACTGTTTTATATGAAAAGTATAAAAATGTTTAGTAGAGTGAAGCAAAAGCATGAAAAAAAAATTTAAGAAGATGAGATGAAGATACAATAATGTCCAGGCCTGCATGTTAGAAACTGTGACGATGAATAACAGAGGAAACAGTTTTGCAGATACAGTCACAATGTTTATTGACAGAAGTATCAATAACAGTTTGTTGGCAGATCAGCGTGGAGAAGTGCAAGAGACACTGAGTGGTAGCACAGGAAGAACAGTGGGCACTGCTGCACGGAGAATAATCCAAACTTCACCAGAGGGAGTGGACAGAGGTAAACAGGAACCCAGGAACCTGAGACTGAAGGAGCAGGACTCCACACGGCCAGCAGACAAAGCAGAGGAACTGACGAGGACAAGACAGGTTAGCGAACATTAAATAGGGTTGGGTAACGAGCTCCAGCTGAAACCAATTAGCTCGTTACCCACACCCCCACACTCATTCATACACACAACATGCAAGAATGAGATCGTGAACCCATGAACCGTGACAGAAACAGCATCTGTTCTTTTCCCTAAAATTTGCATATTCTGTCAGTCCAAAATATCTAAGAAGGTAGCTATCGTTTGCATGTGCAAATCGCTTTTTGGACAATTAGAGCAGAACAAAGGGACTAGATCAAAGGAAACAGATGTGAGTGAACAATGAAAATCAAATAGAAATGAGAGAAATCACACAAAGCAACTATAGGTTTTAACTGTGTAAGAACACATGTGTGTTCAGTGTTTATTATTTCATGTTTACTGGGGAAAGTAAGGTTGGGCGATCACTGTTAGCGGTCAGAGGTCAGCCCTGTTAGTGTTTGTAATGATTTTACTGATTTTAAGAACTAGTATTTGCTGTTTTCTTGCCAAAGAAAAGAAAAAAAGCATTCAGAAGTTGGAAACTACCTGTGGATGTTTTTCTGTTGTCTACATTATTATTATTATACAAAGCCAGTTGATGAAAATATGTTTGATTAAAATGTCAGTAAAAAGGAATGTATATATTTTAAGTGCTATGACTCATTTTAATAGTATTGTATTTCATGTCGCATGTCAAATAATATTCAGTCTTTAAAATTGCATGCATAAAACTTTTCACACTCTGCTTTTAAGAGAAACATTTCATACATGTATCTTACAATTCAGTAGCAGGGTTTGCACCACTTTTTTCCTTTGGTTATGAAAACCTGTTCCATTGTGTTAAATGCCAAGTTCTGTCTTGAAGCTCTAGATGGCGCAGGCTGATGGGAGCTTACCGCAAACTGATTATATTGACAGTGTAAAACTACTTGGCACAAGTTGATGTTGCATACACAGGCAATGAACTTGCAGCTTTGCATTTTAATGGCTGGTCAGCATTCACTATCACAAACCATCCACCTTCCCCAGCTCCACCTGTGTAGATCTTCTATAGGTTATGTTATTTATGCTATATGTTATTACATATAAATGCTGTTTGTGCAGCAGTAGTATGTTTCAAAGCATTTTATTGGAATTTGCATTGGCAAGCTCCTGCAATAACCAACAGCAGCAGCAATTCAGCAGCACAGCAGATCTATTCCACGAAGACCAAATACATAAAAAAATTTGATGCTGTGTTAAAATATTGAAGGTGTCATGACATGCATTTATTTATTATTTTTGTTTTGTTTAATTAATTGGAGTTTGTCACAAACTGAATGGGCATCTGTATGCAGTAAACGGTGTCATTGATTAAAATGGGCTCTACTTGCTAATGACTTGATGCTTACATGCAGTGTAGGTAAGTTGTCAGCCATTAAGTAACACATCACTACTGGGTGGGGTCTATTGTGTGATGTTTAACTATTATTTGATGACTTAAGGTCATTGCACACTGAGTGAAATTTTTGCATGTTTAAAAATAAATATGACCTCACATTGTGTCAATTACATTTACACACTGCCTCAAACTTTTGTCTGTCATTACATAATTTGGATCAGGTTCGATTTTCTGTATTTTCGCATCTGTAGCATGCATTTTGATAGGAAGGCATTACGAATATAAAAAAATAAATAAAAATAATGCATGTGAAAATTTCAGACTCTGTACAATGACCTTTACTCTGGAAGCAGTTATGTGCAAATATATTTTCCCCAAGAAGTTAGATGTGACGAGTGAAAAACGGAGGAAACAGTTTTGCAGATGCAAACAATCAATGTTTATTGACAGAGTCAATCAATCTCAAAAATCAGGAAGTTCGTGCAGCAAGCTGGAAGATCACAGTTCGTTAGGAGAGCAGCAGCAAGATAAATCCACACAGTACGAGTCAGCGCTGCTAAAGGCTCTGCAGGAGACAACAGACAGGTAGCACAGGGGCTGCAGTGGGTGCTGCAGGAACAAACAGAATAATCCTAATCTTACCGGAGGAAGCGGACTGAGACAAACAGGATCTGGAGACAAAAGCAGCGAACTCCACACGGCCAGCCAGCAAGGCAGAGGAACTAACAAAGACAAGACAGGTTAGCAGACAATATGTAGTGTGGGATAACGAGTCTCAGCTGGAACCAATTAACTCGTTACCCACACTCATACACACACACAACAGGCAAGAATGAGATTGTGAACCCATGAACCGTGACATTAGATCCCTAATATTCAAAGAAGCCATTTTTGAAGCTTGATTAAATACAGTGCCCTCCACTAATATTGGCACCCTTGGTAAATCTGAGCAAAGGTAGCTGTGAAAATAAATCTGCATTGTT
>JAUCMR010000016.1:1261195-1289298 GCA_032357425.1 Enteromius argenteus | reverse complement strand
AGGACAGATAAATTTTCTCCAGTAATGGTGTAACGTGCTTTTAGAACATGCTTATTGTGCTTTGTTCTAAATAAAATTGAAATGAAATGAACCCATCAATGTTTAGTTAGGGTTCTCTATTCATTTGTATTTTTTTCAGGTTGTTCAAATATAGGTCTGTAATTTAGGCACATGACCTACATCCAAACCAGCGTGATGCAGGCCAAAAACGTGAGGCCCCCAGGATGCCTTTGAGAACAGACAGCCCCTGTTGAGGCTGTTTGATGTGGTGTTCATACGGGCAAACCCTCGATGGCTCCAAGCCTATCAGTCGAGTGTACAGAGGAGGATCTTCTCGAGCAACATAAAGCTCGTGAGGGAAGTAAACAGCAGTCACGGTGCGCTCCTCCTCCTCTCCATGTGCTTCCCCCGCGGCTCTGCTCCCCCTTATCAGAGCGGCGCTCATTTGCATAAAATGTGTGTCAGTAGGGCAGAGCTCACATGCAGCGCGCGCATGCAGAAGGCATTCCTATGGCAAACAAGTCCGCGCAGTCATCTGCCACCGAGAACAGAGAGGAGGAGGCGATAGGAAGGGAGACACTGCAGATCTAGTACAGCGGCGTGACTGGGAAGGAAAGAAAGAGGGCGTGTGAAACGGAGCAACAGTTCTTGGCACACAATAACACAAACAATTTAAAGGGCAAAGAAAGGAGGGGGAACTAGTGGGGGAAACTCAGTCACATTTTTAAGACACCTGAAAACGTGTCCGGTGTTTGTATGTGTGTGTGAAGCTAGTGCATGTTTCAAACTAGTCACACAGCTCTTGGAGAACGGTTCCAGTGCACTGGCTCTGATTGTTCTGAAGAAAAGCGAACAAGGACATCTTTCAAAGAGTGAGGACATTGCCCTGCTTACCTGAAGGACGTTTGACATTACAGTGTCGCTTCTTTCTCGAGACATTTCCAAACAGACTTCTTGAAGTTCGCTGAAAATTTGAAACACGCTGAAAATTAAAGACTGTACTCAGACACCTGCATTTCCATCAACAACGCCAGGAACAGACATCATGGACGGCAGTCCAGGTGAGTTGAAAACAATATTGTCTATAAACATGAATTAAAGGTAAATTGTTTGCACGGATGATGGTAGCAGCCTACTGTTTCATTCACCCGTTTAGGGCTGTTTTTTATTTGTGCCAACTTTTCCATTTATTTTAGTTTGGTGGCACGAATATATTGATACTACATTTTAATATAAAATGAATACATGTACTGTCAAGATTTGTACTTACAAAACAAAACAAAACAAATAAAATAAAATAATAAAAACAAAATGCTAATAAGCCTTTTTAGCATCTGCACGCTGCAATGAATGTTAAATACATTTTTTGATTATATCGCAAACCTGCGTAAACTGACTACCAGTGTTCTGACAAATGTTTCCGGTCTCGCGTTGCACGTAAACAAACTCACGTGTAGCTCACTCTGCTCACGCGTTCTTCCCGGTAGACTGTACATCATGACGCATCCTCATAAATTAATCGTGAATCGTTTCACGGCGTTACTTCCAACCCAGCGACCTGTTGCTAAAAATAAATTTGCAGTCATATAAAAGCTATCTAGCCTTATTCTTTTCCGTTTCGTTAGTGATTTAGCCTCCGTCTCTGGTACAGTAGCTGGGAGGTGGGCAAAATGCAAACACAACCTTGGATACTGTAAGGTGTTTGTTTTCGATCAGGTTACTGTGATTCATTAACCAAGTCACGCTTGTGCGCCGATGACTGACTGTCATTATCTATAGTGCTCCTCCTGTACATTCATTCCAACACGTGCTTAAAGTGTATGTCAATAACTGCTCATGAACATGTGAGAAGATAACGATCGTTAATGAAAGGAAACACAGTCAACATTTATGGCACAGAAGGCAATAAGCCATTGTTTTGTTTACTGTCATCACATGCCATTCCTTATGAGGCATTTAGACATTTGTATTTTTCACAAGTTTGAATGGGAAATATCCAACTTATAATAAGCTTTGGCAGCAAATATATCCTTATAATGATACACACATAGGAACTCGGTAGGCTCCAAATTACAAGATTAATAGCCTACACTTTCTTGTGTATTATTACAGGCTACAATTTGCTTTAAGTTAATTTATGTTACAACATTTGAATCTAAAATAGGAACATTTCTGGAAACACCTATGTTGGCCATGTCATATCCAGTATGGGTTTTTTTTTTTTTTTTTTTTTTTGTGAATCTGGTACCAGGATTTCTTAGAAAGTGCTCAGTTTGCCACCTGCACGTTTTGCATGTCATCAGGCATGATGATGTCAGGCACAGCGGTATTCATACAGACAGACTTTCACTTTCACCGTCACGAGGATCAACCCCAGGCTCCACGTGCCACGCGTGATTTCCCACCCCCTCCTTGCTTGTGTTTTTGTTCCGGCAGCCCGTGTCTCATCCAGCCTCTGAAGGGAGGGAGACTGGTCACTGGGTCAAAGTCAAAGAGGCACAGATCTGAGCTCAGATCTTTCTTCTCTGAGTGAATGATCTCTGTTTAACTCACGTTTGTAAGAAGCACACTTTTAGAAGATCACACGTACTCAAGGAAATGCTATTTTACATCTGCTTAAAATTACATTTAGTGCATTACTTATAATTATTTTGATTATTTACTAGCAATTTCTGAGTAAAAATTGCTTTACAAACAGGAAGCTCAAGCTGTAACTCACATGCACATTGTCCCAGTACAACATTTATTAGTGATTCTTAATCACATCATTATATACACTTTTTGTTTTTTATTCTTTTAAGGGATGATCTTAAAAATAAATGAACTATATCACAAAGTAAATGATAATAATTGTTCAAGTGTGGAATTTGCATAAGTTACACTGCACATGTGTGTTGGCTCTTATAGAAGATATAGCAATTTTGACCTACTTTTCAGCAGAAGCACATGTCTGAGGGCATACAGCTCTGTGAACAAATCTTGAAACAACAAATCAAAGTCTCCCAACTGAGAAAGCTCACCTGCCAAACCAGTGAAAATGGAATTTACTTAAAGAGATCAATTCATCCAGTTCATCCAAAATTATCTCATAATCACCCCCATGTTGTTTCAAACTGCATACCATTATTTCTTCACATAAAAGAAGATATTGTGTAGTACTTTTAGTATTTACTTCCATTATCAAAAGAATGGGGTGGGGTTCTGTAATGTCCCTTTCTGGTTTAAAATGATGGTTAGTTCAGAGTAATGTTGGAAATTATTGTAATGTTTATGATTTTTCTATAATTCGCTATAATTAATTATACAATATAATTCTCAAATAAACAATTAACACTGAAAGGAAGCAGCATAGCGCATTGTTATTTGCTTTTAGGTCAAGTAAGCCTGCCTATTCTAATTGATACAAAACACTATAGCCTATACATTACCAGTAGTTGTTATTACAAAACAATACACCATACAATACAGAGGGGATTCTCAACTATGGCCCACGTTGTCCACTTTCCTGCAGACTTTAGCATCAACCTTGATCAAACTCACCTGACAGTAACTTTATAGCAAAGCCACTGAAGGGCAAGCCAGCAATCTTTAACCCAAAAAGCATAATAGGCGATGCTGTGACTGTGGTGGTACACAAGGAGACCAGAGGCCAATGTATGATTGGCTGAGGTGCATCACAAGACCCATGTTAGGCGTTAACGCTTTTATCAATGATAAAGAGTGACCCTTGCATCTCCCAATAATAAGACAATCTCTGCTTTTTAGTGATTCTGAAGACCTTGATTAGCTTGTTCAGGTGTGTCTGATTAGGCTTGGAGCTAAAGTCTGCAGGAAAGTGGACATTGATGGCCTGAGTTGAGAACCCTTGTAATACAAAATAGGCCACTAATCATACATAGATGTGCTTTTACACTATTGTGATTTAAATATATTCACAAAGTGATTATACCAAAAATAATATTGCATATCAAATGAATACAGTACCTATGTCTACATCTGTCAGCTATGATTATTGCTTTTGAATGGGAGGTTTGTTTTACTTCAGGGCAGCTGCAAAAGGGCAAATTCATACAAAAACAACTGAAATTCAATAACCCGTTCATTAATTCATTCTTTGAGTCACTCACAATCACCCATGTGCATGTGACACATTACATTACAGCAAAGGTTTAGTGTGTCATGGTGTTTATTGTGTATGTGTGTATCCCTTTTAAATGCCACAATGGTTTTAATTCAGGTGCATTATTCAGTTGGGAAGGATATTTAACATAGCCTAAGCTATATTTCAAGCCATTTGTGAGGCATCACGTTATTTAAACAAGTAAGATGAGGTGAGATGTGTTAGGATTAAAAAAAAATAATAGTAATAAAACAAAACGGGCTCGTAAGTCGAGTAAACGTGACCGTGCACGTTCATGCATGCACTCCAGTTTCCGGTAACTCGAGCATTATAAACACGCGCGCATAAATATGGTCTTGGTTACTGTTTTTAAGTCCTCTTCAAACGTGAGCAGCAGGCTGGCAATTTGTGCCTTTTTTTCTCTCGTACTGCGGCTGTTCTAGACACGGGACTGCGGAAAGAGGCTTGTGTTTTGGGGCGTTCACTATGTCAGGGGCGCATGTGAGTCGGCGGTCAGGTGGCTGGCAGCTCTGGAGCGCGTTCCCGGGCGCGCCGCCAGAGGAGCAAGCAGCGCGCGTGGGAGTTCTCAGATCCGTGTTTACGATTCGCAAACAAACTGTTCTTTGGAGTCGGTTCTTTATAAAGATTCAGTTTAACTGACTTGGAAAGGTTTTTCCCCACATTGCTTTAAAGAACAAAATACCAAGTAAACAACAGTAAGAAAAAACTGCAAATAGCAGCATGACAAAAATGCATAAATAAATAAACATAACTGGAAAATTAAGAAAGAAAATACAATACAAAGGACTTAATCATCATTAAACTTCAAAGGATTACATAGTTTAAGGGCTTTGTTTTATGACGTATGAGTTTTAAGGATTTGAAGAAGACATTTTTTTTCCTGGAAAAGACATAATAATAATAATAATAATAATAATAATAATAATAAAACTCAGGAATTGAAGTAACACATAACGTGTTAAATTAAGCATGCATTTCCTTGAATCTCGTTTTGGAGAGACTAAACTCAAACGGATCGAATCAGTGAAGTGAACCGACTCGCTGAATTAAATCCCGATTCCTCTGCTTCGCACTTGCGCACGTGAGTCAGTCTGGCTCATCCTGGCTCGTTTCTCACGTTTAAACCTTCCACTGGCGCGGTTTGAAACATGTGATTCATGGAGAAGGATAAGCTGACAAACCAAGAGCAGCAGAGGATTCAAACATGTGAGACATTTCCGAGTTTACGTAGAAATTAATGGCCTGGAAGGTTTTGAAACATCCTACTGCTCTGGTGGGGGAAAAGACTTTATGCAGTAAAAAATACAGCAAAGAGTAAAACTGACAACATGCCAGACAGAGCAGGTTATTCTGGTATAAAACACAGTCTCGGCTTTTTAAATTTGGGCTTTTTCTTTTATTTTCTTTTTTTTCTTTTTTTTTTTTACAGCAATTTAAACACAAAATGCCATTTTGTGGTGACATATTACTGTATTGTCTCCGTGGAAAGACATCAGTGCACAATATTTTTCAAGTTTAAGTCCACCAAAGATACAGTTACACAATTACAAAAACTTGTTACTGGCAATAGATATGCAGACTAGACCCATAGCAGATCTAGACAGGTGGAACAAGGGGAGGTGAAGGGTTACTGAGGAGTGAACGTACAGCGAACACTTAACCAGACTTGTGTTGAGCAAACAATATCTTTGGCTGCTGATGCACCAGTAACCAATCTGGTTGTGCATGTAGCAAGCAATTTATTAGTAGCAGATTATATTAAGGATGTATACACCATCTTGAGTTTCATGACAGAGCTAAATATAAATGATAAGACCAATTTCCCTTTATGTAATATTGTTTGTTTTCCTTCCTCTTCCTTCACACACAGGTGGAGGAGTGATCCTCTATGCGGGCTCAACTGGAAGCGCCAGCCCCAGTCCAGGAAGCCCATCCAGTGGGTATCAAACCCAGTCTCCAGGCTCTCAGCCCTCGTCCCCGGAGGAGGTTTCTTTCACTGAGCTTGGTACCCTTAAAAAACATTCAATGGGAAGCAGTGGTGGTTCTGCAGGGGGCAACAAACTGATTTTCCAATTTCCAGAAGTAAGCAGTGCTACAACTGTCAACCCTGTTACACCAACAGTAACATCATCAGGCCAAAACACCTACTCTCACCCCGTAGTCGGCAGGCGACCAAGTATGTTCACGGGTACCTTTACCAGTGAGTATTATCAGAGTCTTTTTTGATATTGTCTCAAATTCGGTCACCGTCGTCCACTGCTAACTTACGGTTGACAATTTGTTTTACTAGAAACAGGAGGTATGGTGTTGCTCTGCAAAGTATGTGGGGATATTGCATCAGGATTTCACTATGGCGTCCATGCATGTGAGGGATGCAAGGTAAGAACAGAAACGTGCGCACCGCTCACTCGTAAAATACCCTCAAAATGCATAACTTATGTGGTCTGAGACTGTAGGCACAAATACACATTCACTCTGATCTTGTGTTATCCTCAGGGTTTCTTCCGCCGCAGTATCCAGCAAAACATCCATTATAAGATGTGTGTGAAGAATGAAAACTGTCTGATCATGAGGATGAACCGCAATCGCTGTCAGCACTGTCGATTTAAGAAGTGCCTCTCTGTCGGCATGTCCAGAGACGGTATGAGCTTTAAACACGCAGTTATGAACAACATACAAAATGATCATTCATGGTATTACTACATTATTTGCAGTGTTTGCTAGGGAAAATATCAGTATTGCTGCAAATATTTTGTTCTAGTAACCTCCCAGCAGTTAGACCAGAAAATTGACTGGTTGAACTTAAGCCAGTAAAAGCCCACTTAACAACCACATGCAACACCCTAGCAACTGCTCAGCAACATGACAAAAAATGCTCAATGCTCAGAAAATTCAGTGATCTTTTAAATCAGAGTCTGCAAATCTGTGCTGCTGGATGCATCGCTGCACTCTTGACAATGGACAATGAGTCTTTTTTGCATGCAAAATGTTGCTAATATGACCTCACCACTACAGTATATAAAAAAACTATGCTTATATTTTCTCATCCCCACATCCACCATCTGTTCTGTGCTGTTTGCACCTATAGCTTACATCCCGTTCTGACAGTTTCCTTTCACCACTGATTTATTAGTGTGGGCTCTCCGAAATCCCACAAGTCATCACTCACTGTAAAAACTGCAGCAAATCAGGTTAATTTGGGGAATTGGGGACACAAATGGCCCGAGCACCTAGTACGCTGCAGTTTAATGTGTTTCCAGGTCTTCATTTGCTGTATTGCAGGATTAATTAAGATCCGAATGCTAGCTGGGATTTAATAAAGTGCTTTGTCGATGTAACCCAGAAGCTAAGAGACCTTTAGTTCAATTGAATGCAATGCATAAACATACTAAAATATCTTTTCGACTTGTCCTCTAGCACACTTCGTCCATACAGGACAGTATTGTCTCTAGGGAGCTTTGTAAACTGGGCTGATAATAAATCATATTTTCTGGGGCTAGTGTACATATTTAGGTGACCTAAAAAGTGGGAAAGTAAAGTGATATGCACCATCATATTTCAACGTCACATGATGTACTTGACCTTGTTTTCCTCCCCGGCAGCCGCTCACACTGTAATTACACTAGATTTCAAATTAATTTGGAAGTTTATGAATAACTTTTGTGGTTTTAACTTTTCAGGGTACGGAAATGTTGTAGTGCGCTCAAATGCAAAGCCATAGCTAATACTCTGACTGTATGCTATAATCTCCCTCCATTACATTATGTCATTGCACTTATTACCTGAAACCTTGGCATCTCTTCTTACACTAATCCACACCTTCACGTGATGGTGGCACATGACACCTCTAAACACAGAAAGCCTTTAAATCTTTGTTCTATTACAGACCTAAAGACCTAGTTTTGCATTAGTGCTTGTCTTAGCAGTTTTAACTTTGCCTTTCTCATTGCTCAACACTTGGTGCTTTTTATCAGTCCAGTTTATCATATCACGTTGCTCTGCCATACAATGTTTCAGCGCTTCTTCTAATGCCTTCTCCTTTCAACCCTTTTCACCCTTAGCCTGCTAACCCTTTAACTCATGACAGCATCTGTTTCACCTGCTGTCATTCACTCATCACTCATTCGCTCAGTGACATCACCTCTGCTTCGGTGACCCACTGACCCACTTCCCAATGGGATAGAGACACAGAGAGAGGGAAAGAGAAGGATGGGGGAGGTGTATTACACTGTCGTCGGATCTATAAATAGCTCTGAGAGGTAGAGTAGGGGGAGACTGGATGAGAAAATGTGGGGGATGTGGAACAGTAGCTTTGGACATTAGCCGTAATCTAATATGAAAGCCTGGTGCTCACTGTGATGTAATCATGTTTCACGTCTATTATAAAACTAAATGCTGATTTATCAGTACAGTGATCCTGATGTCCTGAAGTGCATCTTATAGTAAAACTGTCTATCAAATCTGTAGGAGCAGGATTTGACACCCCTGACGTGTCGGCCAAATATAATATACTCAGAAATTGTTTAACATACAGCAGTGAGTAGTGAGCACACACACACACACCTGGAGCAATGGCCAGTCATTTTCTCTGCAGTGCACAGAGAGCAATACTGAGGATCAAACCCTTATGAACTCAGGGATATAAGTCCAACTATCTAACCATTATTCCACAATTGGCCAAGACTGTCCCCTTTTTGGTCTAAAGGTTGGTTTTAATTTTATAAATCAGTAAAGGCTATCAAGGTTTTGCCATTGTTAATGAACCTACTCCACTGCTCATCTAACAATCCTATTTTGCCATTACTTTATTCACAATACAGCACACCCTTTCATACCACAATGCATTATTGTAAAGCTGTGAGACTATGGGCTCCTTTTATATCTCGCCATTCCTTATAGTAACATTTCTACCTCCATTTTTTCCAGCTGTGCGGTTTGGGCGCATTCCGAAGCGTGAGAAACAACGCCTGCTGGACGAAATGCAGAGTTACATGAACAGCCTTAATGAATCAGCATCCATGGACATCACCTGTACTACACCCATAGAGACTCCTACCAGCCCTGAAGATGGCCAGTCAGAAGAGGCCATCGGTGCTATCTCGCAAGCTTATCGCAATATCTTTGTGAACGGGGAAAAGTTGTTGGTAAAGGTTAACGATGACAACAACATCAATAACAACGATACTTCTTTCTACAATCATAATCCAATTCAAGAGTCTGGCTACAGCCAGTCTCACCCTCAACCAAGCATCTCACCCCAAGAACATTCCATCCATTCCACAACAAGCTGTCTACCCCAATCCAGATGCCCGGTCGCCAACCACGACAGCAAACCTGCAACCCAAGTTATGGACAACGGTCACTATTACTTCCCACAGTCCTCAAGTCCCAGTCAGGGAACGACACCTTCTCAAAGCTATCCATCAAAGCTTAACAATTACTCCACTCAAACGTCTTGTCCATGGAAACAGAGCCCTGGTGCTAAAGTTTTGGTATGCTTTTTTTTTTTTTTGATGGCGTATGATTTGTTTGGTAGTCTTAGTTTACTATTTTTATTTAACTTAAAATGGTCTCTTTCTCTTTCTGAATCTTTTAGGCATGTCCTCTCAATGCATGTCCCATCTCCCCAGCCAGTCACTCCAGTCAACAGGTCTGGGAGAGTTTCTCCCAGTGCTTCACTCCAGCTGTTAAAGAAGTGGTTGAATTTGCCAAGAGCATTCCAGGGTTTCAGGCCCTGAGTCAACATGATCAAGTCATGCTGCTGAAGGCAGGAACCTTTCAGGTGAGAAACGCAAATGCCTGACCTCAAATCAATTCCCCAAATCAGTTCTTTTGAAAGTAATCATTAAAAAAAAAACAGTCCAGAGATTCCTTTACTTCATGACCCAGTTGCCTCACCATGTGGTCCCTTGATATTCCTCATTTCACTGTTTATGGTTTAAGTCTTATTAGCAAGGGTGCCATATCAAATGTTATATAGAGCCAAAATAAAACAGTTTTAGCATTAAACTGTACTAAATTTTAATTTAGTCTTTGAGTCAAGATTGTGGCCCTGAGCAAGAAACTATCCAGTTCAGACCAGTTTTGTGTTTTAATAATAGAGCAGATTTGGCTTAAAGTGCCTCTGTTATGGTTAAGGAAAGGTTCGTATTTTGGGTTTGGGAGTCCCTAACAACAGTTTCATATTTGATCATGCCTGTAATGCCTGATAAAGTTGTGTACAGCATGTATAGCTATTTTTACCGCTGGCAAATAATGAGTTTGCATTTTCATTTAGATCAGCATTCAGTAAATAAAGTTTGAAAGTAAAATATGTGCACTGTTTGTATTTCGATTAATAATATCTTCAATAGTTATGCTGTAAGTTACACGGCTGAATCTTCAACAGTTTATGTAATATTATTTTTCTAACCCTCACTTTGATTTATTGCAGGTTCTTATGGTGAGGTTCTGCTCACTGTTTGATGCCAAGGAACGTACTGTAACATTCCTGAATGGTCAGACCTACCCGCTGGCATCCCTGCGAGTGCTGGGCATGGGCGGCCTTCTGGACGCCATGTTTGAGTTCAGTGAGAAGCTGGGGAACATGGGTCTGGAGGCCGACGAGATGGCCCTCTTCATGGCTGTGGTGCTGGTTTCTGCAGGTATCTTGGATTCCCAGTAATTGAGAGAATTATTAAATGCAAGCACTGTTTTTAATACTGAGATAAATAGCCAGGCAGCTTTATAGAGTCTGAGACATTCTTTCTGTTACTCTCTATTAGATCGTTCGGGTATCTCAGACGTGGGGGCCGTAGAGCAGCTCCAGGAGGATTTGATTGGCGCTCTTCGTGCACTCATCACTCGGCGAAGGCCAGAGGACAGCTCGCTCTTCCCCAAACTCCTGCTACGTCTGCCTGACCTACGTACCCTCAACAACCAGCACTCCGAGAAACTCCTAGCCTTCCATATTGACCCCTGAGAACAGAAAGAGACAATTACCAGACCTACCCAAGTCTAGGTCAAAACATAGATTCAGGGTGCTCTTCTTGTACAAATAAGCCATGCATATTTCAGGACAAACATCTGATTTTGACTAGCACTTACTCAGACACCTCAGACTTGCTCCACCACAAGCTAAAACAGACTTTGAACTCTTCCAGTGCAACACAAGAGCAAGAGAAGTACGGAAGCAGATGCTGAACATTTTGACTTTTCAGGATTGTTTTCAAGAAATATAAAACAGAGGAAGATGGTATAGATTTTCAGGTGATGGCTGTTTTATAACTAGAATTCATTTGGGCTTACAATTCAAGTTTTGGGATGTTAGAAGTATTTTTCTCGCTCCAGATGCTATGCATTTATCATCATATTCAACACATTGTACAACCTTTCAGATAAACTTAAATTCAGTTACACAATTCAGTAATCTCATTAAACACATTCTTATATCTCTTTGTGGACCTTTATAAATATTGTTTATATTTGTCAGCCAGTCAAAACCTTGGTTGTAAAAAACATGTATTATAATTGAAATATATGATAGTTTCTTATAACTGTATAAGACCGTAGTATGTATTCTCGTGTGCTAATGTCATGACAGAACAAGGGACAATGGGTTGTTTAATGAAGAAAGGACTCACCGATGTCTATTAAAGTGTTAAACCAACGTAATTCACAACAGCTCTGCATGGATATGGTTTATTTTAACCTTTGCAGTTCAGAATTTCCTTAAAGAAGATGGGTTAGCTGCAAAAGGACTTTTTGCCATTTCCACGCAAATTCAGTTCATTTATTTCATGTGCATCTAAATGGATATTTGGTAAATGTATTATGCTTATTTTTTTTCCATAGAGATGGCAGATTATGTGATATTAAAAAATGACCTTTCAAGTATTGCGATGCATCAGGCTGAGTATTTTATATGCATGCATATTGTGCCTCGCGTTTCGCTGCACATTGAATGCTGATGGTGCACAATGGTATCCTAGCAACTGGCAAATGGAAGCAGCATGTGTATGGAGATGATATATGATATATGCCAAGATTTTCACCCTCGTTTAAATAATGGCTCCAGGGGTTCAGGTGGGAATGGGAATCTTTGTTTCCCTTCATGCATTTTTTTTAATCAACAAATAGAAGAGTAAATCACTATGTTGTAACTGCAGTATAGTATTGTAGCACAGAATAATCGGTCTAAAATACTCCGATTGTTCCATTTATAAAGTGTTGTCAACCTGAATACCATGTGTAGTTAATCATGTAATATTCCAATTATAGTGAATACTTCCACTTCATGTGGAATGTTAGACAAATAAAATGCTCTTTGAAGAATGAGGAGGAGGCACTAGAAACAAAGCGAACATGCCAGGAAACCTCTCACAGCTGGGGAACGGGATGGAAGAACTCTGTTTGCATTTTGCCCTGAGTAGTTGTGGTTTAAAAGAGAGAAAGAAAGAAAGATTGACACGGTTCATTCTATTTCAAGTGATCTTAACGTTTGTAACTCCTTCCTCTCACTTTCTTGACAGTGCCACCTGATTCTTAAGAAGAAGAAGAAAAAAGAAATGTAGATATAAAAGAATAATTATATAATGAGAGATTTTACAGCTACATATAATATGTATAGCACATTAAACCAATAATGCTTGATACAGAATTATATGCTCTAAGTGCGCCCCCTTGAGGTTACTGCGCCATATTACATTTAGATGACATTAGTTTTAATAAAGCCTTAAAATGATTTATGTATGTATGAACAAGAGATAATACTTTACAATCAGGCCTCGTTTGTTAACAATTGGAAATGCATTAAGTTACATTTACAATGAGCGATACATTTGTTATAGTCGGCTTTTCATTTTGTTTCATTTTTGAGCAAATAAAACAAAACTATTCATTGTTCATGTTGCTCAGATCCATTATAGTTATATATTAACATTAACTAAGAATTTAATAAATTTAAATTTAATAACTAACGTTAACAAATGGAAACAAATAATATTTATGAAACCTATATATATTTTAAGTGGATCACAAAAGTTAATTAAAATTGTCCTAAGACAAGAAAGCATTTTGTTTTTAGGTTTTAGAGACAACTTTGATGGACGTTTTTCATCTACTTTACTGTATCTTATGTGCAGTAAGTGCGCCCTCTTGAGGTTACTGTGTAATACTACATGAACATAAACCGCAGTCAGAATCAGAATCATGTTTATTGCCAAAGGCGCTCGAATGGTGGAGGTCTTAAAGCAGGCTGACACAAGGCATATCTCCAAAGAGGTCTTAAAGATATCTGTAAACATTGGAGACAGCTGGTCAGCGCAGTACTTCTGGGTGGATAGTCTGCATTCGGAGGATTCAGTCTCTTTAACAGAACAGTAGCGTTAATGATATTTGCTTAAATAAAATCTTAAAATAGTATTTTACAAAGTATTATTTGTAGTTTCTTGTCCAGCCAATGAAAGAGAAAAAAGAACATTTAAAATGTGACACACAAACACACATTTATTGGTTTTGCTATCATTGTAGGGACATGTGGTCCTCATAACAGAGGGAATGCCAGGAACCCGTATACACACATACACGCATTTTATATTGTGAATACAAAAAATCGGACACTTTTTGGATTATCAGAACTGTTTGATAGTCATTAACTTGACTGTCAGTGCTGCGTGTAGAGAAATAACTCAGCTACTGTTCAGTAGTTTTTTTGTCAGAAATGTTTAGAATATGCTGATGCACGGAGAGCAAAAAGCTACAGGCTCTGTACATACTGTATTTCATCATGCACAGAACTGCAGTCTTGAGCAGCTGTTTGAGAGAACATGCCTCAGTCAGCTGAAACATCTGAAACCTCAGAGATTGTGCTGCGATGAGTTATTAAAATAGCACAGATCGTACTTCAGTTTATCCTATTGACTTGGAGGCTTCCAGGCACTTAAGAAATAAACCTTTAAACCTTTAACTTTCTTAACACATAGCTCATTAGTCATTACAAAAGCAGTCTTACAAATCCATGAAGTCACCATTTCAAGACCTGACTGTCACATGACCCAAAACACTAATTATTATTATACAACATCATATTACGGCCTTCCAAAATGGTTTTATTGCCTTATATTGCCTATGCAATTGTTTTTAAGCAATACTGTGTTGCATTGTGGTCTATGGAGCTGCCTAATGTATACTGCATATAATGTATGTATGTATGTATGTATGTATATATATATGTATACAGATATACAATAAACAGTACTCAAGATTTGAAGTTCATCAAAGTTCAAGAGAGCATTTTGCTTTTATGTTTTAGAACAATTTTGATGTTTTAGAAAATTTTGATCCACTTCAAACGTTGACTACTGTATGTGTGTGTGTGTGTGTGTGTACTTACACAGCATTATCCTTCAGGTCAGGTATGTAATGGAGTGGATGTAATGTGCTTCTTTGTTCTGCATAACTCTTTATATAGCACACCTTTTTTTCTAATGAGAAGGTTGCATCACAGATCAAATGAAAGGCCAGCCTCTGTGTAGAAGGTATGTTCCCGCTCGATCCCATCAATGCTGTCCAGCTCTGACACTTTGCTAGAATGAACTGTGTGGAGGAGGGACCGACGGGAGCGTAAGAAGGATTAGCCTGAATAGACACTTTAAAAGCCTGGAGAAAATCTCCACTGAAACACATGAAGCACAGACTGCCCCACATCCAGCACAAACGACTACAACTGCTCTGTCTGCTGTGACAGCATATCATCTGCTAGACATCATATAACATATAAACAACAAAATAAAATGACACAGAAAAAGGTAAGATATCATTTTTTTGATTACTCGAATAGAATAGAATAGAAAAAAGACTTTCTTCAAAGCCTGTAAGCAGTAACAGAAGTGAATGAAGGTAGGACATGAGATCAGTATATAAAATAATAGTTTTAAATTTAGTGGCATTAAAACAACAAACAATTTAATGCTCAGAGAAGACCAATTCAGAAGCTTTATGAGATATTGCTTCTACACCAGCATATTTCCATAAGGAGATTATTCTGACTATTTATAGATCAAGCTTCTTTGTTATTTTACATATGGGATAAATCCATTACCAGTTTCATTTCTAGACTAACTAAAACAGTAAAACAAATATCGGTTTATATCTGTTTATTTCGCACAGGTCTGTTAATATCTGAACTGGATTGGATCATATTTATGAGTCATAAACAACAATGATACAATGTCCTTTTATGTAAAAATAAAATGCACCACAGTTGACATACAGCATGAATTTTTACCAAAATGAGAGTTTGCTCAGTGTATTTTGTAGCCATTTTCAAAGTGAATTAAATTATTATTTCAGGACATTATTTGGCAACATTAAATACTTCTATATTATATGATCTTAATATTTGCTCGATATTTTTTTAACAGGTTGCACCAACAGTTCAGACTGTTGAAGGAAACATGCCTCCAAGCTATGAAGAGGCAAATGCAGGTAGAGATCTATCTATCTATCTTTCACAATTATCATTGTGTTTTTTGTCATATATATTTTTTTTCTTGTCTTAATTTTATTTTATGATTTCTTTGCAGGATGTCCTGGTTACTACTACGGTGAAGGAACTTTTTCCTGGGATGACATGTACATTAGACATGTTTTTATAAGAAAGGTAGCAGCTGAAATATTTCAACTATAATTATATAAATTATAGAGGATGTTTGTAAAAAAAAAATATATATATCTTACTGTTACTCTGATGTTCTTGCAGGTTTATTCAATTCTGATGCTGCAGCTCTTTTCAACAGTAGCAGTTATTGCTCTCTTCACATTCTGGTGAGTAAATGATTTTTTAATAAAAAAATTACTAATAAATGACGATTTCTCGTAACTACACTGTTGATCAAAAGTTGGGGGGAAAAAGTCTTCACAATAACACTTTTTTCAACACTGATAATAGCCAGAAATCTTGAGCAGCAAATCAGCATATTAGAAGGATTTCTGAAGATCATGTGTCACGGAAAACTAAAGTAATGATGCTGAAAATCCAACTTTGATCACAGAAACCAATTACATTTTACAAAATATTCAAACAGAAAGCAGTTATTTTAAATTGTAATAATATTTCATAAAATTACATGTTTTTAATATATTTATTTTTAACAATTAAATGAGGCTATGGTGAGCAAAAACACTTCCTTCAGAAACATGAAAAAATCTTACTGACCCCAAACTTTTGAATTGTAGTTTATGTTATGTATCAATTATGTGTGAGCATATTAGATTGTATATTAACTTTTGAGATTCCTGATCCTTTTCTCTCTGCTTTAGTGCTCCAGTGAGGTTATACATTCAGACGCATCCTGTTTTATACTCCATGTCCAAGTATGTGAAACTGCTGTTCAATCAGCAATTAAAATTTCATGTCATAAATGTTCTAAAATATTTATGACTTGGACACACTAACTGTATTTCTAACTCAAGCAATGTTTGTGTTTTGCAGTCTTCTGTTTCTTGTCACATATATCTTATTGGCTTGCTGTGGTGATTTGAGGTAAGTCAACAAAAAAACTGTAAACAAATTGCAGTTGTGGTTATATACTTGTTATACACTCATGTCTATATGAAAAAAGGGGAAAGCATCATAATATAACAGTGGCATCCATCTTTTCATTTCTGTATTACAGGAGGCAGTTTCCATGGAATCTTATTTTGCTTACAATCTTTGTGAGTACCACAGTCACCCTAAAAAATTCTTTCTTCATGGGAACAAAATGGAGTAATGTAGCATTTCATCACTTGCTCAGCAATGGATGCTCTCCAGTGAATGGGTGCCATCAGGATGAGAGTTTAAACAGCTGATAAAAACATCACTATAATCAACACCATTCCGCTCCATCGGTTAAAGGGTTAGGTTACCCCAAAATGAAAATTCTGTCATTAATTACTCAACTTTATGTCGTTCAACCCATACGGATTTGAACACAATTTTGACTTCCCAAAATGTTAACTGATGGACTGGAGGGGCGTGGATTACCTTTGGATATTGTGAATTTTATTAGCTGTTTGGACTCTTATTCTGACGGCACCCATTTACCGCAGATCATCCATTGGTGGTGAGCAAGTCATGTAAAGCTACGTGATGCATGTAAAGTGCATGCTTTCCTTTAGTTTAATTCATTTCTGCTATTTTAGAATTTCTAGAGTCATATTTTAAAGTGTATGTTTTTTTGTAATTGTAAAACATCATTGTATAATAAATAAATATATTTTGAAATGTTCTTTTTTCCCCCTCTGTCATTTATTTTGCATGCCTCTGTGAACACTGTGCAAACGCAGACTCTGAGCATGGCTTGCATGTTGGGTTTTATCTCTAGGTAAGGACATATCTGCTATGTGTGCATGCTTTTCCATGCAGATGTTTGATTTCTACTGAACATAACAGTATCTGTTCTTACTTCTGCCAGCTTCTACAACACCAAGTCTGTAGTGCTGTGCGTTGGCATCACTGCCACAGTGTGTCTGTGTGTCACCGTCTTCAGCTTTCAGAGCAAGGTGAGCAAATGCCAGAAGAATTTTACTAACTACAAATACTAACAAACATTTTAGTGAACATCAGTGCATATCTGTGTTACCAGTGATATGTGAACATGTCAAATACAAAAATATTACAAGTTCTGTTGTTTTTTTGACTCTCTAGATTGACATCACCTCTTACCAAGGTCTTCTCTTCATTCTGTGTATGGTCATGTTTTTTTGTGCTATAGTCATGGGATTTGTAGTTCCCTTTGGCTATGTAAGTATCCCAAAAAAAAGTACATTTTGAACCATTTTTAAAGGGTTAGTTCATCCAAAAATAAACATTCTATCATTAATTACTCACCCTTATGTCGTTTCAAAGCCATAAGACCATCTGCGGAACACAAATTAAGATATTTTTGATGATATCAGAGAGCCATCTGTCCCTCCATAGACAGCAACACAACTGAAATGATCCCAGGTCCAGAAACCTAGTAAAAACATCAGTAAAAAAGTCCATGTGCAAGAGCTTGGTGTCCGGCCTGATTCCCGCGTGCCCCCCGAGAGGAAGATGAGATGAGTTAATTGATTGTTTAAATAGCGCTTCCGGCTATGCAGCCTGTAATGAAGCACTGACCGTTAACGAAATAGGAGAATGGGATAAATACAAGATAAACTATTTATTATTAAATATTCTAAAGCTCTAAGAGTTACAGTCAGACATTTCAGTTTAAGGAGAATCATAATTTTAGCTTTAAACAAAATAGCAGTAAGATGGCTTTCTTAAGTCAATATAAATGTTTTCCACCTAATTTAACATACAAGCTAAGGACTGTATTTTTGTTTTTAGATTCTAGATAATTATAGTCATAATACTAGCTAGAATCATCCCAGTCCTAATCTGTACAAAAGCATTAACAGTCCAAATATAGACACTAGTCACTTTCTAATTGTTTTGTCTTTTGAAAGGTTCCCTGGTTGCATGCGGTCTACGCCAGCATAGGAGCTGTTGTCTTTACCATGGTGAGAAGCAGATTAGTTAAGAAAGGATTATGGTTTTAAATGACGATTATTTGTCATGTGATTAAGGTGATATAACATCGACTGACCTGTGTCTCTTTCTCTCATCTCGCATCTTCGATCCCAGTTTCTTGCCTTTGATACACAGCTGCTGATGGGAAACAAGCAATACGCAATGAGTCCTGAAGAATATATCTTTGCAACACTCACTCTCTACCTGGATATTGTGTACTTGTTCACATTCCTGCTGCAGTTGTTTGGTAATGGTAGAGAATGAGCATGGTTGTGTTGTAATAATGTCCGTCATGTACAATATCGATAACTGTTCCGCAACCTCAGCATTTTTAGAACAAGTGGCCTTTCATTTATTGTTAGGTTTAAAGAAAATCAGTTTTAAGAATGTTTTCTCAGGAAGTGAAACATGCACTTCATGTATTATTCAAAGTCGACTTTTCACATTCTGACTACATTTGGCTGCACCAAAACATTAATAAAAAAAGAAAGTAAGTACAAATTAAGATTCAAAATGGCTTTAATCATAAACTACTGGCTTAAAAGGAGCTTCAGAAATGAAGTGAGACTTTTTTTGCTTATGATTTTATTTATAATTGTGTTCCAATCATTTTCAATCAGCTGGTTGTTGAAAGTTCAAATGTGGAGTTTATATTAAGCTCTTTTATTTTCATTTCAATAATCTGTATATATATATATATATGTTATGCAGTCATTGAGTGTAACAACGTGTAAATGTAACCACTAAAATAACTCAATATATAATATATATGAATATTTGTTATATAAGTTATATACATATTTGATTATTACAGTTTGTCATTGTGAGATCATTCATTTTGCAATTCCCTTAACTTTTGCATTCAGGTTATTCTGTATTTTACAATTCATCATATTTTATCTGTTGATGGTTCAATATTCAATGTACTACACTCTCAGAAATAAAGGTACCTATTAGGTTCAAATATGTACACTTTAAATACTAATATGTCTATTTTGGGTACCAAAACCTTTATCTTCTGAAAAGATGACAATGACAGGGACAGCTTTCGTACCTTTATTTCTGAGTGTACAGCACTTCCGTTTACAACTTAGGCCTATCCATAAGGAATTCAGATTTGTGTCAATGAAAAAATAATGCACAGAAATGAATGACAGATACTAAAGTGTGTTTACTAAGTGGGGTGTGTGACACAGCAGGCATCAGAAATGCATGATTTTTTTCTCCCTCTAAACCCAAGCTTTTACATAACAGCTTTTGGAGTATTTTTTCACTTGGAGTGAAATGTAAAACGACAGGTTTTCTTGTTAGTTGGCTAATGGGTCTGATAAATCTAGAAAAGTGGAAAACAGAAGAAGAATGAAAATAGGCTAATGATGAACCTCAGTAAGGAAGATTGCAATGAATTTGTACACTGATAATAATGCTTGCAAAAAAAATTAATAAAGGAACCATGCCAGACGTCTTGTTTATGTGCATGTTTGGATTTCAAATATACACTGGTCAGAAATCTCAGTGCTCATAATATATGAAAGATATCTAAATCAACTTTAATTGAAGTTTATACAGCATAGCACCACTTGAACTGAGCGTTCTCTTACTTTCCATGATCTTCGCTGACAACTCCATCAAAAGCTTTTTTAAGCACTTGACGCTGTAGTGTGGAATGTTCATTTTATTTCTATTACATAATTGTTTTAGGACTATTTCTATTCTTCACTGAGGAGTTAAATGACATCTCTTCTACAAAATAAATAAATTAAACTATAAAATAAACTACGCTAACTTTGCACATTCATTCATTTTATTTTGTTTATTTCAGCAAGTGGCATCAAGTAATAAAACCATTTCGAATTATTTTAACACAATAGTGACAAAATTCATCCATCTGAAAATAGAAGATCAGGGCTGCATTTCTCGAAACCGTCAACAGTTAATATCGCTCCATTGATGACAATAGTTCCACGATCAATGTTGGGAAACGCAGGACAGTTGGAGTACGCTTAGGAAATGGATTCAAATATAGCTAAAGTTCCTTGAATGCACATAAAATGATTATTTCGAAAACAAACAGCTGATCAAAAACAAGTACTTTCTTCTGAAAAGACAGGAGAGGCTTGGAGGCTTTTACAGGGGTGTGCATTAATGTTAAAGAAATATTACCCTTTTATTACAAGCCTGTCTTGAGCTTGAATCTTAGAGTCATAATAGTTTCCTCAAGATCCTGTTCACTTGAAAGCATAGGATTGTCTGAAACACTTGACGCACAGAAGATATATTAATCTCTGTGAAGTAAAGCGTCAGTTTCACTATAACCCCTGCACTGTGTTGCTTGTCTGTTGATCTGTGTGAAGTGGTATGCAAAACACACATCATTTCCATGTTTCGTTCCTGAATGAATGAGTGTTTTTGAATGAATGGTCTATTCACAACCATGTTCCTGAGCTGATACTGGTCACATATCCAACAGCGCTCATGGAAGGACTCAGCCAGATTCAATGACTTGTTTATATATTAGGAAGATTTCATTTGAACGTTAAACTTATTTAGCACAAGCCAGTGCGGTCAAGTGATTAATAGCATCCAAAATAAAAGGTTTGAAAATATTTACATGTATTTATATGTCTATTTATTTTCACATAATGTATATCAATATATATGAATTTAATGTTTTTTCCCTAAAACACACACGCATGTGTTTATGCATAATAAATATATACAGTACTCACATAAAATTTATGTAAACAAAAACTTATTTTGGATGCGATTAATTACAGTTAATGATTTGACAGCACTAGTACAAACGTAAACTTAAAGAACGGCGCACTAAAAAAAAGGGTATCTTAAAAAATATTACATTTAAATAACGGGCTTTATTCAAGTTGGGGGGAAATATTAAATATCACAGTGAATGTTTTTACCAATAAAACATTTGGGGTAAATTAGAACTATTAAGGTAAGGTAGAAAAAGCTCTCTAAGCTAATAACTGCAGGTTTCCATTATTTACAGTGTAACATATATGAATATTTAAGATTTGCAACCGAAAGACAAAATTATTTAAATTAGTCAGTGGCAAATTAAGTCTAAACGCATAATAATAAAGTATAAAGCAATTTATAATAATAATAATAATAATAAAAACTGCAGCAGAAGTTTTAATGTCCATTGATGAAAACACTGAATAACTGGAAAAAATAAATAAACCAACAAAATACAAACAAGATTTTATTAAAAATGGAATTCAAGGGATCAGTTAAAAAAAAAAGGCACAAACAAAAACAGAACATTTTTGTTGTTGTTTTTCTTAAAAAAAACAAAACAAAACAGAAAAACAGAAACTGTGGCACAAGAAGACAAATGTCTGGCTAGAAGCTCTGGTTAACATGCAAACTGTTTCTTCAGCTACCTGTACAAAATGTGTTCTTGTATAAATAAAGAATGTTTTAAAAAAAAGCTGTTCAAGAGACAAGCCATATGTTTAATAATCACAACATCAGCATCACAAACACATTATTGACTTCTGTACAGCTTCCCATCTCTAGACATCTTGATACTGTCTACCGACCCAAAACAACTAAACAGCTCATTTCTTGAGGCACTTGGATTACAGCTTTGCTACAACAACTTTAAATGGTTCTGTTGTTTATGGCTTTATCTGGTGAACAGCTTGAACACCCCATGTTAGCAGCAATACATTTTGAAACTATGAAATGAGCTCCTCCAACAATTAGCAGCTCTTCTTGGAAAATCGAAACCGATCGATGCTGTTGAAAATGTTGGTAATTTGAATATATGTGATCAATCGGAATAAAAACCAACACATCATTTCATAGTTTCAAAACATGTTTAATGTCTTGTGTTAATAATGGATGAACGATTTATCACTTTGATAACCAAAATAAATCCCATTTTCCTTCATGTGGTGAACTGCATGGTATAACTTGAGAAATAACTTTAGTACAGAAAATTTGACTTAAATCATTAACAGAAAAGTCACAATGAAAAGGTGGGCAAAGATTGAGAAGTCAAAGTAAAGGAAAGGGAAAATTGAATCACTTGCATGGGTTTATTATAGTATATTTTTTAGTAGGGAACAATTGTGATTGTTGTCATACTTTAAAGGCGTGTTGTATCTTTGGTAGCCGGAATGAATCCATTCTTTGGGAATCTGGAGACTATAGTGTATCGCAAAGATTTCAATGACTGCCAATAGTCTGAATTTCAGCCTGAGTGATGGTAAACTGTAAAAGAGGTATTGATCAGTTTTAATAACACAAAATATTTGAATGCAATGTCAAACTATCCTAGAAGGTAATCGAGCTAGCAGCTATTTTTATGGATGGAGAAGAGTCTCTTAATGAAAACCATTTAATCGTTTTCAGATCAAGGTCATGGCTTTACATTCATAAAATGTAAAACGCACCAAGGGAAGCCCTCAAACGAAGGAAGCAACTGTGTCTTTAGTGTTCTATAATATAAGCCCTTGTGTTTCTATCCTATAAAAGAATGATTCTTCTACACTCTTAAAAATAAAGGTGCTTAAAAGGTTCCTCACAGCGATGGCGTAGAACAACCATTTTTGATTCCACAAAGAACCACTCAGTCAAAAAAGAATGTCTTTATAGTCTGAAGAAGCTTCTTTCACCACAAATATTGTTTAGTGAAACAAAAAGGTTCTTCAGATGTTAAAGGTTCTTTATTAAATCATAATTGCATCGTGAAGCACCTTTTATTTTAAGAGCGTAGAGACATTTATGCCATATATATTGGTATATTTAAGTGTACAAAAACAACTCATGAGTGAACACTGATTCATCAATGATATCAAAAAGTTTCATTTTGGATATTCAGACTCTTTTAGAAGTGCATCATGATTGACCGAGACCGTACATTTCAAGTAAAACAACAAACAGCACAGAGAAGAACATAAAAGAAACTGGAAAAAGTTTTTCCTTTGCACACAGACATATAAAAAAATCCTATTAATCTGGGATTTAAAAAGGAATAGCAACCAATACACACAACCAAACTAATTCATCATCTAAAAGTTTTCAGAAAGTAAAGCTTTGCCCAAACACTACAGCTAATCTCACTTGAAAGATAAAACAAAATGCATCAGTGAAAACATAATCAAAAGAAAAAAAAACAAAACAGCAGCATGAAGGAAGAAAGCGACTACATGCGCTGAAGAACTGCTTCTGTCCTTCTTGATCCTAACCGTCTGTTCCATAGAATAGCTTTTCCTGCTATACATGTCCCATGTATAACCCCAGCACCGTTTGGAAGATATTTCTACAAATCTCTGGAAAAGCCACAATAACACACAACCTGATGAGGACACGTCGCCGTCACACACTGCAAACATCAGCCTTTTAGCTCTCGTTTTACAAAACATCCTAAAAAAACAGACCTAAGGCCTGCTCTGTTGTACACACGTTTCTTTCTTCATGGGAATGGATTGCGTCTCTGCATCAGTGTCTCAGCAATGGATGCTCTGCAATGAATGGGTGCCGTCAGAATGTGAGTCCAAACAGCTGATAAAAACATCACAATCATCCACACCACTCCAGTCCATCAGTTAACACTGGAAAAGCCAAGAGCTGTGTTTGTAAGAAACAAATCCATCATTAAAAAGTTTAAAAACCAATGTTTCCGACCAGAATACCAGCCCATCACTTTTAATAATGCTTCCTTCAGGCAAAAAAGCCCATCCCGCGTTTTCTTTTGCACTAAAATCCAGCCACATACTAGTTTAGAGCCTTTTTGGACTGTTTCCGCTCGTAAACGGTGCTCGATCTGTGCAGATGTCTGTCTTTATTTATATGAGAAAGCAATATTATGGATTATGGATTCATATTTCAGCCGGAAGCAATGGTTTGTAGTTAAAAACATCTTGATAGGTTTGTTTTTTAATAAACATGTAGCTTTTCTCTTCACAAGACGTTCACTGATTGATTACCTGTGGATTATTGTGATGTTTTTATCAGCTGTTTGAACTTAATCTGACGGCACCCATTCACTGCATGTAATGCAACTTTCCTCAAAATCTACATCTTGGATGATCCGAGGTAAGTACATTTTCAGCAAATTTTAGTTTTAGGGGAACTACTCCTTTAAATAAAGGTGTAGTCAAAACGGTAGTTCAAATAAACATCATTGTAGGAAGTTAAGACAAATTTTTTTTACTTTTTTTTGTTCATAATCTACAAAACTATATTACAAAAACCCTGTATAACATGTAGGCCAAATAAAAACCTAATGCCTTGATTTTCTTCCCTTTTCATGATTATATTCTTCTGCTGCATGTGTTTGATGGATTGATTTATTGTGTCAAATCTTCCAAACAGACTGACACAAATCTGATTTACTAAAGCAGGAAGTAAAACATTCTGAGTTGTAGCAGTGTGGTATTGAGAAATGTCACCAAGTCATGTGTTATCATCACTTTTATGAACTATTTTTGATATTAATAACCACTTAAAGTCACTTCCTCGAGACTCCTGTACTGTAAGCCAATGGAGCCCATGTGTACGAAACAATATGAACATTACCACATTAAACACAAAGAATTCAGAAACCTGAAATATTTGGTGCCATTACCGTATATACATCAGGAAAAAAAAAACTAGATCAGTCCTATCTCTCATTTTAGCTACAGTACCCAGAATTTTAAAATATTTTTTTAAAATATTTTTTAACATTTTTAAATTTGTAATAAAATGGAATTGATCCTGAACACTGCAATGTTAGGCACAAACCGTTTCACAGGTAATCATTAGATTTAAAATGCCCCTCATAAAATACCTTTTTAGAAACTTCTGACTCATTTTCATTAATAATTAAAAAGAAAACGCGCATAACTGGAGAATCGCTATTTCTGCATGAAATATTTTATATGAACTTGAAAAACAAAGCTTATTGCCTTGCTATGCACCAAACTCTGTAATAAATAATAAGTTAATGATTGTCTTTTGCTTTGAAGATTGAATTAGAGTGATTTTATCACTATTTCTTGGAAGATTCTTAAAATGGTGCAGCATGAAGAAGTGGCTTTAAATGGTTTTAAACACCTAAATATCACACAACAAATTAAAAACAGGACAAACAAAATCCACTGTTTGCATATTAATCTGTACAAAAATATCTTACTGCTGCTGACTGAAGGAAAAAAAAAAGAACAAATCTTTAAAAAAGTTGCATATTTTACAAACAAAAGACACATTTTTAACTTTTACTTTTTTGATCCTCCCATATTAAAGAATTAGTTCTTAAAAATAAGAATTTGCCATTACGTGCATAAAAGAACACATTGTGTTTTCCTTACCCTTTTCTAAATCAACATTGTTTTTTTTTTTTACACTTTTTTTCTGTTTTGTTATCAAAATAGATGAAAGATTGATAGCTCTTTTGCACAGTCTCCCACCGTTGGCTGAGTGACTCCTGAAGAGAGAGGAGTTGAACAAAAGATGAGTGACGTCCTTTTTGTCTCTGTCCTACAAAAGATACACGCTCCTTTTGTGATCTGTATCCTCTCTGGTACTCTTTATCTGTGGTAATCCGTAACTCTCTAAGATTCCCACTGTCCAGAGCAGTGCAGCACTTCCAGAGGACCTGCGGAGGAGCCAGGGACCTAAAGAAAGAAAACGTAGCTCATTTCAGTGATGAAAATGACCTAAAAATAAGCAAACATGATATTTAGATCTAATTTAATGCAGTAAATCATTGATAAATGCTAGAAAAGAAGCAAAGCCGTTCCAAACCCATCAGACCTTCGTTCATCTTCAGAACACAAATTAAGATATTTTTGATGATATCAGAGAGTCATCAGACCCTCCATAGACAGCAGCACAACCGAAATGATCCCAGGTCCAGAAAAGTAGTCATATGGCTCTCTGATTTCATCATAAATATCTTAATTTGTGTTCAGAAGATGAACGAAGGTCTTATGGCTTTGGAACGACATGAAAAGAAATAAACACCTGTCAAACCGGTCATCTGACAGACAGCGCGTCTTTCATTTCTCGTCTTACCGTAGCTTCATTTGCTGTGTTGATAGGAATAATTAGTGTGTTCTGAAGGCGTCTCCATGGAAACCTGCTGCTGCTGCTGTCCACTGTTTTCCTACGTGACAAAGAACGAGGATGAGTCAAATATTGACAACGACCCTGCTCAGCATTCAAAGCAAGGCTCGTCATACCTCTAACGTGACACTAGAGGGAGGCACTGGGGTGTACTGAGGGATATACGTTCCTTGCATAGCTGCGTTGGGAATATACTGCGAAGCAAAACGAATAAAGCAACTGTCATACATATAATGCTTTCGGTCACGTTTTGATGATAATTAGGTTCTACCGAGAAGACAAAGAGAGGGTAATCTGCCACCAACCGTGCCAGCGCTGCCGAGAGACAGGTGACTGAGCTGCTGGGCCAGGGGTCCGATCATAGACGTGGGCTGAATGGACATCGAGTGATCCATAGCTGGAGTCAGAACAGCCCCCTGTGGAGAGAGAGATGCTCATGAAACCAATGGCGATTTACAGATATCCAAACCTCACGGGAGTCTGAATCAACATAGTGCTTCTAGGGAAGACTAAAAGACACCAGCTGCATGAAAACATTATATGTTCGACATATGTGAGCAGCACTCACGGTGGGCTGCATGAGGTACGACTGATGATGCATCCAGGACGGGCTGTGCACCTGAGACAGACAGAGACAGAAACACTGCATAAGAACCTACCGGAAATCCGCTAAACAGAAATCATTTGGGACGATCATTCAAAGCTTCACCAGTGGTGGTTTTTGAATGACTATATAAAAATTATAGCTAGTAATAGCTAGTTTCTCCGAATCCAAAAATCACAGCACAGGCACTAGCAGAATATTGGAACTGAATTAAAATGCACTACAGCAGCCATTTTTAACTAGCTATCCCAATGTGTGTTTGGGTCCATATGCTGACGCCAGATGGTGACGTGACTGAAATATGTGACATAAAAATATGTGAGCCTGGAGAACAAAAGCAGTCATAAGTAGCATGGGTATATTTGTAGCAATCGTCAAAAATACGTTGTATGCATTTTTTCTTTTATGCCAAAAATCATTGGTATATTAGTCCAGAGTCAAATTTGAGGTCGTTAAGATATGTATTTTGAAAGAATACTTTTATTATTTTTCTTAATCAAGGATGCATAAAACTGTACAGTAAAATATTTATAATGTTTTAAAAGATTTCTATTTCAAATAAAAATCATTTTAACTTTCTATTGATTAAAACAATTCTGAAAAAGAAAAAGACAACGACAACATACATGTTTCTTTCCTAGCAAATCACAATATTAAAATAATTTCTGTATTTGAGGATAATGATGCAGAAAATTCAGCTTTGACCACAGGAATAAATTACAAAAAAATTATTTATATTTATATATATATATATA
>JAUCMR010000016.1:1192776-1236663 GCA_032357425.1 Enteromius argenteus | reverse complement strand
TTTAAAAGCTACTTGTGATGAGCTTTGGTTCATCATGTGACTTTCTCATCACCACCTGCATTTGGTAGTTATCAGTGCATTTCAAAAGGTACAAAATAGATTTCACTACTTTCATAGGTTGGTATATTAACATTATATCAGTTATTACGATTTATTATTAGAAATGGCGGTATTTAACTGTAAATTTAACATAAAGCAAAAAATACTGTTCCCGTATTTTTCACGGTTTTATTCTGGCAACCACAGCTGCTGTTTTTTTACCGTAATTCTTACGGATTTTTTTTTTACAGTGTAATGTTATGGATAGAGGACTTATGTTTCAGTCAGAAGCTATGGTTTTTACTTAAAACCATCTTGATGGATTTGATTCTTAAAAACAAAAGTTTTTGTCTTTTCAAGATGTTAACCAATGAACTGAAGTGGTGTGTATACTGTGACGGCACTCATTCACTGCAGAGGATGCGTTGGTGAACAAGTGCTATGAAATGCTACATTTCTCTAAATCTGCTTCCCACTCCAATGAATCAAAGACACAAGGAAATTGGAAAATGGACTTGCAAACAACAGCCAACAGTAAATTGTTCCCGTTATCCAGCGCTAGCAGAGCAGACGCTGATGCAATACTGCAATGTACAGCAGAATATCTACGTTGTCACTTTCACACCATAAAACTGCAATATCACCCAGCTTCTTCTGGCTAAACTGAACTCATTTTTTATCGTTATTTTATGTGGAATGTTTGTGTTTTATTTTTATGGAATAAAACAAACACAAGCACACATTTCAGCCCTGAATCCTGAGCGATTAGATTTTTTAGTGACTTTCATCATTTCATAATTTTTTTTTTTAAATCAAGAGGAAATCACAAACACCCCTTTTCTAACTCTTTCACTAAGAATCAACAGTTAT
The DNA here is from genome assembly GCA_032357425.1 of Enteromius argenteus. Classification (NCBI taxonomy): domain Eukaryota; kingdom Metazoa; phylum Chordata; class Actinopteri; order Cypriniformes; family Cyprinidae; genus Enteromius; species Enteromius argenteus. The sequence continues at coordinate 1,235,754 of JAUCMR010000016.1, read as the reverse complement.
CACCGTTTTATGTCTTCAATTTAATTTGTGTAAAAAAACAAAACAAACTACACTTTGTGAGCCAAAGACAACCATCACCAGTTTATACGTACATGAGATGATAAAGCTGAAACAAACTCGTTGTTGTTTTATAGTAAACTTTGGACCTTTCTGTATTTATGAGACTCATTAGCAGGACCATTTATTCTTATTTATTTTCTTTTTTTATTTTATTGCATGAAAATTTAAAATATGACGATTCCAGTTCTGTGATGAGCCCTGAACTGTGCCTGCCAACAGATTCACAAACAGAATATAACTCTGAATCTAAACTCTGGATCATCACATTAACCTATGAGAGCAAGTCAGGTGACAAAAAAATTGAGACAAACAATATTTCATTTGACCAGTATATAGACTGCACAGATATGAGGCATTGCAAACTTAAATTATCTTGCAATTAGTAGGCTCCTCGACCAGACTTCTTTCACCCCAATGGAAGGCACACTGTCTGAATCATTCCTTGTGCCCTATATAGTGCACTACGTGCCATTCACCATACAAAAATACTAACACTGTGAACAAGTTATCAATTTCAGCTGCAGCTTCTGCATCTATTTATAGCATAGGGGGCGGATTCTTCAGATTCTAGAGAGCATTTGATTGGACAGAAGGTTTGATGAGAAGCTGAAGTGCAGGGTGATGTCATCAAAATCGCTGATTCACATTGGCAAAAGTTAGAGAAGTTGAATGCTTATATCTTGTATAAGCAAATTTTGATTAATTTGAGCACACTAATTTATAGATACTCTTAACACATTCATACTAAAATAGTTTTTTTTCATGGGGACTTTTAAATCATATGGTTTTCATTTGAAATATACGCTGATACAGATTAATGATTACGATCAATAAATCTCATCAAATGAACGACTATAGCTGCAATTCCAAAACGCTAAATTCCGTCCGTCTCGTACACAAACCGCGTCCACGCAGCTTTGGAAGTATAAGTATAAGGATGGGCCCACGGTTGACATAAGGCCCGTTCACACCAAGGACAATAACTATAAAGATATCGACCCAAAAATTGTTCTTAATTAGGGCTGGGCGATTTGTTGCATGCTATAGTCCTGTGCATCTAGTCAGTAAAGTGGGTTCCTTGATTAGCTGTAAATCTCTATCATCTGTTTTTGAAATGGTTAATACACAAAGCCGTAGATCACTAGCTGCGTTTCCATTACCCTTCAAATTGTGCAAATTAAAATGAAAATACACCAAATGGAGACATATCAATTTCGCAAAAACCTTTATACAACAAATCTTATATGCTCACATGAGGTGGTTTTTGAGGCAATTCGAAAAAGGAACAATTCACTAAGGCTACGTCTACACTAATCTGGATAAATTTGAAAACGGCATTTTTGTCTAAAAACGCTCCGCGTCCACACTACTGTTTTCAATGGTTTCTGAAGAGATGACCATCCACACTGAAACGACTCAAGACACTTACGTTCCTGTAGTGCTCATGTGTGAAACGCAGGACGATTCGATCTGCATCATTTCCGTCTGCCGTTTATCTACTTTCCGGCTCTTTGAAACGTTCACTAGTCCAGTGTGTGTGTGTGTGTGTGTGTGTGTAATGTCTATAATACAAAACTAACATATGGAATCTAACCATCAAACTTGAGAACACAAGATAAGCATTTGTTGCAGTTTTCAAACTAGAAACTATATTAAAATTAATTATAGTGTAAACATGCAAATATGACTAACCCATTACAAATGATTATTTACTAATTATTATACAGCTGCAAACTTTCTTACAATTCCTTCAATACGTCTTGCAAAAACCTGAAAAACAAACATGCGTGCCGAGTTCACTAGCACAGCAAAAGGACCCAGTGGAATTAGGATTTCTGGGAACTGTAGTTTTGAGGAACGTCATTTTAAATGCAATGTGGTAATTCAAAACCCTGTGCCATCTGGTTCTATAATCGCCTCCCACTCACAAAGAGCCTTTTCTGGTCCCTCGGCTTGTGTTTATTTTGTGTTCTCTCCTTTGTTTACTCTTATGGCTCAGGTACAGGAACGAGAGATCGGGTCAGAAAGACAGAGAAGGGAGAAGAGAGATGGTAGGAGATATGTCTGGAATTCTCCACATGTGCACTTAACCCACGCATGAACTCCAGGCTACGGCCAAATGTTTTCTAGCTAGTCATGGGAGTAGCATTCTCACCGCTAACATAACAGCTCACTTCGCCCATAGTGTTGTGAAATACTTTCTTCTCAGGAACGTAGCTATGTTGGGAAAGCATACAAAGACTTCATTCTAAAATAGTGTTTAAGACACATTTGTTATATCACTGCTTACAGCTTTTAAATGTATCTGAATATAGAAATATACACAGCTACTTGCTGTGTAACCAAAAAATTGTCACATATGTGCCAAAATACATGTAATACCTTTCTAATTACATTAAAATAACTGAATATTCCACAGGCATAAGCTACTTAAAATAAAGTGCATCAAGATTGTATTTAAGTGAAAGTAAGTGTGTAACAGACTTGGTCTGTAACATATGTGTAACAGTAGTAATAAAGTGTTACCACACTTTACAATAAGGTGCATTAGTTAACAGTTAAGAACACTGGTTGACAAACTAAGAATGAATAATAATTCTACAGCATTTATTAAACTTAGCTGATGCTTATTTCAGCATTTACTAATGCACTAATGCATCACATCTTGTGTTTGTTAACATTAGTTAATGCACAGTGAGCTAACATGAACAAACAATGAATGATTTTTACTGACGAAATGCGCATTACATATCAGCCGTATTTATATGAATTGCAGAATTAATACAACTAATGTAAAAATGTATCATCTTTGTTATTTAACAGCAATGTTTCATGAGTGTCTGTAGTGTAAGACATGTTCTGAGTGATTCTTACAGAGAAAATAACAATGAATACTAATAATTATTAGAATACATATTCATTTAAATCCAAACGTAACCTAATATAGATGTAACATTTTTATTTAACATCTATTTAAAATAAAATGTAACCTGATGCACAGAGTAAAACTACAGACTTATTTAGGGAAAATGGACCATTGTGAGGTTGTCCAAAACAATAATAATAATTTGACAGATTTGGAACATCATGAGGGTAAGTAATTAATGACAGAATTAGAATTTTTGGGTGAACTATCCCTTTAATGTCATTTGAATACTTGAAATCAAACCCTACATTGACAGGTTCATAACAGGTTAGAAAATGTGCGTGACTATAACATTCAGTTCATGGCAGTCAACCATAAAGACATGGAGTCAATGCATACAAGATAAATGCAAAACAACCCATCGTTTATCTGCAGTGTAAGTAAAAGCACTGGCCTGTATGAGTCTTAGAGATTATTCAGGCTGGCAGCCAGTATGGAGGATACCAGCAGGCATGAGACGTGAAGTCTGCGACCAGTACTTTTGGCTGGAGAGAGGACAAACTTCGATGAGCTGCTAAGAAGACGGGATTCCCACAGCAAAGCAATGTCATAACACAAACACCTGCCAGTTTGTTTGTAGTGAGTAACCTTAATTGAAAATAAAATGCTTGATGTTACTGGAAAATTGTGATTGATGGGATCAACCTCTCCTTCTTATGGACACTTCACTACAGTATGTGATAGATGACCATGTACACTCCACTAATTAGTTCCTCCCAAAGGTCGCTGATCATTTGCACAAAGTTAACCATTTCTCAACTTGTCAATGAGCTTGCCCGCATCACGTCACCAAAACACTCTGACATGCATGCAAAGTCCAGTATTTATTAAGAAGGTTTAAAATTGTATTTTTTCTCAAAAGATTAGGCTAAATCAATAAAAACTAATTAAAAATAAAAATTGCTCAACCTTAAGTGACTTTCTTCTGTGAAAAACAAAAGGTTTCTGGTCCCCACTGTATTTTTTTCCACAATAACAACAGTATGGTTACCAGCATTCTTCAAAACGTCTTTGTGTGTGTGTTTAGGAGATGAAAGACATTAGTAGAGTTTAGGAACAAATTGATGGTTTGTAAATAATGACAGAATTTCTTTTTTTTTTTCTCTTTTTTTTTGTTTGAGTGAATCCTTCAATCCAATTCATGGACAAAGCAAACACATTTTCATGTCACTTTCACTTTTCAGTGACAATATAAAGGAAAAATACTCGAAAAAAATAAGTAAATAAAATAATAATAATAATATATTTTATAATCAATGCACTGGCATGAGGTAATTTGGTAATTTATCAGTGCAAAGCAATTAAACAAGAGACAGCCTCAAGTTACAATCAGTTTGTATTATTAATCTGAAGTTCTGTTCTCTCTGGCTGTGATACACTACTGCGTCACGAGCAGTCAAGTCAAACACTTGTGACAGCAAACATTCCAGACACTTGACTCTTGCACAATATCATCAACAGTCTTCGGAAGTCTAACCTTCCTAAAGCTCCTTTAGTTTACTCAGTTCTACTGGTTGAAGAACAGCATAAGCACTGACGACACTTGGACTGATAAAATATAGCCTGAAAGCTACATATTTGGATTAAAGCATCTTCCAAATGTAATGTAATTCTCTTGGTGTCTTAAGGTATATAAAGGAAAAGTCAAAGTTAAAGTGAATAATAGGTTACTTGTGGAATAAATCATAATTTCCCTCCACCTGTAATATACGCACAAATACAGACGGTTGCTATTTCTGACGTTCGAAATGATAAGAAATAATTGAAACAACTGGCAACCATAAGAAAAACGTAAAGGAGATTTTTTAACCATCTTTTGGATGTTTGACATTTAGTCTACAGTGTCGCATTTGATGATCCCCCTCCAGTCCCCTCCTCGAAAAAAAAAAAGTTCTGGGAAACAATGGAACATTCACATCCTGAATTATGTAACTGTTTAACCCCATCTACTGCTGCTACGCGGCGCAACAGGGACGCTCATGTTATAAGCAACTAAGCTGGAAAAGCTAAGTGCTTCGTTTATGATCGATGTAAACGTTCTCGCGTCGCGTCGCGTCGCGCGCCAGCTGGCTTTTTAGTTGGTCGCGTCACGTTGTTCGTAGAAGTTACAGCTTTGGTCCTTTAACAAACATGGACGGCCACAAGAGGCGTAAACACTGCCCACACAGTCGGAGAAGTTCGCTGAACTAAACTTTCTTTCCCCGTGTTATTACTCCACAGCGCGATAGTCAAAGCGTCACGGTGGGTTTTTTCAAGGGGTGGGGCATTATATTTTCCCACCGCTTAAAACTTTCGCGACTGCAAAGCAACAGAAACATGAAAGCATCCGCATCCCTCTTTTGCTGCGACACTGAACATTTTGACCACTTAACGATTCCATTCGCTGTTAAATAGTTCATCATCGATGATATCCATATCGTTTTTTCCCAAACATCTCTCTATCTATCTCCTGTGAGAAAGTACAATTTACATACTAGCCTACCAAAGTTATCCTCCTCCGCGGGCAGCTGAAACTTCGGCAGTAAACACACATTAAAATGAATTTGAACGAGTTGAATGATTACAGCGACGAATGTAGCTATTACCAGAAACTTAAGAAAGCCGCCATTCCCAACAAGCCCCAGCCGATCCAGAGCCGTCTTTTAAACGCGCTGTATCCAGACAATGATCCCGCAGAAAGCTGCAGTTGATTTGTCAAGGACACTGCAGCTCGCATTCGTGCACGGAAAGCCACTGGTTTCGGAAAGCAGCAGCCAAATACAAAGAAGAGCCCGTCTGCGTTACCTTTTTGCTGTTTCTGCTGTTGTATCCGTTGTAGGGGTTGATTCCCGTCCTTGGCGCTACGGAGAGCAGCATTTTTCTCAGCTCGGTGTCCGGAGCGGCTAGGCTGACGTCAGTCAGAGGAAGTTCAGGCGGGATCTCTTTTTTTTTTTTCTTTTTTTTTTTTTTTACAATTTACATTTGCATATTCAAGTAAGAAACAATACATGCATATGAAAATATAACAGACAGACTAATATGGACAAAAGTAAAACTCCAGTTGGATAATGTTTAGGCCTACTGTTATTCCAGTCGCTTTTATGCAGGCCTATAACATCAGTGACATCTTTTTCGTGAGACCACCCACATAAACTAAAACGTGAAATACATTAAATGTAAGTACAAATGTGGTGGTGCATTAAAAAATAATGTTGTTGTTACACTTTTCATCCCTGTTGTACACTTCACCAATAACTTTTGTTTAGACACATATGAATACAAGTGTTTTGTATTAGTTGTATACCTTTGTTTTGTTTTGTATTATAGAAGAGGGTTGGCTTTACACACTAATGATTCTATAAAAGAAATTGCTATCCCTTATTTTCTGATAAAGGAATATATAAATTGGACAATGTGATCTGTCAAATAAACATCAACATCAAAATTAACATTTGTTTCTCATACTCTGGTTTAAATAATTTCCTATTGCAATGGTTCTGTTATTCCACAAGGTGGAACCATTAAGTGTAATGTTTGGCTAAATGTGGTAGTGCAATATGTGCTTGTGGAAATTTGGCAGGTGGATAGCTAATTTAACAATCTCAAAATCACATTTCAACCAAAACAATAAACCTGAGACTTGATTACAACCTGAGAGTTGTACAATGAGGAACCATTGTAAATTAGGCTGTGCTTAATAAGTTGTGATTGAATTCAGTTTGAGTACATAATGAGTTTTGTTTGTTTTTCATCTAAAATTAAACTTCACAGAGCTAAACTTTTTAATTAGTTGAGGATAATCAAAAAGAGAGTATAACATGGCTGAATTTGTTTAGTTTAGTTTATTTAGAAATTACAAAATTTCATCCTGAATTACTTTTTGATCTTCTGATATAATTTATCTTGAGATTATTATATTACATTTTTTCCTTGTTTATCAATGACAGCTTTTGAATATAAGATATAAGCTCCAAATGCTTTTTTCCATAACTCAACTAATTAAGACTGCAATGGTTAATGCAGTGTTTTTGGTTATAGTTGTGAATAAACTACCAAAACATTTATATTCTCCATAAGTTCCCTTTGTTTTTGTTTCATCATCGTTCGTCAATGACAACTGTTTGATCATTTCAGTGGCTGTTCTTTACTCATGAATTTAAACAATTCCCATTGATTCATTTTAGACATATAATATAGTTTTTTCGATCTCCTCAGTGAGAGAGTCACCTGTTGACAGAATCTAATATTCCTTAACAAGTCATTATTGAACTTCCAAATATTAGGTTACACCATGTGCACTGAATACATTTTAGGTTCAATCTCCCTTGTTATTAAATACAAATTCAAAATAGTACCATTATACACACAGAATATGAACTTATTTAAGGTTTTTCGTCTAACTATAAATCAGGGGATATATTAAGCTCTCCCCCCACAATCACATTTTCTGATTTATAGATTATTTTCCATTCGTTCACCAGATGACCAAGTTCCTCAAGCATTTTTCCATTTGTTATTCTAACCAAAAATACATAGTAAGAGGTAACATGTCATTAATAAAGAGCCTGCAAACCTAAACCTGAAGTTTCAATTTAATTCAAAGCGAACGTGAAAATCCATGTGCAAAAAAGAGCTGAATTTTCCAAATTTGTTTCTTTTGTAAGAAAACGTAATTAGCTTTTTGTTTAGTGCAAAATAATAATTGAAAAAATAGTTATTCTTATCACTGTATTTTTCAACCCCCTAACATTCGAAGATTAAAAAGAAATCGACTGATAATGTACCTGTTATTTTATTACACAGAACCAAGCATTTTTTTAAACGTTGTAACTTAATATCAAAACCAGAAGAGCTTTATAAGATTATTTCCACCTTTTATATGCCTGAATGTTCCCATACTGGGATCACCATCAATTGAAGGTCAACTCTGAGTCCATCAGTGAGTGAACAGCCTTACTTTAACAAGAAATGTTTCCCATTTTTTTTACTTTTTACATTTTTGGCCACTGCTTAGCGTAAGCGTTATGATCTTTCTTTGAAAAGTCTTGCTTTGGTCCAACTGAGGAGGGAGGGCTCTGGAGGAGGACCCTGGAGCAGGCGAAGAAAAAAGAGAAGGTAAGGGTGGGAGAAACCAGAGTGGTGATGACTGAGGGAGGGAGGAGCCAGATGAGGATCCCAGGCAGAAGGAGGGAGAAGCCGTGGTGGAGACTTGGCTCATATCCTACATTGTCAGTTTCTTTCATCATTGCTTCAACTTTGTTACATTCCTCTGTGAGAACAATCATGTCTCTGTAACCCCACCAACAAATGTCCAAAATCAGAGGCAAATCAGAGAAAACCTGCAAGAAGCAATTTTTCTTTTAATCTGATTGCTAAAATTACTTGTGTTACCCTAATGTAGTCACTCAGATTGATTCTTATGTGATAAGAGTTTCTCACTTGAGTAAAATGCCACTGGATGAGACATGCAGGTAATTCTTGGGTCTAGGGCTAATTTATTTAGGTCTAATTATTCAATAAATCCACACACATGAGCTATGTTTCCATGGTTACAAGCAGTTTAAGTATTGTTTTGGTCCTTCAAACTACATGAAAACAGAATGATAATGTGAAATTTTCATAGCATCCAAATATCACAGAAATAGCAACCACATCGCACTGGCTAGACACTTCACATACTATTAGGCATCTTAAGCATTTATCTTAAGCAACAGAAACAACAAAAGCAAAATAATAATAATAATAATAATAAACTGCCTTTACTTAACTTGAACAATTTTGAATCGTGTGTCTCTTTCTTGAAATAGGAAACTGTATAAGTTTATATAATGTGTCTAATAACAATGCGTAACAATGTCCAATTCAAAACCTGGACTGATGCAATTCCACCACATCTCCAAATTAAAATGTTTAGAAGTGTTTAGTGGTAGATATCATATTGATGGAAATTTGATTCTGTCTTGGTCATAAACTATCATTGTACATATTCTAAAGAAACAAAACATAATGATATTTTCACAAACCTATGATCTTAGAACAGTACCATGTAACACATCAGCAATATGTAGACAAGATGCTTAATTGCATGGTAAAAGTTACACCAAGTAGAACAGTCAACAAATTGCTCAGGCCCATGTGATGAAAGTAAATATAAGCAGATATGTGAAGTAAATCTTAATGAAACAAGCTGTAGTAGATCATAAAAGATCATTAATCTACTTAGAGAACTGCCCAGCAGCTAATTTGAACAGAACAATATGCTTCAGGTCAACCATACATCTTCACACGTCCTACTTCAATCTCTGTTTAACTATTTTTGAACATTGCATATTTTGGTAAAATCGTGCAACTAAGAAACCTGAACCAATATTTTCGAACTAAAAAAGAGACTATGGACTCATTTCAAGGCTGTATGTTACTCCAGTGATCTGCCTCAGTATTGGGTTACGGTTGCAGAATCCAGTTGCAAAAGCTTGGTAAGATGATTAGATGGTGACACCTAGAGTTCAAAGTTGAAAATGCAAGCAAAAGTTGTGTGCTCCTCTCCTGTCAGACTACAGCTTGCCACTAGCATTAGCAAGCAAAAAGGTTGTCTGTTTCTTTGTCTTACACTTAATACCCATGACCAAGGCTTCTGTTGATTAGCATGACACCATTAGCTGGTATGAGGATTTACAAACACTGCTGTGGAGAGCAATTTACATTAACACACACTTGTAAGTACTACATATGTGTATACCAATTACAATATGTGTCTTGTCTCTTACCACATAATGCTAGCACATTTTTTTCATAGGTACTAAACATTTACCATGTACATATCATTAGTATGTACAGTAATGTGTCTTATTAGTTACCACCATATTCAGATACTGTAAGGACGTGCCTGTTTGTACCCACTTGTCCTTATAAGTGCTACATATTTACCATGTATATACATTAGCAAGTACAGTGAAGTATCTACTGTATTTAGTTACCATGTACAGACACTACCTGTCAGTGGCCGTTCTTACCCACACTTATCTTATATGTACAAACGAATTACCATGCATGTACTGTTAAGTACAGCCATGTTTCTTATTTGTAACCATGTACATGCACTTCACTAAATAATTCTCATATGTCACACCCTTTTCATTGAATCAGGTCAAATTGTTTAGAGACAGGCAGTTTACAAGGTCAAGGAGCCCACAAATGAAATCAGCATTTGATGTGATAGAGCTATGGTTACTGAGGCAGGGCAAAACAGGAAGCACTTTATCTCTGGAGACACACATCAAGCGACTTGACCTCGTGTTATCTGATCCTAAAACAGCATCTTCTCCTCATTCTTCTCAATTTTTTATATTTGAACAATCAAATGAAAACTTTTATGGAAGTGGAACTTTTCTTATGAAAGGCCTGGCTTTAAACGAGCTTAAGAGAAAAAAAGAATTCCTGTGTTCTTCTAATGCAAATAGATCTAAAGGAAGCAGCTCGTATTGTTCATTTTAGTGAAACAGTTTAAAGGTTCTCTTTAAAATTACTGTACTAACCTAACCATTGCAAATGTTTTACAAAGCCTAGTCACTCCTCGGTGTGAACTGTGACAGTTACAATTATTTACTTTTTGAGATATGCTCTTCCAGTGGACAATGCTTAACTTGGCTCTGCAGCTTTCTGGTGAGAACAACACAATGCATCTAGGATCATGGCATTGAACAAAAAAAAGTGTTTTTGGCAAATACACTCTACTCTAACTGTAGAGTGTATTTCATGTCCATGTTTCATTAGTGAAGATGTTTCTGCTTTTTATTCAGCTTAGCTACAGTGACAGCTAGGAGTCTTTAAGTTGTTTCTTCTACGAGTATGGTTTGGACTTTCTGTATGGAGCATCCTCCGGCTTTAAGTATTTATGAAACATAGGGTGAGTCTTAAAGAATGAAATTTGGATGCCATGTTACTATCGTGTAAACACTTCAGAATCCTGGCGGAAGTAGTAGGTCATAGGTATTTTTCTTCTACTGTTTGGCCACTGTGGCAAACTCTTTGACAAAGTGTTTTTTGTAGTAAATCTTTGAACATCATTAACATTCTGGCTGTGGCCACTTTCGAATCTTCTGCACCCGCTGGGGGTTACTGGCAATGACAGTCTTTGTAATGATGTGCTACAGGGAAGCCACTTGACAATGGAAGAGGCAACACTTAAGTTTAAGTTAAGTGCAACTGAGGTTCACTGGTCCTTTAGAGACGTGGTTCCCAATCCTGGTCCTGGAGAACCTCCAACACTGCGTATTTGTGATGTCTCTCTTATCTGACACATTTGTGGTCTTGGAGCCTTTACTAATGAGCTAAAGAGTTGTGTCAGATGTGTTTTATCAGGGAGACTTCTAAAATGTGCTATGATCTATGAATATAAGGAGGCCATAATTACCAAGGGACAGTGGAGGGAATTTGACTTGGACACCAGGGTTAGACACAAGTGCCAAGTGCCATTTTAATAATCAGGACCTCGGTTTAACATCTTATCCGAAGCATATGTAGAAGTATATGTAGTGTCCCCATCACCCCCTGCTGCTCTGACTAACACCTCTTCCAGCAGCAACCCAGTTTCCCCAGAAGGTTTCCCATACAGGTACCAGGTTCAACCCTGCTCAGCTTTAGTGGGCAACTTGTCTTGAGCTACAAGGTGGTACGACTTTAATTATGATTAAATTATATTTTCTAAACTTGACCTTCTTCATCATTGTTGTCTCTACAACCCTTTTGTGACAACTGGTGCCTGTATACAAATAAGTGTCAGTTAAAGGGTCAGTGGTTCAACCGTAAAGAATACCTTTTGTACCCAAAGAAAACTAAAACAATGACTTTTTCATCAATTCATCTCCGTGTCTCCTTCACATCACTGTAGTGCCATTTTGGAGAGTATCCATTGGCACAAATAGCGTACGCTGTTCTGTGTCAGCCGCACAACACAGATACATCTTCTATGTTTCTTTTGTTTTGATTTGAACGAAAACAGCATAAGCAGTTTGTGTACAGTGAATGCTTGGCAAAATGGAGCTTTTACTTTGCAGTCAATGGGACAGTCACAAGTCTCAGTTTTCGTCCGTAATGTTTAAATTGTCTTCCGAGGACAAACAAAGCTTTTATTGGTTTGGAATGACATTGGAGTAAGTGATATAATGACAAAAGTATCATTTTGGGGAGGAGTACCCCTTTAAGTATAAATGAATGTGAATAAAAAGGTCTATTTCTCAAGGTAATTAATTTTGCAGTGACCATATTGACAGTATCTTCAGGTGCCCATTTTTAGTTACATAGCTCCTATCTACCAAAGAAATCTCATTTAACTTCCTCATTCATCTCATCACCATATATGCCACCTGCCATTCCTGTCTTGTAAATTTCATATGATTATTTACTCAGGATAGAAATGAATAGTCAGGGAATGACAACACTGATAGTACCATGTTCACAGTCCCAAGCCCTTCACAAATGATTTTACTATCCTGAAATGTAATGTTAAAAATAGACCTTTCCATGCATTTTGTACTACAAAATCTGTCATCTCTCAACAAAAGATCAACTGAGGGTATGAGTAATTCATCTGAGATGATGAGTGCACTTTTGATTATTGAAGTTTTTTTCTTACATTCTACATTACAGCTATCGATTCTGACAAAAGCAGCATGTCAGCAACAAGCTGAGTAGGACAATATGGATTTACTGAGGAAAAAAAAGCGTACATTTTAAAAGTAAAAGCAACATGATGTATGGTATATTTCAGAGGCAGATTACAAAAGACAAGATGAAAGTGTGTCAATATTAGAACACATCGTTTGTTCATTTGTAACTGTGACATTTTAAAAACAATTATAAACAAGTGTAAAAATTCACTTTCTTCTGTCAAAAACCCTCTTCAGGAGTATGTGCAGCTTTAAAGGTGCTCCAACGTGTCACTACAACCAATGCACAAATGTGCTTTTGGTTGTTTTAGGATTTCCTTGTAAGCAGCTCTGTTTTCTACAAGAATGTTCGCTTTGACTTATCCATGCTTTACTTTTATCATTTGAAAATAAATACAGTACCAGTCAAAAGTTGGCACACACCTACTCGTTCTTTACTATTAATCTAAAATCAAACTGAAGTATGGAAATTATGTAGTGACCAAATTCTGTTATGTTGTCTAGATTCCAGCTCTGCACAATATGTTCACTCTTAGTTTCTGGACTCCTGGTGGCTGCCTTTCTTTTAATATTCTTTCTAACTTAACGTTTCTTTTTATTTTTAACAAAGCATTTTTAGTTGTGTAAAGAGATTCATAGATAGGCACAATTTATTGTCGTCTATAAAACTAATTTCAAGCAGTTAAGCAGAAGCCTTTAGATCAAAAGGTTTTTAAGATCATGAAAACTGTCTGTCAAGTGCGTCCAAATCTACAACACTGACATTGTTCTGTAAAAATTGTTCTGTAATAAGCATATGTAATATTGCAATGGTTTGGATCTGTGCTCAAGAAATCGATTATCATTATAAATAATTATGCACTTACAATGGGAGTAGTGAAACTGGCACATAACATCTGATTGATATTGCAGTAAATTTGAAGCAAATACTGGTTCCGTGTCAAAGTGTCCCTCTCCACACAGTCAAACATACAACAAACAACTGGCATTACTGATGGAACAACATTTTTCTCTATACATCTCATACAAAAATAAAAAAATGTCATTGTTCCAATCTCTCTCTCTTTTTTTCCATCTTTGACTCCATATTGCACAGAGGTAGTGGCTATTAAGGTAAAGGGGAGGTGACCTAAAAATTGAGACAAAATGCCATCTTGTTTAAAAAAAAAAAGGTATCTTTTGTTGTTGTGATGTTTTGTTGTGACCAAGAGGAATTGTAAAAGAACAAACTATAATACTGCAATCACATACAAAAGTAGTCCTTCATTTTGTACATTTTATACAGTGTTAACACTTAATCATTGATTTTATTTCTTCTTTTTCTCTTTTTCTCAAAAAGGCAAATGGTATTTTCCATGTATGGACCAAACTGATGCACAGTCTAAGCCAGGGGGTCCACCAGGGGCTCCTCGTCGCCCCGTGATAGCAGTTCCTTCTTCTCATCTGTACTGGCCAGGGAATTGCGGCTATTGTGAGCTCCCATGTACAGAGTAGCATACACAGGATTCGTGAAGTTGGTCGGCTACAAAAGAAAAAGTTGGAAATATATGGGATCAGTGGCAACTCGGGAGTAGCTGTTTGATGTATGTAAGCTCTTTTGTCTTTGCATGAAGGTACAGTAATTAGACCATCTGCCGTTCAAAAGTTTGGGGTTAAAAGAATTGTGTAATGAGCAGAAAGAAGTCTCTTCTGTTCATTTATCATACATTTATCATGTGTCCTTGCTGAATAAAAGTATTAATTTCTTGAAAAAAATACATTTTAATAAAGACACAAAAATATATATCCAATTTGCTGTCATCTTACCTTGTCAGGATCCAGTGTGAAGTCAGCATCCAACAATTCTCCAACGTCGTCATCTTGCTCTCCTTCATAAATCTTATAGGCTGGGTTTCCAATCTCAACATTCATAGCTCCATTTGTCATTCTCTGATGCTGAAAGCCTTTGGCTCTGCAGATACACAATACACAGTTTTTACTCACAGGAAATGAGGTTGTGAGGTCAGTATTACACCGTACAAAGCAGCAGAGGGAGAAATACAGCCACAACACAGAGGGATGCCACTAACAGTCACTGGAACAACCTAAAATGAAGCAACACCATCGCAAACCCAGCACTTACCAAAATACATAGTATGCATCTAAACTTTTTGCCTGTAACCACAATTTTAAATCAACCAACTTAATGAAAACTTTTTATTAAGGTACAAGTACAAAAGTATGTGTATAAACAGGGTTGAGCTGCATGACTATAAGACTTTAGTTCATCTTTAAAACACAAAAGAAGAGATGTCCCTCCTTTGAATGTCCATTTTACCAAAACTTCAAAAACCGTTCATAAAGACACTGACACATTTTATGTGCTAAATAAATGCAGTATGTGTGTTGATGAATGTTTATGTAAATAAAAATCTGTTTATCATATAAAGATATTGTATCTCTTAGAAAGAGACACCACTTGATTCATATGGATTACTTGTGCAATTTCTATATAAACGTTTAGAAGTTTGAAAGTTTGATTGTGTGGACTTTCATTGGAGAGATGGAAATCTCACAGATTTCAGTAAATATAGATTCATTTTTGTTTCAACTATGAATAAAAGTCTTTGGGGTTAAGGGTGAATAAACTAACCCTGTAATATACATTAGTTCAATTAAATTTAGCTTGTGTGGTCACAGGCGTATGTTTATTGACATATGTATTTAACTATAGCTTTACATGTGGTTTGTTCAGTGTAAAAAAAAAAAGTATATGTATATATGATATACAGTATATAGGTCTTTACATCTAAATTGTTAAATGAGTGGCTTTATTTAGTTATTTAATAGTAAAGTCCATCTAAATCCAAGCCAAGTCTAGCTAAATGCTTTTATTAAATCTATACTAAAATGCTGAAATCAGATCATTTCATTCAAATCTATCAAGTTCCTATAAAAAGATTTAAATAAGTAATTAATTCACTGCATATATAATATGGATTACCATACTGTTTAATAACAAGTGCTATTTAAATAAAATAAAATTAGATTATTATAAACCATGTTTTATTTTCCCTTGTATTTCAAGCAAAAACAATTATAATCATAATAGGATTGAGGTCTTACTGCCCTCACTAGTAAAAATAAATCAAATAAGCAAATGAAATGCTGATAAGTGTAAAACTTTCTTTTAAGGATTCCTTAACTTCCAGAATAAAAATTACTCGATAATTTACTCATCCCTGTGTCAAACAAGATCTTTATGCCTTTCTCTCTTCAGTCAAAAAGAAATATAAACATTCCAGGATTTTTCTCCATACAGTTGACTTCAATGGGGATCTTTTTCAATAGGACATTTCTTTTTTAGAAAATGGCAGATGGTTTCACTTGATAAGGCCCTTCCTCCTCATGACAGATCATGCAGAGCCCTTTAAAGCTGCACTGAAATGCATTTCCATCCAATCTCCATTGAAGCCCAAATAGAGAAAAATACTGGAATGTTTACCCTTAAACACCTCAATTTCTTTTCGACTGAAGAAGTAAGAAATAAACATCTTGGACTGGTCTAAGTAAATTAACATGACATTTTTATTCTGCAAGTGAACGAATCCTTTAAGAGAAGGCCATCAAATGGCCAAATTATCTTGATAAACACTGGGTTTTGAACATGGCACATGTTTAACAGATGCAGTTCTGCTGAGAACCGATCGTAGATAAACATACAGTATTACAGCGGGACCAGTATGGCTCTGTTGAAAACAAATACGACAGGTTCTCAAAGTCTAACACAACTGGATCTATCTCTTTGTTCTCGGTAACAGATTACCACCTTCTCATCTGAACAAGGCACAAACCACTTGTAGGGTTTAGTCAGGTGGTTTGACAGAGGTATGACAGAAAGAGATCGGGTGAGACCATGAAGACAACAAGAACACTTGGACCACAAATCTCCAAACCAGCGAGAAAGATGGACAGAATGGAAGAGAGACAAAATAAAGACATAATGGACAAAGACCGTTACCGCGGTCGTTTGGAGCGGGATTTGCCAAGCCTACGGAAAAGAGCAGATGCGGTTTACCAAGAAAGAAGGAGAGAAAAGAGGTGTTTTGGGATGGGAAGTTGCTTATATTTCAAATTCTGAACAGTACAACACTTTAGAGAAGAGAAAATCTTTTGAAAAAGAAGTACAGAAGTACAATTTTATAAAATACTCACCCTCTCATTCTTTTCCTGTACCATAATACTGCTCCTCCAATCAGCAACAGCAGCAGTATCAGTGAAACCAATGGTATAACTATTGAAGCTGTTCCTAAAAGAAACAGATGTTACTATAACAATTATTAAGGGCAATATAGCTGTAGAATTCAAAAACTGTACTTACGGCCACTGGATTCAGCACTGGGAGTGGGATTCTCACAGCGATGACCCTCCCATCCCAGAGAACATCTGCATAAAGAAACAGAGGAATTAAAGGATGAACTGGCAGGAAATAATGTGGTCCCCAAATCAAGCTTTTTTAACCCACCTGCAGGCATCAACTATGTGAATTATGCGGGTAAAGAATAAGGGACTTAGCATCGACCTTTGTGGTACCCCAGTGGCAAAGGTTCTGAACTGTACAACACAGTTTTGTCGTCTGACTGACAGAGGATAAGCAGCACAGCTTTAGTCATGAATGGAAGATATGTATAAAACTTAAAAGTCTGGAAATTGGTTTTCTTATTGGAATATTGGGATTATACATGCTATCTTCATCAAGAACTATGAAGATCAAAAATTATTTGGTGGTGAGTGGTAGAGCATATGAATGCGTGGTACTATTAAATATGTTTAGGATATACAGTATGACTTGGTAGGTCTGTTACCATTAACTAAACTAAACCTATTACAAACTGTTTTCAGTACCTAAAATGAATCTGAAAGTAACATATAAATATTAGAAGAAAAACGTCAACTTGAAAAAAACTAAGCAAAAAAAAAACTTTACATTAAACTAAAACTGAAATAAAATTAAAGGCAAATTAGAAATATATATATATTTAGTAACACATATATATATATATATATATATATATATATATATATGTTGCTAAAATAACACTGCTTACTTGCACTGTGGGAAGTTTGTGGCACTAAGAGAGCACTGGCCATTAGCACAGTATCCTTCACATGTATAACAGCTTGGCTGGATTGTGCCACTGGTACACCTATAACACACAGTGAACATATGTACATCAGTAATATATAAAAACAAAAAACAAAACATAATACAATCAAAGAAGAAAACAAAAAACAATTATGAGGCGTGCAGATAGCCTTGTGGGCAGCGTACAAAAAATGCATCACCATTGCGCTTACGGGTGTCCAAAGTTTGAATTTTTTCATATAAAAAAAATTATATATATAGAAACAAATTAGAATTTTTGTAGTTCTGCCCCTAATAGTTGGCTAACTGTAACAGAACAGGCTTGATCGACTAAAATTGTATTAGTTGCTTAGGTGCAGGAAATTTTTTTTTTCAAAAGGCAAGGTTAGGTCAGTACACGGGAAAGCACAAGGTAAACAAGACAACTAGGACACGGGAACACTTTCTATAAGGAAACCTTAACACTCGGCGGTTTGACTGATGAACACAAACAACTTTTAAAGGGTTAACAAGGAGGCGGAGCTGATTAATCACTATGGGAGCTAACATGGGAGCAGAGACTGAACAGGGGAAACACTGAAACAATGGGGAACACACTTCATAACGAGAGTCCTTAGATTACAATGCAGAAACACAGACGGGGTAACACACATAACTGTCCGGGGTGGAGTGCCTTCTGGTGGAGTTCGAGGGCACTCCTGGCTGGTGATCGTAACACCCTCATTTTTGGTCATACAGATAAGAGTAATACATTTAATGAACATGTAAAGACTCTACAATTATTTGCGTGCACTCACAGTAACAACAAACTATGCTTTTGTAAAATAATAAAATAAATCAGGATGCTCATTCTCTGTGAACTTAAGTGCAAAACTCTTTTAATACTTGCCTTAAAGACAGAAAATATATCTATATAGAGTGAAAAATGTACTTTCAAATTAACAAATTCAAATGGAAAACAATATTCGCAGATTATGTAATCCATATGAGACATGCGTACAGGTGCGTCCACTACTCCGAAGATGACTAGTCTGTGTCGCTGACTTCATTTCTTAAGACGAAAACAAAGAAAGCATCAAGAAACTATTAATGTTAATGCAGCCACCTTACAGTTTCCCTGACACACAAGTGTCTAAACAGGACTACCAAGGTTGTCGGGGACAGGTAAACCCATGTATCTAGTTAGATTCACAGCTTTGTTGTGCTTACATTCACACTTTTGCAAAGTATCCCAAACTACAAAGGAAAGATTTATTTATTTATGTATTTTAATACTAACAGTTGCTAAAAGCTTAATGACGGTAATGTTGAAGTCACATGACTCTGAGGTCACATGATACATGGTTCATTTAACTTACTTAACTTACAAGTTGTGTTCATTTGCAAAGATAATGATGAGTAAAAAAAATTAAGAATCATTTGACCAACTGTTGTATAGTCATTAAGGCGTGATAATAAAGGGCATCAGGATATGCGACACGATAGACATTTCCCATATCAAGATGTTGAACGAGCCAATTGAAGAAGAATTTCGATTAAGAAAGTAAGTGGATCAGTTTTAATTCTTTGTAGCCCTAATATTTGTTTATATGTACTAGAGCATAAGCTTGAGTACCTGCATGTAACATCTCCAGTTGGCTGGTTGATATTGAGGGGAATACACTTTCCATCACGGCAATAGTGACACTTGTCCACTTCACAGTTGTTGCCGATGAAGCGTGGAGGGCAGCGGCATTGCCTCGAACCATCGCTCGACTGCAAACACGTCCCTTCATGAGCACAGAATCCATCACATGACCCTATTAGAGAAGCAGAGGGCACTGATTAACATCCCACTAGTTCATCATGGCTTAAAGATCACCTCTAGACCCTGTTCACACCTCATATGCTAATGCATCCAGGCACACAATGAAGGCCCTATTCATCTTTTTAATTATCCAATGTGTGGGTTTAAAGTGAAACAATGGAAATGACAGAAATGGAAAGACTGAAACAATTACCCCTTTATTTCTCTAGCACTTACGATATTGGCACTGGTCTCCCAGGATGTCTGCAGGGCAGCTGCAGGTAGGCTGGTTTCCACGATTAACTGTGCAGTTTCCTCCGTTCTTACAGTATTTCTCACATGTGCGCTGGTTACAATTGGGTCCTGTGAAGCCTGCCAGACAACGGCAAGTTGGAGCTCCTAAAAAGATTATAAGAAAAGTTATTTTTGTTTTGTTATTGTTATTACAACATAATAAACCTTCTGCACGTCAACATCATCTTTAGCTACCATTACTACAAACATGGAAGTGTAGAGATCAGCCAGGTGAGCCCAGAAGAAGGTGAGCAATGTCTCTGGGGATTCACTGATATGTCATACAGCAATGTAATGTAAGATCAGACATGTGAGAAGATATTTAAAGTCCATATGGTTCGTTTTTGTTGTACTCTACCTGTGGGTGATGCGGTACACGTTCCACCATTCTGGCAGTACTCTCTGCACTGGTTGAGCTCACATCTCTCTCCTCCATAGTTGGGCTGACAGCGACATTTGGGCTGTTTTCTGGCATTCAGAACACAAGTTCCACCATTTAGACACAGCAGAGTACAGGTGCCACTCGGAGCTGATGGAAGACAAAGAAACAGATAAAAAGAGCTTGTTTTATACGAGGTCAACCTGAGTGAACGATCCATTTTATTTCCATAATGTGCCATTTCAGAGTAAATCTTGATATTCTACCAGAATACAATGTAGAATCCATGGGACTTCATTTGATTACTTTTTTTTTTTTACCAGCCGAATTAAAACTATGCCAAACCAAATAGTTTGCTAAAACAATACCTGAAAGCTATTTTGCCACTGTAGAACCTTCCAATAATCCAATAACCCATGCGGCCTAACTTACATCAGTAGAAAAATCATCTCTACCCAAACATTTTCTTTCTTTGGGATAACATGAACCAATGAATTGTTAACAATATGACCAAAAACAAAGACATTTCAATCAATCTGGTGAGGTTTAATTACATGCTGGTTTTCATGAAATCATTTCTTTGATTAATGCATTGTCTATGTTGGTGGACATCAGTAAATTGACCTTGCTGAGCTCTACTGTTTAAGCTGCAGGAACACCACTGTCTTTGTCCATACTCAAAGCCTTAATTCACTCCTATAGAGTCTGGTGCATGTGCCTGGCACAAAGTTATCTTTCGGTCTGTGTTTGTTTGTCGGTCTGGCTAGCGCCTGAAAAGAACAGCTAAAACCAGCCTAGCCTGGTCTCAGCTGACTTAAACTGGTCAGCAGGCTGGTTTTAGAGGGGTTTTGGCCACATTTTCAGCCTGCCAGGCTGGTCTTAGCCGGTTTAGGCTACTTCCAGCCTAAACCAGCTAAGACCAGCCAGTCAGCCTAGGCTGGTATTAGCTGTTTTTTTCAGCAGGGCGCTGACTACATTGAATAAACATGAGCACTGCATGTTTCAAAATCCAAACACATCGAGGGTGTTTTTATATCACTGTATCTCTGAAGGAAATTCTTCAGAAATGTTTCGAAAATTTCCATTTCCACACTGAGGCTTAAAGCGCATATAATAGATAAAAAACAAAAAACAAAACAAAACTGATTAATTCCTGCTTAATTGCACTCTATATAAAAATATCTGTACCCCCACAGAAAATAAAGTCTTTTATAGTATTGTGCTTATCATTTGGCAAAGAATGGCTGCGGTGGGACAGTTTTCACACACACAGCTGATTATTGACTTCTCAGAGTGGCTTTATTCACAGTCAGTAACTACCGCATGTTCAGTGAGTTTTACCTGCTTTTTTACAGACTCTTCCAATCCAGTTTAAGTTGCATTAATTTTGCATACATTGATGTTACATTTGTAGCAATTTTGCCCTTTGACAGTCAGTTTGAGATAATAAAAAACTACATTTTATTATTGCGTATCAGATAGTTTAAAAAATCAAACGATTGGGACACTTTTGTACTGAAATGACTTGAAAAAAGTCTCGATCAACCTGAATTTAATTCTTTGAAGTAGAGATACCCCAAATACTTACTTCATTAACAGTTATTTAGTTATTTGTGATGTTAATTGTGAATAATAATTAAATAAATGTAATTAAATTAAAAATAACTGAAAGTCTGTAGCTAGCTACTTTTTCAGAAGGTTAGCTGGAATGTAGCCGAACTACTTTTATTTAGAGTAGCTTGTAACTGGTCAATCTATCGTTTCAGAGTAGCTTCCCCAACAGTGATGGGAACTATGATTATTTTGCAGTTTCAATTTATCATTCTATTGTTCTTGCACCTCTGACTGCAACTGTGCTCTTATGTGTCCACACTCCTGTCGCTGACTGCATAGCACAGAAACACATTGTGCCAGTCACACTGAGCCATTAGATGATGTCAGTGTTCATTTAACAAATACCTCATGATATTGCAGCATCCATTTCCCTTTTCAAGTGATTTGAAAAGTCACAGCTGTATACTTACAGACTGGGGACAGCGTTGGCGTGGGAACCTCCACGCAGGTGCCATTGTCCAGTATTCTGCCATTGGGACACATACAGACTGGGCCGCTGGGGCTAAGCAGACATAACCACTCACACTTCTTCCTGTCACATGGGTTGGCCACTATGAGATAAAACAGGACATTATGCATGAATAATCAAACTAACCTTACATATTGTTAAAAGTTAATCACAGACATTAAAATCTGTATAAATTTCTCCCAGAGTTCAAATACAATTATATGTAAGAATCAGTTGGTTGACAGATTTAGTTCCCACACTTACTCTCTGGCTGTTTGTAAGGGTGGTACAGGACCAAATCTGTGGCATGGTTCATTCCTGTGGTCAGATGCTCTACTGCACTCTTGCCAAACTTGTTGACGCGGAAGACAAAGTTGTTGTGATAGGTCACACCATATATGAAATCCTCAAAGATGTCAATACTAAAAGGATGGTGCAGATCTGAGAAAGAGAGAGAAAAACTCAGTCAAATGTCCCAAATTTCATGTGTTAGTTAGTTGTTTAAAATTTGGCATTAAATTATAAAAAATTATGTTAAATTAGATTTTTTTTTTTACTTGTGCAGAAGGTTTATTATGATTTTTTTTACTACACTATATAGGCTAGTTCATTTATGTACACTAGGTGAAGACAGAAAAATAAAGTGAACTGAGAAATATTATACCCAATAATTCTTCATAAAGTGGACTTCCAGTAAAATTTTATCAAAAATTTGGGACCAAAAATTTTCCAGACACTTTGACCTGACCATGGTTGCTTAAGTTTTTTCTTTAATTGCTAATATAAACTTTTCTCACCACAGACTGAACAAAATTAAGCACTGCTTGGTTGACCTAAATTGGTACTATGTAATTGTGAACATAAATTTCACAGCTTAATAATTTTTGGTTGATTGTAATTCATTACATACCTTATCATAGTCTTCACAGACTTCTTGTCAAATTTTATTACCATTTTATAAACTAAAGTGAACAAACTGTGATGATGCGAGAATGTGTGAATAAACTGTGTTTTGACCTAAACTGATCAAGCGAGTGACTCAACTGTTTTTAACGCTGGAGACAGCGATGACCGGATCAGTTCCGTTCAGTCTGATGCTCCCGATGACAGAGAGTTTGGCATCAGCCCAGTACAGACGCTCATTGAAGTAATCCACAGCTAGACCTGGAAAACAAACCCAGCACATTACCAGTGTCACAGGTGCTTGAAGTTGAGTGTGTGGTGTTTGATTCACATGATGGCTGACCTGTGGGCCACTGGATGTTTTCATGCACCAGCGTCTCTCTCATGGTGCCATCCATAGCTGCCGTCTCGATCTTAGGGTGGTTTCCCCAGTCAGCCCAGTACATGGTGCTTCAATGGTTAAAATAGTTTTAATACAAAGCCAAATACTTATTTTAAGAGTGTTCTCCTAAGTATGAACTGTACTAAAAATAAATGTAGTGTTGTGCAGTAAAAATGTGCTGAGCTAGTGCTGATGCTAAAGAATGTCGGGGAAGCATCCACTGTCTTTTAATAATCTGCTCACCCTCTCGGAGGGTCCACCACGATGGCGTAGGGCTCGTCAATCATGCCCGAGATGAGTGTCTTACGATTCCGTCCGTTCATCTGCGCCACCTCGATCACATCCCGACCCGAGTCTGTCCAGTAGATGTTGTTGGCCACCCAGTCCACAGCAATCCCACGAGGCATCTTTAGGCCAGGAATCTATAACAAATCATTCCCTCTGTTAAGTTCTGTTATTCACAGTGCTGGAGGAATCTAATTTGTTATACATTACATTATTGTGTTACTTCCTAAAAAGGTAACTAATTATTTTACTTAGTTTTACTAAATTACTTTTCCATTCTTTTTAAATCTGGGCAGGGATTGCTTGTTGTGCCTCTATTAATGATTTTTAAAATTAGCTTTCATGCAGCATGTAGCATACTATAGCTCTAAGTGAATGAAAACATCCTGCAAAGTTTTAAATCTTAAAGTGTGCAGTGTATAATGTTATTGTCTCTCTGAATCTTTGTCGAATCACTGAATCACTGAAACAAGTCATTTTGAAAAAATTCTCTAGGCGTTTTATGTTGACGTCAACATGAACCATTAGCAAAGCAGCAAATAATGGTTTGGCATTACAGGCGAGATGAGATGAAAATGAGACCAATCAGACCAATCACCGCAGATAAGTGTCACTTTGGAAAAAGCACTGACCTCTAGATCGGTAACTCTGGAATCGGTCTGTCTTCGGTTGCGGTTTGAGTTTGGCGAAGCGGGTCCAGCAGAAGGCTGCTCGAAGGATGAGATTCTGCCCGTGTGCCAGTTGGTCCAGAAGATCCGTTTGGATTTGATGTGCAGGTCCATGGCGTCGATTCGTACATTGGCGTCTCCTTGGAAGGCCTGTTCATATATCCAGTTTTGCATTCCAGGATACAAACTGCGAATTTCATTATCATCGGCCACGTACAGAGCTTGTTTGTCACTGCCTAGAATGACAGATAGGGTGCGTCAATGCACAATGACAGAAAGGAAATGTAAAACTGAAATCAAGATAACAGCCATACGCCTCAATAAAATAAATGTAGAACTTAATCTGCATACATACAATATACTGTCATTAAGTGATATGAAGAATATAGTGCATCTCAACTACTGGATTTTTTTATTATAGCAAAACGGAAACTGTATTATACTATATTATACACAACAATGTATTTAATGTTGGATCAAAAGTACTTCCAACTTTATCCACATAGATACAATATACTCACTTAAAAGCAATAAATACTTTATGATGTTGCAAATGTTTATCCTTGCTCAGTTCAAATCTGCTAAATGTGACTATAAGGCAGATATTAAGACGATATTATGATATTGATATAAAGATATTTAGATATTTTAATCATTAAAATCAAGATTTTCTGAAAAACTTCCTTGAAAGAATTTGTATTGTAAATAACAAATAGACTTGACTGTCGTTTGACACGTACTGTCAGCCTTGCAGGTGTCGTTCACTCTGATGAAGTTCTTGTAGCAGCTGCATTTGTGAGAGCCTTTAGTGTTGTTGCAGATGTGAGAACAGATCCCAAACTGCTTGCACTCGTTCACATCTGTTGAGAGAAAAAGCATGGACAAGCACAAAAACATCAGATATAAATATATGTAAATCTACTGAGTGATCACACATGTGTACAGAAACACACATTCTTTTTCAACCCAAATTTTGTGTTTATGATTGATTTTGAGTGATAAATTGTGCTGTTTCTTGTCTTTATTGCTTTTTTTAAAGAATATGCTCTATATAGGTGATTGATTGTAAGTTTCTAGTTCTCTCTTTTGTTTTAACCTAATATTATTTATAAAATGGTTAGTTTACCCAAAAATGAAAATTAAGGCCTGTACACACTGGGACAAATATCGTGTGCGAATATCGTCAGCGTTTTTCGCTGATAAAAAATACCCACGCGATTTTCACTGGTGATGAGCCTATGACGCCTAATGAAAAACAGAAATAGCCCAGTACACAAGGTGGCGCTGCCCAATTTCTTATGTTTCCTACACTCGCTTGTCACACAGTAGAAGGGAGCTAGAAGACACGCTTGTCAAAACCATTCACATGCTTCTTTAACTCGCAAAAAAACATGGATATTTGAAGTAGCAGCTCCAGCAGCAGCTCTGGCGAATAAAGAACACAATGAGACCAGCAGCTCTACATTCATCTTGCCGAGGTGCATCTTCTTCGTCTACTTACTTCATGTGCTCGGCAAGAGCGTTTTGTGCTTGAGAACCACCAAGCCATGTACTGTAGCTTCAGCAGCTCCACGCACATGAACAAAAGAGGCACACATCTCATCTCTCACATGTGCAACGCATACACCTTATGTTATCCGCGTGAACATCTGCCAGTGACTTTAGTCAGCAGAAGTAAGAGAAAAGTGTTTATAATGTTCGAAATATGGATATTTATCTATAAAAACATGGATTTGCTACACGAAGCCTTAATTCACCTGCAGAGCCGTGTGAGGGATGTTTTGTTACGTTTGTGTGCACTTTATATAACATGTTTTAGACAGTTAAAGGGAACCACTGCAATGATAGAGCTTAGAAGTGCCAGCACAATTTTTAATATAACTCCGGTTGGAATTATCTGAAGGTAGAAAGTCACATACACCTAGGATGCTTCGAAGGTGAGTAAAACAAAGCCTATTTTTCATTTCCGGGTGAACTTATCCTTTAAAGCAATATAATGTTTTGAAGCTTTATAATGAAGCTTTATACAAAGTTTAAATAAATATATATACACTAGCAGTTTTGTTAGTAGTTTCTGGTTCTCAGCATGTGTGTGCTGTAGTGGTACCTGTGCAGGTTTGTGGATGAGTTTTCTCGAAGCCAGGTTTGCAGGAGCAGAACGAGTCAGTTCCGTTCACCACACAGTGACCTTCATCTTCACAAATGCTGCGGTTGTTACGGCATTCATTTAGACCTGAATCTGTTTACAGACATGGAACACCACAAATAGACACTCTCAGTAAACCTCAATTTTATATGTTTGACAAAAAAAGCTGTCAAATAAACAAATAGACTC
The DNA here is from genome assembly GCA_032357425.1 of Enteromius argenteus. Lineage (NCBI taxonomy): Eukaryota > Metazoa > Chordata > Actinopteri > Cypriniformes > Cyprinidae > Enteromius > Enteromius argenteus. The sequence goes on along the minus strand of JAUCMR010000016.1, from coordinate 1,208,902 downwards.
ACTTTTCTTGTTGCAGTTGATCTCATCAGAGCCATAGTCCTCACAGTCGTTGAAGAAATTGCAGCGTAGGTTAAGGCTTATACACTTTCCAGTGCTGCAGGTAAACTCACCCTTTGCACAGACCGCAGGCGCTGGAGTTTCTGACACAGAACAAGGACACATTCACTTCAATAGAAAATGTACTAGCTTAATCAAAGACTCGTTCTTATTAGAGTCCTAATGACTGCCTATAATTAACAGAAATAAATTCAAACATGAACGAATGAATCCCCCACTTTCTGTTCAGCATTATGCTGTGTCATTTCCACCTATTGTAAACATTTTCAGCATCATATCTAAAGCTTGTCATCATTAGGTAGGTTTCTTTGACAGCCTTTTTTTAATTTCATCATTTGCACTTATCTTGTCATCCTAGTCAATCTCAATATTTCAAGATTTTTTCTTGGCAGAAAAATATTCACTGTGAAACATGTTTTTTCCACTGATCCTCAACTTTTTGATGATTTATTTTGATGTAATACTCGAAAACGTGATGTAATGGTTGAAATTAACACACAAAACATGTTTTGAAAGAAAAGTCATTAGCCAAGTTTCCATCCAAGGCGTTTTTGCGAAAAAATATTTAGTGCTTCAAATCTTTTACCCATATAGCTGATGGAAATGCTAATTATCGACAGTATTATTACAGTATTTTTCCGTTTAACTTTAGCGCATATATTCTATATCGATACTTCAAATGTCACAAAAAATTGTTTGGAAATACCTTTTTTCGAGAAAAAGGGCTTTAACGCAAATAAATGTAGTGTCACATGACAGAATTATCCTATCGGCAGTGTCCGTGTTCGTGGTGTTGCTCGTGTCAAAGCACCTTAGCCTAGTTTAAAAGCGCATTAAATCATATTCATATTATTGCATCTAAAATTTTATATATGATAAAAGGATGAGTTACCTTTCAAACATAAATATTTTAATTTGATGTTTCTTTTTAATACTTTGAAAGTTAAAATTTATTAGGCTTAATTTTGTTCAGGATATTATATTGTTGAGATAGTTGTTTTAATGCGTAACGCCGGCAGGATCACTTGATTTTTTCCCCTTATAAAAGTGGAAACAGCTTACTATACTCGTTCAAGAATAAGACATTATTCGAAATTATTCTAAGTATTTATTTTATTTGTGTACATTCACAATAAAAACAGTTGTGCTTTTGTAAATAATTGGATGCTGCTTTCAAGAGCGCATCACAAGAATTAACTAAAATTCTGCATAACGGCTGATACTTGTTGTGAGGGGTTTTTTTTTCCCCTTCGTTTGTTAATTTATTTATTATTTACAAAAAAGTGTATTTGGCATATGGGCCTTTTTTTCTTTTATAGCTTATGTTTTTCTCTGAGTGTTCGCACAAGCTCTGCGTGTGATGTGAATCCTCATGTTCTGTTTATGCTGCTTTTTTCATGTAAGAAGTTAATCCCTGGAAACAAATTAAGCTATTTTTAATGGTTCACAGCCACGTATCAATTCAAATTTAATTTACTTGTAATTTAGCATAATCTTGTCGGTTAATAATGGCTTAACGACCGTCGGTTGTCGGTTAGAAGAAATAAAATCACCTAAATTAACATTCCTATTTCCAATATGGTCTAATAAAACTTAATCAGAAAAAGAAAAAGAAAAAAATACAAATGCACCTGCTTATGAATAGCATATGACTTGATGCTGGAGTATCTAAATAGTCTATAACGAAGTATAAAAACATGAAAACTCATTAAACTTGTTATTTTTATGTATGCCTATAATTTAATAACGGGCTAAGTTTTAAGTAAATTTTTCAAATGGATTAAGAACAGACTATTTGCATATGATTTGCGCAATATGTGAAATTATGAATGGAAACAGCTTAAGGGCAATTTTTTTGCGATACACCAAAGCTTATGCGAGAATTCGTTTTTTAAGGATGACGTCATCACGCATACTATTTTATCGGTAAAAGGCCAGTTGGATGGAAACAGGCCGGAGACAGCGAATTTATTAAAATATTTTTTTGCCCAAATTTGTCGATAACAAAACAGCGTAAAAACTGGATGGAAACTAGATAGATATCTGTGGCGAAAATGTATTAGGCTACAGAAAAATGTATTACCATGGCAACCTCGTAGAAAACTTCAATGAGATTCATGGCGTCCCTGGGTGGTTTGTGTTGTTCTTTGAGATGCTCTGACGAAATCTCAAACCAGTTCAACATTTGAAAAGCGAGCAGATAATAAATCGTCATGCTGATCAGCAATTTAGAGAATTAGCCTGTCAAAATTATATCAGAAATACATAAATATACTTATCTTCACAACAAAGCCGTGATTAACAAGTTTCTGGATGGTGTCTTCATCACTAATTAGATGTTCCATTGCCCGTAATACTAAGGCAACGTTCTTATGTTCGTTCTTATGCAGCTCCTGACGAAAAGTAAAAATATGGGTAAGAAATATCCACTTTTGCAATAGAGAATCTTAATTAAAAGTAAAACGTTTAATATCATGAATAATTATAACATAATTTAAGGCATAATCCTACAAAAACGAACCGCTGATATTGAATCAAAACACAGAAAAAGCTAATTCATAACATGCCTTTATGACAACTTCGTCCAGTCGATCGGCCAAGGATACAGAAGATTTTTCTTCAGTAAGAATCATAATAGCCATGCTAAGGTTATTTTGGACAAAGGCATCGTGAAGTCTACACGTAAACTGTAGAAGTAAGAGAAGCACTGGATGAATGTCTGGAATACTACAAACAACTCAAAAGGGTCCATTGTGCTTTAACTTAAAGAAAAAATTAAAGCTAGCAACCCCAGTTACCAAATAAATCAAAGTGATTTATTAGTCAGTACAACCCTATCTTTAATATAAATCGACAGTGATATTATAACCCCCAGAGAAGAACTCACACTCATGATGCACAGACAGGCGAGCTTCTCCTCAGATTGTAGACTGTCTAATTTAACACACCTGGCTTTTAATTAGGCTCTATATCGTTTTTTTACGCCCATGACCCTTTGCAAAGTGACTTCCGCTAACCTGTAAACAACCAGGGAACGGTATACTTTATGAAACATTTGAGGTGACGTTTACTCACCTTTCGATCTTGGAATATTGAAGGAAAATTTAAAAGTGTAAAAACATTAACAAATTACTACAACAAACCATAACCCCCAAATCTGATTACTGATTATTTTCACAGCAATATTACAGATATGTAATATGTAGTAGGCCTAATATAACTGCCTATGTCTGTATTATGTAGCTAGCATGCACTGCCTTGTAAAATAGGTTATATTAGCGAAAAATGTTTATTGAACATTGAATGATAATATTTCAAAGTGATTTTCTTCATTTTGACAGAACCAACAATGCTAATAGGGATAAGAAGTGAAAAGAACAAATTGATTTTTAAATGTGAACATAAACCTGAAAAGAAAAGTGAAGATTTTAATGGAAAGACTAAAGATTCATACATTCAAGTGAATTATGCATGGGATAAATCGCAAGTTAATTGTTATATATTTTTTTTGTTTGTTTACGTGATGGTTGATAAAGAGAAACACACAGAGGGGGAAAAAAAACAGAGCTCTTAGATAATCACATTGTAGTCTCAGGTAAAGATGGTAAAATTATTTATTAAGACAAGACTCAGAAAGTGTTAGCTCTTAATTACCAACTATGACAATATGAATATTTGCTGAGATTATGCACAGTATAATATATAATGTATAGACAGTGTTTGTTCTGCGTTGGGTTTAAGAAAGTTTGAGTGAGAACTCTAGCATTATAAAATTGGGCATCCGACATGTCATAGCTACATGTAGGCTAAGTATATGCTAGCACGTTGCTAGATCTGTAAAAACAACAATATAGTTGCTATAGGTTGCAGAAACATAAGTGTTGTTTTATAGTTTTTATAGAGTTTGCATGAATATAAAAATACAAAATACATAAATATTGTAATTTATTTGTTAGTAAAATGTTTACAGTTAGATAATCTTGCATATTAGTGGATAAAAAATGTACTGAATTTAAATAAATTGAAAATAAAAGAATCTCGGTATAACAGTTGATCGAGGTACTGTAGCATTATTGGAGTTTATATTCACGGGTCTTAACATAATAGCATCAGTGAAGTGTCCTGGCCACCCTTTTGTATGGCAAATGTATGATAACATAATTAGTCAGATTTATGAGCCATGCCTGCACCAAAAGATAGGCCTACGTAATTTCACGTCCATTGCGCTGTGTATGGACTTGTAAATATAGCCTAAGACGCCGACTTGGCGTCAAAATAAAATACCAGTGGACAATACTATTTCTCTACATATAAAACACATAGAAATATGTGGGTATGTATGTATGTACGTATGTATGCATGTATGCATGTATTTATCCATTCATTTATGCATGGATACAGTGTTTGCTTTTATGGTTACAGGCTTCTATGCCAGGTAATTGACTAATATGATGTGCTATGAAATTACAATCTATTCCTGAAATGCTTCCGACGATTCTATGAAGGTAAATTTTAGGTAGATGTATACACTTTTGTTGATTTAATTCAAAATACAGGAACATGGCCCACCACAATTTCACACACCTTTATGAAATTAGAAGTTAATTAAAATTAATAAATAAATAAATACATCCATAAATAAAGCAAATTAGACTAAAATAATCTTGTCTGAATTTGTGTGTGCGCAAAGTTTACATTTGCCAACTGTTCTGCTACTTTGCATATTAGCTGTGACGACTAAAATTAATTTAAAGAACAAAACAGCAAGTGAACAGTGCACTGTTGTTCTGTTCTTCTTATGACAAAATAGCAATGCAAATCCAAAGAAACAATGCAATAATTTAAAGAAAATAATGAACAAACGATAGGCTGCAATAATTTTATAAAATGAAATAATACGCCTAATCATAATAACAATAATAATTGCAACCATAAATGCTTAACCTGTACTCGGACTTGAGTGATAAATGTCTCATTAATATTATGGCTAATTTATCAAATAAAACAGCTTGCGTTCATATGTATGTATGATTGAGTATCACCGTCTTAAGAAAAACACAAAAATTAGGACAAAAAAATAAGTAGAAGAAGATTCCAACTTAAAATGTATTTATGCATTTATAATTGCACTGTTAATATATTTTAGACTGAACAACGACAATGAATTGAAATGAAAAGCACGATTAGCTTACATTTGCACCGTGCAGCTTAAAAGGTACATTTAACTAAATTAAAAACACATTCATGTATCTCACAGTGCGCCTATTATTTTGTATATGGTATATTGTATTCTTGTACAGACCGATTTTCTTTTTTTCAGACTTCAGACACGGCATTTTAAGAAGAGAATTGCTTTTCAAGATACCAGTTCAAATTGTTTAATGTTGCATTTTGAAATATTTGAAATGAGATAACTTTGAGACTCTGATAGATTAGTACCTACTACAGTCTTGTGGTATATTATTATTTTTATTAGGCTATTATTATTGAAACAATGTTACAAACAGAAAAAAACAAACAACGCAATTCACTTCAATTCATTTTGTGTCCAGGGTGGATGCATCACCTGAAAATCATTTGCATTTGTCATTTTCAATCAATGATCATCAGTGATCGCATAAATACATAAAAGGTGAGTGTTTATGAGCTGCGTTGTGTTTGTTGTGTTAACGACCGGTCCGTGTTGTGTCAGCAGTGCGGCTTTTCGTTTACACACAACAACTAATGACCTGCAGTAGATCACATTACCTTACCAACTGGACCAGTCCTGTTCTGTGACCATCAGCCTCGGCTCAGTCCCAGTGAAAGTCGCTCGCATAAATTTCGCTGACTACTAGTGAAATACCACACCGTCGGGTTCGCTTTTAAAAGAGGCTGTAATTTTCCCCTTAAAACTGTAAACGCAAAGATAAAATCTGGAATGTGTAAGGAAAATTTATTTAAGACAAACTGTGCCATTTCCACCCTGTAGGCTAGTCAAATATCGAGCTTTCGTTGGATTTGTTGCGAAAAGATTTGCCGTTAGTGGAGGTGAAACGCAAGGATCGTTTAAAGTGAAAGAACTCAGTGTTTGATGTAGTGCGTGTATGTGTGTGTGTGTGCGTGTGTGTGTGTAAGTCCAGCCTCCTTCTTTACATATACACAGCAGCGTTTACCTGAGACCATTACCTGTGTGAAGCGCACCTGGACGGACTCACACAAACGTGGATTTTTAAAAGAGAAAATAAATAAGCTTCCTGGAAGTAAACATTGAAAAGACGTGATTTAGAGATGAATGATCCATTTTTTAAAATAATCTAGACTACGAGCAGAATTTTGACTTCAAGCTGATTTTAAATTCTCATGGTTGCTATGATCCGGAGTTGACTCGCATCATGTCCAAATCCTCAGATCAGTTTGACAGCACAGATTGCGTGTGTTCATTCGGGATGAAGCTGACTTGGGATATAAACGATCCTAAGCTTCCACAGGTAAAGATTTTATATTTTTACGCATCTGTAGTCAAAACGGAACAGAATATTTCCCTTTGTTTTGGTATAGCTACTTTACATTCTTGTTTCAGTGTTCATTTGTAAAAAGTAAAGTATGCTACACACAAATAATTTTATAGTTTCTATATGTCAATTTTTTATTGAATTACATGCACTCTCGCAAAATATCTGAATATGGTAATAATAATGAAAACATTTTTTCCAGGACACGAAGCAGTATGATGCGTTCCAGGAGTGGACGGATGGATATGTGCGTTATATCTACAGCAGTGAGGATAAGAACGCACAAAGACACCTGAGCGGATGGGCCATGAGGAACACCAACAATCATAACTGTCAAATCCTAAAGAAGTCCTGTCTTGGTGTGGTTGTGTGTTCACGAAACTGCTCTCTCCCAGACGGGTCCAAACTTCAACTGAGACCGGCAATCTGTGACAAAGCGCGACAGAAACAGCAAAGTACGTTCAGGAACGTTTTCTCCTAACAAACAGCATCTCCCAAAAGAGTCGGTCGTGTTAGAAACGAATCTCACAAGAACATATTTTACACTACAAGCTTGTTGTAGCGCGTGGTGTGAAATACCTTTGAAATATATGAATAGCAAGGAATCGCATTTTTATCAAGAATCGTTTTATTTTCTTTACATCGTTTTCGCATTGGATTGAGTTCATGATGCGTGTCCATTCCAAACCATGTCATGCGATACCTAGAACGACCCAGTCGTTTTCTTTAAATAACCAGACGTTTTAAATAATATCTGCTGTGCCAATAAATAGTGGCATTAGGCTGTGAATTCTTATATAAACTTTTATTTTTAAGAGTGTATGCTTCGCAGTAATTCCTGTTACTCAACCTTAATAGATTTTGCAGTAATAATGCTCAATAGACTGACAGACCCTGGCAGACTATGTCAGTTTAGCCTGACCCTCTCACTTATGACCTTGACTGTTTGGCTCAGTCAAAACACTTAACCTCTTGTTTGCACTGACTTGTGTTCAGGTGATAAAGCTACACATGAGCATTTCATTATATTTGAAAAATACCCATTATGAAATATTTCATTTTTAATAATAATTGTAATTTTAATAATACTGTTTATTCATACATTTGCAGAAAAGCTTTGTCCGAACTGTAACTCAGCTCTAGAATTGATTCCATGCCGAGGTCACAGTGGCTATCCAGTAACCAATTTTTGGAGAGTAGATGGAAAGGCAATTTTTTTCCAGGTGAGTTGATTGATAATTTTTTGATTTGCAAATGACATTTTAGAAACTTGTTCAAAAGAACTAGGGGGCTGGAGCCTAAAGTCAAAAATATAATTTAATATTACTGGATAAACGTTTATATTTAAAGTACACCAAGTCATTTTTTGAAGAACCAGAGAAGGTAGAAATAAACATAAGTAAACTCCTTTTACATTTTACTAAGCTTTAAATACTTCAGAAAAACCATAAGCTTTAATTGCACAGATTAATGTCACTGTAAATAATTAAGTCAATAGTAATGATTTATGAATATAAATATGAGATTTTCCCCTATTCCCAATTTGCTCTACACTGTCTGTTTTAAGGCTAAAGGAGTACATGACCACCCCAGACCAGAGAGTAAGTCCGAAACAGAGGCAAGGAGGAGTGCAGTGAAGAGAAGGATGTCTTCACCTCACTTTTCACAGAAAAGAAGACTGGTGGAGCCAGAGGTAACACACACATATATTCATAAAAACTGTAACACTTAATGTTAATCCCAAATGCACAAAAGTATTGTGTGTTATTTAGAAGTATTGTTATTATTTAAAGTATTACTATGTAGCAATTAGAAAACAAATTTTCAGACGCATAACTATACCTTCTTTGTACCCTTTATTTTATTTTGAACTAGAAGGGTATTCTTAAGACAGTATAACATATTAACCTACTCACCTTGGTGTTATAGATTTAAGAGTAAAATGAACACATGACAAAAATATTATATAACACATTATATCCTGTTAAGTGATTTGCATAATGCTTCTATAGTGTTTTATATGTTGCATTTATTGACATTGTTTAAGATCTGCACAGTATCTTTCTATACCTTATGAGTGGCCTTTTACAGTAAAGTTAAAAAAATAAAAATTCCTGTGAACATCCAAAAGGCTTTATAATGTGGCCATAATATTTATAAGTGGTCTTTGTCTGCTTCAGATAAATAAATATAAATTATGTTTTCTTTAAACAATCATAAGATATCATGAATGAGCACTGTGATATCATCAAAACCATATTGCATTTGCATATGAAATCCATGAAATTAGGTAACCACTGAAAGCATAGGAAACACTCAGAAACACTCAGTATGAAAAAAAACATCCCCTAACCACTTATAAGATGTAAGAGACTGTTCAGATCTTAAGTAATTTCAATATTTTACATTTATATATGAGCAATATCCCTCTTTTAGCAAAGTGATATAGCTATATATCGGCACAGCTGTGATTTAGCCGGAAACAAGCCATACAGCCATATCACACTGCTACAAGTAAGATTTTGCCTTTCATACAACAGTTTGATGGCAAGGGTGTGTGCAGGTTAACACCTAAGCCCAAGCCTCGGTTACTCATTTGAAAATGTTACTTTAGAAATAATAACGGAGGAATGTTCTGTTGCTTCATTGAACTATTTTTGTTTTACTGTATTAAAACTCACTGTATTATGTAGAGTATTATGAGAGAGAGGGGGTCTGAGCGAGTGTGATTTCCTGCACCTGATTCATTCTTTAGCTCAATCTCATATTCACAAAACATTAAAACATAATTTTGAAGAAAGCAATATCTTTCATCTGTTAAGGGTGATTTCCGATGACAGCGCTGCTCAGTGCATTTGTTGGCTTTGTCTCACAAGCTGTTGTTGAAAAGTATAAATGACTTTTTTGTTTAGAACCCTGTTTCAGTTTCTTTAAATTTTAAAATGCTCATAAAAGTCAGCATTCATCAGTCTCTTGTCACCATTTAATGATAGAATAATGTAACCAAAATCACCATTAAGAACACATACACTTTTTAAATACTACTTTTTTTATACAAACAATATTTATTGAATAATAATATTTAAGAAACAACAAAAACATTATAAAGGTTTCTAGGCAATTCAGTCAAATGTAAAATGGCAGCGCTCTGATATACAGCATTAATGTTGCATAAAATATAACGTGATTTTTCCTAAAGATTTTTCCTAAAGCCAAATCTATGTTTCTCAGGAACAAATAATAGATTAATGAGACCAAAGAATGCCTGTTAGATTTACCCAAACTGAATGATCAATTAACAATGAAATATTGCATGTTTCACCACTATAGCAACTCCAGAAGAGCTGGCTAAGGTGAGGCTGCTCTCTGTGGAGCTCACTTCTCTGAAACCATCAAAGCAATTTTTTTAATAGACGTTATCTTTGTTATTTGAAGTCTAAACGGGTAGATTCTCACCTAAAATCTCTTAAAACTACATTACATGACACAAAAACATTATCATTTTTAAAATTACAGTTGATTAGGGCATCCCCATTATGGGGATATAGGCAGTGTCCTCATCACATTGTAATACCTCTTTCATACCCATGTCATTAAACATATTTTTGTCTCCATTACCCACTCAAACCAGTGCACACACTCACACACACTCAGAGAGAGAGAGAGATCAGGAGATTGTACATTGCACTGTGCACACACAAACGTGTTGTCAACTTTGCCCCATGACTTTTATTAATAAAATAGCCTAGAATAAATGCTAGATCGCTACATCATATTCCTCAACAACGAAATGGTAAAATCGCTGTTTTAAAGTAAGAGTAAGAAGTGAATCAAAAAGCTCAATTATTTTCTATACAGAATTAATTGTCAATGTGCTGTTTACAACTGCATGATTTTTAAGTGGATTAGGTATTAAGCACTTTTTGGCAGTTCTTCATATGAAAGGCCATTTGCAGAAAACTTATCTTCGATTTTCTGTTGTCACTAGCCTGGACGTTACCATGACATGGCCTTTCCAAATATCCACCAGCTCACCATGGAGGGCCCAGAGCGTTTCAGCATCATTGCAGAGTCCAACTTTCCAATACAGACTCAACACTATCCTCCTTTCCAGAACACAGAGCCCTACAAGTTCCCTTATGACACACACACAGCAGCGACCATGGCGGATGCTCCAAGCTCACTGCAGAAGCCTGCCAACCATCGTCTGTACATGACCCGCCCTCCTTGTGGGTATGACTTTGCAGTCCCAGGATACCTTGGTTCAGGGTCTTATCCAACAGCACTGTATAAGGATCCTTCTAGCCCACAAACTGAGACAGAACCCAGTAAGTCGGGGAGCAGTCTGAGTGGCATGCCTCATGGAACAAGTCCATTAGGCAGCCATGAGCGGAGTTATGCAGAAACTACAGGAAAGCATCATGGCTGGAAACAAATTCTCAGTAAAGGTGCCTATGGGGACAGAGGAGACTACTCTCAGCTGCCAACAAACAACAACCACCACTACTACAACAGTGACTACCCATGTAGGTACACAGGACCTGCCCCTGCCACCCCGGCAGCTTTGCAGACTATAATAACCACAACCACAAAAGTGTCCTACCAGCCATGCCCCAAGCCATCTGTTGTCAAATATGGAGAGAATATCTATGACGTGAAAGGCCTGTCTAACTGTAACTCAATCTTGGAAGAGGCATCTTCCAACTCCTACTCGGACCTGAAGATTCCAGAGGACTCGGGAGTGATCAAATCTGCCCTCTCATACCAGGACACGCTCCCAGCTAAAATCGAGAGGTCTGAAAACTTTGAGGGCTATCGCTACAGCAGTTACAGCTCAAACAGCTACCCTGAACGCATGTCACATCCTTATAGGTACGATAGCGGAGAATACTAAGGAACTGCATAAAGACCAAACAGAGTTTAAAAAACAAAAACAAAAAACAAACAAACATTAAAAAGCAAAGCAAGTACATAGAAATGTGTTGTTATTTATATTCAGTATTTGAGCTGTTTTAAAGTCTTTAGTTTTAAAGTGATTGTAGATAGCTGGTGGATTTGTATGTAAACTTTTGATTCATATTGATTAAACAGACTGACATCAGCACTGAGTACATTTCCATATATTCAAGTAATGTGTTTAAAGCCATTATTTGTAATTAGCTGTTGTATTCAAAATTACAAAAAAGTGTCAAAGAAGGGAGGAAGGTTTATATATATATATTATGTTCATAAAATTGGTCTTTCTAACAAAACCGATGGCGTGATACTTTATTATGTCAGTCAAATTTATCTTAAGAGGAAACTTAATAAATCACAGAAAAAAAAATCTATATATTGTCATCACATTTGTAATTGTAAAACAGGAAAAGCCTATTACCTTTTTAGCTTTCATTCACAGATAATTTCTTAAAAATACCAATGTTTGTTCATATAGGAAGTCTAAAACATGACGTAATAACATATAATCATGGGCTTTGTGACTGAAAGCTTTTAAGGCACAGAGAGAAAGCGAACACACTCTTCTTAAGCCATCTGAATCCAGCAAAGAATATTCCACTGTCAGAAAGGGATCAAGGATAATCACAAACAATTAATCGGCTGCTTTGAATGAGAGAGGTGCCCTGACAGGCTACAGGCCTCAAACCACTCGACTTGACAAGGAAAAGAGATACAATTAAACAGACAGATAAAATATCTGACAGTCCAGCAAAAAAGAGAACACAGAGATATAAAGGCAAGGAGACTGTTAACAGGCAATAAGTGCAAGCCAAAGAAGCTGTAATACCTGTTGCTGACAGCATCTCTCCTCACAGCCACTTTGTAACAGACAAACATGCAGGAATGAACTAACACACACTTAATCTATGTTTTCAGATGTTCTATTTAGTCTATACAAATGCTGTATTTATTAGCGTAATGTCAGTCACCAGTCACAATTTGGTTTGTGAATAATTGTGTTTTGGGGGTGGGGGGTGCGCAAAAATTTATTGCATTAGCCAGACGTTGTTTTTGTTCTTGACCTGCAGCTAGTAGAAAAATACAAAATTTAATTTCTCATCACCATCTTGATGATCCTTTCAACAAGGGTCATTTAGCCCTATTTAATGTCATAATATGTTTAGAAAGGCAAAGTGTTTATTCTCCATAGTCCCACCAAATGGAATTGCATCACTTTTGCTTTCAGACAGGTTCTACCTAAACAGTTTCACAGGAATCAGCCCGTTAATATAGATAATGTATTATCCTGATTAATTAGATTAATTAAATTATCTGGTCGCACTTTATATTAAGTGACCCTAAATACTATGTACTTTCATCAAAATAAGTAGTGTACAAAACACAATGTACTTATTGTGGTCATATTTTATTGCAAAACACTTTTGCTGCTATTGAGGTGGGATATGGATAAGGTTAGGGGCAGGTGTGGTGGTATGGGTAGGTTTAAGGATGGGTCAAACAGTGTAATTATAATTGTCCACGAGTCTGTGGTAGAAGTCCTCCGCTTGAGAGGATTTCAGAGAATGCAGTCCTGTAAAACTTTAGTTCAGACCACATTACTTCTAAGCATTTTCATGCTAGAACTCTTGTTTTTCAGCGGGAATGCAATTCATTTGATCAAAACAACACAAGCTTGACCAGTATAAGTAAGCCACCTTGGTTAGAGGGCAGATGAAAATTGTAACTTAAAGGGTTAGTTCACCCAAAAATTTTAATTCTGTCATTAATTACTCACCCTCCTGTCATTCCAAACCCACAAGACCTTCGTTCATCTACAAAAAGCAAATTAAGATATTTTTGATGATATCAGAGAGCTATCTGATCCTCCATATACAGCAATACAACTGGAAATGATCCAGGTCCAGAAACGTAGCAAAAACATCGGTAAAACAGACCATGTGACACCAGTGGCTCAACTTCACTTTTGCGATGCTAAGAGAATATTTTTTTTTGCGCAAAGAAAACAAATATAACATTGTTTACTCTATCCATTCTTTTTCCGTGACTTATGTCTTCCACCATTTTAGAGAGTATCACAACGCACCATATACGAAAGCTTTAATGTACTTGATGGTAAAAGCACGCGCATGTACGCAATTTGCGGTTCTTTACGCCTAGAGGAAAGCATACACATACTCTCTAAAATGGCAGATGTAAGTCATGGAAGAATAATGGATAGAGTAAATTATGTTATTTTTGTTTTCTATGTGCAAAAAAAGTATTCTCCTAGCATTGCAAAAGTAAAGTTGAGCCACTGGTGTCACATGGACTGTTTTACCCGACGTTTTCACTACATTTCTGGACCTGGATCATTGCCAGTTGTGTTGCTGCCTATGTAGGGTCAGATGGCTCTCTGATATCATCAAAAATATCTTAATTTGTGTTCCGAAGATGAACAAAGGTCTTATGGGTTTGGAACGACATAAGGGTGAGTAATTAATGATGGGATTTTCATTTTTGGGTGAATTAACCCTTTAATGAGAGTATGACAACCAGAAAATTAATGTTTTTGTCTTTATTGGGATTGGGGGTGAATACTTAGAATCATTTTGCTCCGTTTTGTTTGGGTTTAAAAAAATACAGTGGGTACGGAAAGTATTCAGACCCCCTTAAATTTCTCACTCTTTGCAGCCATTTGCTAAAATCATTTAAGCTAATTTTATTCCTCATTAATGTACACACAGCACCCCATATTGACAGAAAAAAAAACACAATTGTTAACATTTTTGCAGATTTATTAAAAAACAAAAACTGAATTATCACATGGTCCTAAGTATTCAGATCCTTTGCTCTGACACTCATATATTTAACTCAGGTGCTGTCCATTTCTTGTGATCATCCTTGAGATGGTTCTACACCTTCGTTTTAGTCCAGCTGTGTTTTATTAGACTAATTGGACTTGATTAGGAAATCACGTACATGTAGCAAGGTTAAATTGTATAATAAATAAAATGAAAACAGAATAGAAAAACATAGAGCAAGATAGTGTTAGGGGCCTGCTTTTGTTCATTGTACAAATTTTTTTAACTAGTTTAAAAGTCTACAAGTCTTAAAGATTTTTTTTAAGGAATACATTTAGACTACAGAGTGCTAGAGTTAGAGGGTCAAATAAATATGTAGCCAGTGCAAATTGATAAACAGAAGTGTGACGTGCATTTTTTTCAGCTCATTAAAAATTAATCTTGCATTCTGGATTAAATGTAAAGGTTTGATAGAACTGACTATCAAGTTTTACTTTCACAAATAAAATATTTCATGAGATTAACTTATGGTCAGTCTGCACAAGATCAACATGCTTGTTTCATTTGCAGCTCCTTATAGCCTACAAGACCTAATACTTATCTAATACAAGACCAACGCTTCAATTGTTAGAGCATCAACAAATCTTTCTACAGCATTGTTGGCAGGGCAGCCAGAGCTATTTTTGATGCTCTCGTCGGTGGTGGTGTGAACACATTTCTTCTGTTGTCATCATTTGCAAGTTGCTTTTGGATAAAGGGATCTACTAAATGACTAAATGCAATGACTTATACAGCTATTTCTGCGTATTAGGTTAAACGAACAGAGAGGAGGATTTTTAGCACTAAACAGTAGTCTGTGTTTTTGTAACTGGAGACTGGCACATGTCATACATAATCCTGTAATAAACAAAATTATTTGCGGTCTTTGTCACAAACAGGAAAGCTATTTTTTAAAAGGAGAATTTCAAAAAGAAAATATGACTGATGTTACTCTATATCTCTTTAACCCCTATATTTCTTCTGTAGGCTGGTAGCCATCATAATGTTCTGCTAACTTCAAGCGCTGATGTTTACAAACACTGAATACGAGATATGGCCAGGCTCAAAGACAGCTGTATGATATTCTCTGGAACCACAGAAAACTTCAAAGACATTCACAAGTGGCACCACAACCCTGAGTGATCAGAGATACACTGAGCTTAGGACTTCACTGCATATGAACCCATATCATCTTTTGTCCTTTTGAGATACACAAGCCGTTAGTAAATGTTTCAAATTATATATATATATATATATATATATATATATATATATAAATATAAACATTTTATATTACTTTCACATCAATTGGATCAATATACTATTCCCTTACCACAAAGTCTGTCACAGCAGTTTCTCTGTCTCTCTCTCCCCCTGTGTGTGTGTGTAAAGCATTAACAGGAGAGAGCGCAGGTGGTGTGTGCTATGACAGACTGAGTAATGACCTCTTACTGTCTCTATTGTTCCTTTATATCAGCCATTAGGTCTCATGCTCCTCATGCTCTCAACCTGCAGTCTGGTGCACACGAACTCATGAGAGCATGCATCAACTCTTTTTGTTCTTTGTGTCTCAACCTCTTTCGTCTCATTCAGGTCAGAAGCTGAAGTGCTACTATGTGCCGTAAAGCCCTTTGAAAGTACATGCATGCTTCTTTGACCCAGTGAAGTGAAGAGTTTTAAAATCTTTTCACAAGTTTACAACACAAGAGTGCATTTAAAAGCATACAGTGGGTACGGAAAGTATTCAGACCCCCTTAAATTTTTCACTCTTTGTTATATTGCAGCCATTTGCTAAAA
>JAUCMR010000016.1:1136604-1150216 GCA_032357425.1 Enteromius argenteus | reverse complement strand
CAATGCAGATTTATTTTCACAGCCACCTTTGCTCAGATTTACCAAGAGTGCCAATATTAGTGGAGGGCACTGTATAATAATAATATTATAAAAAATTTAATATTATGTATAGTATATGTTAAAATTATACAAGTTTAAAATATTATTAAGAAGTGAAGAAGAGAAGTACAGTAACAATAATATATACAGTATGCAACCCAAATTCCGGAAACGTTGAGACATTTTTTTACATTTAAATAAAATGAAAACTAAAAGAATTTTAAATCACATGAGCCAATATTTTATTCACAATAGAACATAAATTTTTGGAATTGTTGGATTTTGCTTGGAATTTGGTCCCATTCTTGCCTGATACAGGTTTTCTAGCTGCTGAAGAGTTTGTGGTTTTCTTTGATGTATTGTTCATTTAACAATGTGCCAAATGTTCTCTATAGGTGAAAGATCTGGACTGAAGGCAGACTAATTCAGTACCAGACTTTTCTACTACAAAGCCATGCTGTTGTAATAGCTGCAATTTGTGGTTTTTGCACTTCCCTGAAATAGACATCATCTGGAGGGGAGCATACGTTTTATATTCCTTTTATATACCTTTATATACGCTGGAAGTCTTCCTCCTCTTTAGCCCGGAGGAAATGGCGTCTGTGATTTCCAACAAGAATGTCAAATTTGGACTCGTCTTACCATAGAACCCTTTTCCATTTTGAAACAGTCCATTTTAAATGAGCCTAGGCCCACAGGACATGACACCGCTTCTGGACCATGGTCACATATGGCTTCTTTTTTGCATGACAGAGCTTTAGTTGGCATCTGCAGCTGGCGCCATGGATTGTTGTTACCAACAGTGGTTTCTGAAAGTATTCCTGGGCCCATTTAGTAATGTCAATGTCAGAATAACGCCGATAAGTGACCACGGGCATCCAGCAAACTTCAGGTTATAAGAACGAAAACTTAAACGTAGTTTAGAAAACTAGTCCTATCCGAATAGAACTTAAGACAACCCTTTTATATGTTACAGACCTAATGTCAATTAACTTAATTGGTTGCTTAATTGGTTCTTCAGCTGAATCTTTTTACTTTTTCTTTTTTTTTTTTAGCCCTTTGTTGTCCCCAGTGCCAACTTTTTTTTTTAGACCTGTAGCAGGTATCAAATTTGAAAAAAGTTCATTTAGTGGATAAAAGGGTAAAAAAAAATTGTAAACATTCGTTATGTTCTCTATGTTCTAACATGAATAAAATATTGGCTCATTTGATTTGAAAGTCTTTTAGTTTTCATTTCATTCAAATTTAAAAAATGTCCCAGCATTTCTGGAATTTGGGTATTAATTTAGTTGTTTTTTTTAAATGAGTTATTTTAGCACATCAAGTTAAACAAAATGAAAACGAGAAATGATTGCCTTAAAAAATTGGTAAAGATACACATTTCTCTGGATAATTTATGTTGTATTAGAGGTTGTTTTAAAGCATATTCTTACAGAAAAAAGTAATTTAACACTCACCTTGTTGTCGCGCTCTGTTAAAAACCTTAATGTCTTTGAGTTGGACGCCGATGCCTGTCCTCAGGCTTACTGAATCAGTTGCATTATCTTTACTGCCACGTTTTATTGAACCATTTGCATGAGTTCTAAAGAAATAACGTTATTAGAAAGAAAGTTATTTTTAGATAAACAAATAAAAAAAAAATACTAATTGTGATGTCCAATTTACATATGCATAGTTATATGTAATACTTTTAGCAACATCATCTGGTTGAACAAAGTTTAAAGGCTCTTTAAATAGGGATGGCAAATAAAATAATGTTGTATTAAACAATGCTGTAGATTAAAGATCATGTTAGTGGATGAATGAATGGTTTTACATGTACAAGCTTATACTGACCGGTCGCTCCAGTATATGTAGCTCTCAAACACAGATACGGAGAACATGTCCATGTTGTTGCTGGAAAGCACCACCTCTCTGTTCTCACCCGTCTCCAGGTTAATCCGCTCAATCTTATCCGTGCGCGCATCACACCAGTACAGCAAACCCTCCTACAGGACACACAGAATATGACCACAAATTTAGTCTTTGTTTTTGCGTTAAGTATGCATTTATATTGAGGCGTCGGTTAATAAGAGAAATTTGTTTGAGGTTTGTAGTACATCTCTTTATGTAATATGCAAATTTCTGGTCAGCTTCTTCTCGAAATTCTAGTAAGCAGTAGAAACATGTTTCTTATAGAATGTGTTAGATAACATGCTATAATGTGCTAAATCATGCTATAAACGTGCTAAAACGAAGTTAGCAGTGTGTTCATTCATGATAGAAACTTGCCACATGCTTAAAAATGATATCTATCTATCTATCTATCTATCTATCTGTCTGTCTGTCTGATATGGTCTTAAAACATTTATATTTAAAGCTTTTAAAACTAAATCAAACCTAAAATCTTCAGACCTCGAGATATTACTTCTAACTTTCTAAACAGGCTTTTTTTAAACCAACATCAGAGTTTGCCTGGTCAAACTGTACTATCTAGTTTTATTATTTTTAGTGTAAATGTCACAGTTTCAGCTTTATTGAGCACTGGTGCCAACTGTCCTTGCCGGCACCTGGTGGTGATTTCTTTAACAAGTTTTACATGTAAATGGATTTGTATTTACCACAGCGGTGGATAGAAAATGTGACCAAAGTGAAATTTTTTTTTTTAAATAAATAAATAAATGAATGAACAAACAAATAATAATTCAATACGAACATAAATACAAAATTGTGATTAATCAAATTAAAATGGATTTCATCCAGTATATCGCAATATATACTTTTATGCTTAATGAAGTATTGCATAATAAGTTTAGCAATGTGTACTATGTGCAGACAGCGAATCGATTTATGATTTATGAATCATAATTGTCAATTCCAATCAGTTAAATTCAATTTTGATTAATTATTCAATTCTGCATTTGCATTTATATGTTTACAGTATGGAAAAGCTTCTCTTGATGTATTTATCCTATAGAAACTGACAACAGTTTTTCAGGTTTTAAACATTTATATTATTGACTACATTAAGTGATTAATGGTTTAGAATTCATGCTTCAAGATGAATGCATGGGCAGGATTTGTCTATGCATCAATAAATGAGTAAATTATTACACACCTAATGCTTACTTAAAGTATTAGAGGTAACACTTTACAATAAGGTCCATTAGTTAACATTAGTGAACAACATAAGTAAACATAAACCAAGAATTAACATAATAATTCTACAGCATTTATTAATCTTAGGTCATGTTAATTTTAGTATTTACTAATGCATTAATAAAATCACAAGCTGTGTTTGTTAACATTAGATAATCAATGTAAACTAACATGAATAAACAATTAACAATTATTTTTTTTATTAACTAACATTAACAAAGATATTTAGTGTAATAAATGCATTGCTCATTGTTTGTTCATGTTAGTTAATACATTAACTAATGCTAACTAATGACACCTTATTGTAGCGTGTTACAAGTATTAGATTGACACAGGATTGAGAAATGTGTCCTACGCACCTGATAGTCAATGGAGATGCCGTTGGGCCAGCTAATACTGACGTTTACCAGCACGGCTCTGTTAGATCCATCCAGACGAGATCTTTCTATGCGTGGATACTGTCCCCACTCCGTCCAAAACAGATACCTGTACACACAACCAGCCATGAGGAAATCGCTGCTTCATTCATGCCATAGAAACGCAAAACAGGAAGTTACTCAGATCTCACCCTTTCTCAGGATGTACAGTAATGGCCCGAGGTTTGTCCAGTCCTTGGGAGATGACCACATATCGAAAAGAGCCATTCAATCTGGCAACCTCAATCACATCAAAGCCCTGGTCTGTCCAGTAGATGTTTCCTACACCACACAGAGGAACAAGGTTTTGCTCATCAGTATTGTAATAAAGCTGTAAACGCACCTGAAAGTGCTTGAGACTCACCGGCGATCCAGTCCACAGCGATGCCCTCCACACGACCAATGCCATTAGTGATGATGTCCTCCCTCCACGTTTGATCTCTCTTAGCTCTGCTAATAGTGCTCAAACCCATGTCGACCCAATAGATGGTGTCATTATCTACAGTAAGAACACACATATGAATTATGAAAATATACCATAGATTCCACATGGGGTCCAGGTCAGGCATGTTGGCTGACCAATCAAGCACTGTAATGTCACGGTCAGCAAAGCACTTAGAAGTGGTTTTGTCACTGCGGGAAGATGCTAAGGTCCTGTTGGCAAAGGAAATTAGCATCTTCATAAAGTTTTTTTTTCAGACGGAAGCATAAAATGCTCCAAAATGAAAGTGCTGACAGAAGGCTGCATTGACTATTGACTTGAGGAAACACAACGGACAAACACCAGCAGATGTCACAGCACCCCAAACCATTCCACTCCTTGTGAAGCTCTCTCAAGGGTTTGAATCAGCTTTTCTTGGCAGTCTTCTCAGGCTTGTGGTCATTCCTGTTGCTTGAACACCTTTTCCTACCCAATTTCGTCCTTCCAGTAAACTTTCCATTTAATATGCTTTGACACAGCACACTGTGAACCGCCACTTCTTCAGTAATGATCTTCTGTGACTTTGTGGAGAGTGTAAAAATCATCATCTGGACCTTTGTCAAGTCAGCAGTCTTCCCCATTATTGTGGCATCAAAGAACAAGAGATACCCGGAATTTCTATTGTAGGGATAGTCATTTAATTCAACTCAAATATAAATATTCTAATATTTTGAGATACTGGATTTTGACTTCTATGAGCTGTAAGCTCTAATTATCAAAATGAAAACAAAAAACTTTTAAAATGTTTTACTTTACATGTAATGAATCTAAAATATATATGAAAGTTTCACTTTTTGAAACAAGTTACAAAAAAAGTTACAAAAAATTTGGTTTTTAACGTCATTCTAATTTTTTGTTTAGACATCACAATGATATAAGACACGGGGTGCTTTTTGAAGCAAAAACAGACTGAAACAGATTCATATAATTTACTGACAGACAAACATAATTTTCTACTTATTTGCAATGCATTTTAGACTATTCATGATCATACCACTATTGTACATTTAAAAACATGGGAATTATGAATCATTAGTGCTAAGACTCACCGGCATGAAAATCAATCCCAACGGCGAGTGATGTTCCTGAAACCGGTACAAGGGCATCGGATTTGTCAGCAGGGTCCAGCGGGATTCCTCTGATGCCCTCATGAACAGAGTACAGCAGGAAAGAGCCCACACCTAAAATCAACACAACAATCACCACGCTTCAGGCTTTTCCTTCAAATGCAGGCCTTCATTCAAATAATTTCCCTCCCAAACAAATCATAATATATACTTCCATTAAACATTTTGAAGATCTGCTCACCAAAGTTGCAGTAAAAACAGTAATAATGTAAATACTATAATCCCTTTTTTCAATTGTAATGTATTTCTAAACAGTGTCACATGATCATTCAGAAATTGTTCTAATATGTTGATTTATAAATACTGGAAACAGTTGTTGCTGCACATATTATGTTAACCATGATACTTTTATTTTTTTAGGATTGTTTGATAAATAGAAAGGTTTTATTTGGAAATGGAAATATTTTATAACATTATATGTGTTCATCATCACTTTTGATCAATTAAATGTGTCCCCCCCACCTCCATGTTGCAGAATATTTAACTAATAAATAATTGGCAGTTGCAGAAAACCTTGTAAAACACACAGTGTTGATTTGTTATATAACTGTGTATCTGTTTTCTGCTCCTCTGTAAGTTTGGTATGGGGTTTCCAGCTGTTCTCTGAAGGAAACGCAAACACTGTGGTCTATTGTACCTCCATGTCATTTTTCCAAACGGAAGGCACACATAATTGAGAGTCTGAATGTCAGGTGTGTATTGTGTGTGAATGTCAGGTGTGTGTGTGTGTTCAGTTCGTACCCTCACAGGACTGCTGTCCGCTCCTCAAGCTGTATCCTGCGGTGCACATGCAGGAGCGGGTGGTGGGAGACGTGGGCAGACACAGCTGAGAGCAGTCACCATTGTTGTTGCTGCACATGTTCGAACCTGATGATACAACACACACAGTCAAGGCCAGAAAACTCCTGGGGGACAAATTTCAGTACAGCGCTGCATCTAACAAACCACCCACAATTCAGTATAACCAGAAGTCATTTGCACTAACTCTGAAATAAGAATTTAAATTAAAATAATAGTTATGAAAACAGGCTGGAAATGTACTAACGCTCAGGCCCTCCAAGATGAAGAGAGCAATATATCAATGCATCACTTGCTCAACAATAGATGCTCTGCAGTGAATGGGTGCCGTCAGAACGAGACACCAAACAGCTGATAAAATCACAATAACCCACAAGTAATCCACACCACTCAAGTCTATCAATTAACATCTGGTAAAGGAAATGCTGCGTGTTTTTAAGAAACATATTTAAACATATTTAAGACATTATTTTGGAGTGTCTTCTTCCAGTAAAAAAATCATCTGGTCTGAAACAGAAGAGACATCAACAGAGATCAAGTACTGTTTACAAACCAAATCTGTTTGAAACAGATCTAAACAAATATGTGGGTGGATTTTGATGTGAGAGGACAACAAGGGATGAAGTTTTTCACTGGGGGAAGCATTATTATTATGGACTCATATTTTAGCCAAAGTTAAAAACTTTAATTATTATTTAATTTGTTTCATCCAAACACAAAGCTTTTTGCTCCTCAAGATGTTCACTAATGGGCTGGAGTGGTGTGGATTACTTGTGGATTATTGTGATGTTTTTATCAGATGCTTGGACTATCATTTTGCCGGCACCCATTCACTGCAGAGCATCCATTGGTGAGTAAGTGATGTAATGATACATTTCTTGAAATCTGTTCAGATGAAGAGCAAACTCATCTACATCTTAGATGGTTTGAAAGTGTGTACATATTCAGTAAATTACATTTTTGGGTGACCTATCACTTTAAATTAAGCCAAGGTCATTATTGTGATACGTTTTTTCAACGCTAATGAGGTTTGATATAAAAATGCAAATTGCACTTAGCACAGATTTTCAACAGATTATTTCCTTGGACACTGCATGCAAGTTGATTCTTGAACCTGTCTGCACGGTCTCGTTGTAGATCTTCATGTGCATCATGGGAGACGTGCTGTTTCTCAAGACCTTCCAGTCTCCTCCATCACTCTTATCACAGGTGCCGATCTCATCCGTGCCCTGATCCGCCCACCACAGCTTATCCCCTACAAAACATCAGCCAAAACATTAGTATTTTTTAAAAAAAGATCAGAAACTATCAAACAAAATGATCAGTGCTGTATTTACCCATGATAGCCAGCGCAGAGGCTTTGTTCAGTTTGCCTTTGACCGCGTCCAACACCTCCAGTCCTGATCCGTCCAGCTTACAGCGGTTAATGGTGCTGTTTCCTGAGCTGATCCAGTACAGGTGCTCGGTGTCGTGATCTATAGACAGACCTGCAGCACAGACACAGACCAACAGCTCAGGAGAATGCAGATGTGCTTTAGGTAACACTTTATTTTGATAGTCCACTGTTGTCACAGACCAGACAATCATTGACTGTGTAGTGCAGACCTCACACCTAACAGAATCCAGATGACTGGTTGGAACAATGACAACTGGGCGGTACAGACAAGACAGGAGGCCATAAAGGACCATGCAGTACTGAACACCAAAAAAGAGACTGCTTCAGAGACGAGCAAGAATCCTCAGGGTGAGTATGCAAGTGAGCAGATAACGGGAGTAACAGGAGTAATCCTAGTCATAGAAGAGACAATAATCGAGTGTGTGGTGCAGAAATGGGTAACACTTTATTTCGATGGTCCACTTTAGACAATCTACTAACAGTAAGTAACTTTGCAACTACATGCCAACTAGCATTCATTAGAGTATTAGTAGACTATCTGCTTAATATCTTCTAACACTTTATTTTGGTGGATCCACAACATGCTACATACTGACATAAGAAACTTTGCAGGTATATGTCAACTTATTCTACTAACCCTAAACCTACCCTCTACTCTGAGAGTTAGTAGACATGTAGCTGAGAATTAATGAGAATTAGTTGACATGTAGTCACAAAGCTACTTATAGTTATTAGGATGTCTAAATGGACTATCAAAACAAAGTGTAACCCAAAAATGTGTAATGCTGAGGTAATTGAAGGAAGGTGAAGATGATAGTGCACACAGGTGGAGGCCACGATGCCTAACAGGATCCAACCAGGAAAGGAAGATGAACACTCTGTTGGCAGACAAAATGACTGGCAGTGCAAACAAGATAGGAGACATATAGGAGCAGGCAGTACTGGAGGCAAGGTGGCGCTGGGAGTAGTGGGCCACCCATATTTATAGGTTAAGCCCTCATGGCTGTGAAAAAGCTAGGACTGCAGGGAATACAAGCTTTAGGAATGACCTCCATGGCCATGACAAGGGAAGCAGCTTAACTTTCTTAAATGGCTGTCCAGGTATAGACCTCCAGTTAATGGTGCAAATGTTCTTGGAGAAGAATACAGGCATGTGAGCTAACCAAACACACATAAATGTTAGGGCCGTTAGAGACAGAGCAGATGTTAATTCTGGTTCAGTTAGCCACTGGATCCAACTTTGCTGCTAACACTAAGCTGGGTTCTGGAGCATGAACGGGCAAACTCAGGGATTTCACTCTCTGGATCAGACTATGGGATTAATTTGTGGACAGGCATGTCATCTGGGAAGAAAGGAACTTGAGATTCTTGAGCTAATATGAGAAAAGTAGTAACGTATATGCAACAACAACAGAGCGAGGGTCAAGAGTAATGTCCATAGAAGAAGGTAAGTAGCATGAAATGAAAAAAATAAAAATAAAATAAACGGTAGCGTTAGTTCTGGCAGGTCACGTTAGTCAAAATCACATCAGCTGACTCTCAGCTGATCCCCATCTACCTATAGGAATACGACAACTATCTAAGCATCCATATATATGCTCTGTCAGCATTATTGGGAACATGCTTGCTCCAGAGCAATCTGGTCATTATTTGGAACATGTTTCTTCTTGAAGCTGTAGTTGAACTGGAAACATGTTTTTCTTAAGCCTATCTGGTGTTATTGAAAACTTTAAAGCTTTTAAGGTATTGGCAACATATTCATTAGGCCATCTATCGAAGGCAGTATGCTTGTTGCTACAGGTTATACAGGTTTTGCCAAAATATCTTTTTTGGTCATTGGTTAAGGGCAACATTCTTGTTGCTTAAGGCTTTGAGATTTTGCTATCAGTTTGTGTTGGGGGATATCAACATGTGGTTTTGTTTTTGGGGGGATATCACTGCTCTCCCTGCTTTCCATGCTAGGCTGCTTGGATATGAAGGTCTTGATATGAGTTCTTGTCTAGAAGAGAACCATACTGTCAATCCAAACTGTATGTTAATCATACATCATTTTTGACGATCATAGCGTTAGTTCTGGCAGGTCATGTTAGTCAAGCTAGCATCAGCTGACTCTGATCTGCCTATAGGAATTCAACACCTATCTAAGCATCCATATATAAGTCCTTCAGTATTACCAGCAGTTTTTGCATTGGTCAATACCTAATTACCCTCCTCCATCCCCAACTCCTCCTCTGTCAATCAGAATCAAGCCTTCTGATTTCCCTTCAAATCTCCACCCATTGCTTTCTGTCAGCTGACCATTATATATTGAAGGCCAAAATAGAAACAGAAGAATGTAATACCCTGAATCATATGATTCTCTCTCGCTAGTAAATGGCTGTTGTTATCTCAGAAGTACTCAAAGAAAATGATAATTAGGAGGAGGATTCTAATATTATCCTCTAATGTATCCATCTGATTAGTTATACAACACAGCACAATCGTGTAATAAGCTTTTTGAGCCTGAATGAACCCCAGAGGTAAATGACACAAAGGACAGTCTCTTCTGTCTCAGCTGTCACTCACCCACAGGTCCTTTCTGATTGGTGAAGATCACAGTACGGTTCGTTCCATCAGTGTTGGCCATGCTGATGTTATTTCCATCAGTCCAATACAGTTTCCTGGACATGAAACAGTCAAGAAATAAGAATGTTAAGCGGGTTATATCCCTTGATTAAACATTCAACTTAATTAACCAGAATAGAATTGACATCACAATACGGCCTTGTGCGATTATTAAATCATGATTTAATTATTTAAGCAGCATGTGCTAAGTGCTTCAATGTGAATGTGCTGCAGTGGTGTTATTACTGCAAACAAAACAGTGAACAAATCATTTTAAATGAATTATTTAAGTTAACGAATAGTTCACATCAGATGTCGGTTTGTGAGTGTCTCACATGAAAATCTTCTTAATTTGTCTTTTTGCTGCAAATTAGACATATTTTTCATGCAAAATAAACAATCTAATGGAAACTTTCCAAAAGCTTGTACTCTATGTTATTTTGTCTTCCAGTAAAACATAACCATGTGGTTGCATCCTGTTTTGCATCTTTTTTCTGCTTTTAGGAGGTCATTTGCATTCTGGGGTAAATGTCACTAGCGTTTGTGGCCCGTGTAGACTCACCCCAGTATGGGATGCAGCACGAGGCAGTGGGGTTTGTCCAGGCCCTGAATAACAGCGTTCTTGAAGGAGCCATCCAGTCTGGCCACGTTGATCTGTTTCTTATTGCCGTCATAGCTGGTCCAGAAGAGATTACGTGACACCCAGTCCACCGCCAGACCATGTGCATTGGGAATATCTGATCACATGCAAGACACACAAAATAACCATTTCCAGATATTAATTCCTTAAATCAATATAATCAGATGAGAGACAAAGAAATCTAAACATTCAGTGCATTTCCACATTGATAAACATCTGTATGAAGAAAAAGACGGATGGTAAAGTGTGAGTCATTATTTCATCATAAAACCAAACATGTCTGTAATTTGGTTTTGAGGGCTGTGCTAATTTTACTTAAACAGCACTCTCTAAAAACACACTTGACTGTAAACAAGACAGCAGTTCTACACTGTAAACAATGACAGAGATTCTCATACACACAAAAACATAGGATTTAAACAACAACATCCTGATATTTTAAAGCCTTGTGTCAATTATGAGATTGAAGTCAATGGGATAATTCACTAAAAACTGAAATTCTATCCTTTATTTACACTCATGTAAATATCCTTTACTTCTTCAGCAATGGCAGTTCCCATGTCGAGTGGGTTGCCACAGCAGGTTGCACTATCCCTGTTGGGAGCAAGCGGCTGTCTCCCCTGTGCGCCTCAGCACATTAAAAGAGCAAGCTAAAAGAGCAGCTCGCGGGTGGAACGTCTTTGTAAAGCGCCGGATACAGATCCAGAACTGATGGCTATGATTGCCCGGGCCGCCGAGGGGTTCGGGCTCAAGTGGAAAGTTCCACCGCGTCCCGGACCCTCGAGGCTGGATGATTGGTACTTAGGGGTGGCTCGCGCTGGTTCTCAGGGCCCCACCCCGGTACCTTTCTACCCAGAAGTACATGATCCTGTGCTCCCCTCCTGGGCCTGTAGTTACTTGTCGGCTCTGATCGGCAGTGCTTGTGCAGCCTGTGGAGAAGCTGCATCTGCAGTATGCGCAACGGCGTTGTTGCAAGTCCATCAGGCCAAGGCACTGAAGGATCTGCACGGGGGTGGTCATGACCTGGAAGTTCTCCGTGAACTCCGCACCGCCTCGGACCTTGCGCCTTGAGTGTCGAAGGTTACGGTGCGGTTTCTGGGTCGTGCGATGTCCACTGCTGGACTGTCAACTGTCAAGCTTCTTGAATGGTCCCATGTCCCAGACCGGCCTCTTCAACGATGCAGTGGAGAACTTTGCCCAGGAGTTCTCTGCTGCTCAGAAGCAGACTGGGGCCGTTCTGACTTGGTGTGCAGCTGCTGCCCACACCCGGCCACCGATGGCAGCACTTCAGTCAGCTTGTCGCCGAGGGCGCCCCCTGCCGCCGACCCCCGCTCCTGTGCAGCCAACACAGCAGCCTTTATCTAGGCAGCACCGGGAAGCCGGCCACAGGGCAGCCGCCCCGCCCGTCTAGGCCCCCACCAAACCTGGTGGCAAGCAAAGTAGCAAGAGGCCTGAGGACGGGCGACCCAGGGATGAAGGGAACACTAGCCTTTTCTCTGTCCCGTCCGAGCACTAAGATGCTACGTCGACCGGACACAAAGCTTCAGGACCTCAGACCAGCTCTTTGTCTATCATGGAGGCCGGCAGAAGGGGAATGCCGTCTCCAAGCAGAGGATGGCCCATTGGATAGTGGATGCCATCACCCTGGCCTACCAAGCACAGGGTGTGCCCTGCCCCCTCAGTGTACGGGCCCAATCAACTAGGAGTGTGACATCGTCCTGGGCATTGGCACGTGGAGCCTCGCTGACAGATATTTGTAGAGCTGCGGGCTGGGCGACCCCTAACACGTTCGCTAGATTCTATAGCCTTCGTGTGGAACCGGTTTCCTCCTGTGTTCTCACCTCAAACGGGTAGAAGCACTGAGAGGCCCGGTTTCAGGTCGGCTTGTAGTAGACCCTGTTGAGTTCTTTTGTCCCCTTCGGCAGCCAGATGTGGCGGAGCATCTGGCACCAGGCCACACTTGATGAATCCTTGAGATCCAATAGAGGGCTGGGGTCCATGTGGGATAACCAAAGAGGACCCCATGTGTGTACTCCACGGTTAAGACCTAGAGCCCGTGTTTCCCCGGCATGAGGGTTCAATCACCTCCTATAGTCCATATGCACTAAAATACTGTCCATGTGTGTATTCATCCTGAGACCTCCAACGGGAAGGCTGAACTTCCGTACGTCTCTGTTCAAATAGAATGGGGATGTTCACAGTGCTCCAGAGTTAAATTCAAATTAAAATTTTTCATACACAGTACAATAAGCAGTGAAATGCTTATACGACCACCTGTGACTTTAAAATTTAAAACAATTAACAAGAATTAACAAGAATAAGTAGTGGAAAAAGCAAAAATATAAATATTTTCAACAAAATATATAAGAAATATAAAACTTATCTGTACAACAGAAAATACAATACAAAAGTCAAAATTTGCAGTATTTAGCAATAAGTTTAATTAGAAATAAGGGTGGAAATAAATGGAAATGTCCAGTAAGTGTGCAATGTGCATGTATGTGCAAAAGTGCAATCTCCATGAGTGTCCATTCTACAGCGTACCGGGGGTATGTGCAAATGTGCATGAGTGAACAGATGAACGATGTCCATAAGTGTCATTATTGTGCGGTGTGCAAAAGTGCAAAGATGATTAGACCTGTGGGGTGATCTGGTTTAGAGGCCTTGGTCCAGCACCGCTTGCTGTAGATCGAGTGCAGGTCAGGGAGCTCGATGTGGATGATGCGCTCAGCTGATCGCACCACCCTCTGTAGGGCCCGTCTGACCTGCACGGTGCTGTTCCTGAACCAGGTTGTGATGTTTCCTGTCAGGATTCTCTCAATGGTGCAGGAATAAAAGTTCCTGAGCACCTTGGAGGGCAGTCTGAAGTCTCTCAAGCACCTGAGGTGGTAGAGATGCTGTCGGGCCTTTTTCACCACGGTGTTGATGTGACAGGACCATGACAGGTCCTGCGTGATGTGAACACCAAGGTAT
>JAUCMR010000016.1:1102173-1119217 GCA_032357425.1 Enteromius argenteus | reverse complement strand
GACATACAAGACCACTGATAATCTCCCTCGATCTGGGGCTCCACGCAAGATCTCACCCCGTGGGGTCAAAATGATCAAAAGAACTGTGAGCAAAAATACCAGAACCACACGGGGGGACCTAGTGAATGACCTGCAGAGAGCTGGGACCACAGTAACAAAGGCTACCAACAGTAACACACTGTGCTGCCAGGGACTCAAATCCTGCAGTGCCAGACATGTCCCCCTGCCAGTGCATGTCCAGGCCCACCTGAAGTTTGCTAGAGAGCATTTGGATGATCCAGAAGAGGATTGGGAGAATGTCATATGGTCAGATGAAACCAAAGTAGAACTTCTTGGTAAAAACTCAACTTGTCGTGTTTGGAGGAGAAAGAATGCTGAGTTGCATTGACCAAAACACTTATTTTCCACCATAATTTGCAAATAAATTCTTTAAAAATCCTAAAATGTGATTTTCTGCATTTTTTTTTTTCCTCATTTTGTCTCTCGTAGTTAAGGTATACCTATGATGAAAGGCCTCTCTCATCATTTTAAGTGGGAGAACTTGCACAATTGGATGTAAACACGACGGCTTTCTTCTTTTATGATGGGTTCAGCATCATGGCATCTTTGTTTCTACTGTATGTACGACTTTAAAGAATGCGACACACACGTCGCCCAGAAATCCTGTAAAGTTCAACCAATTCAACGAAGGCTTCAAAACTCCTGAAGTATTTCCAGATAAGTGTGCCACATCAGATGTTTAACAAACATTGCGTGGGCGTGACTTCTGAGGTTGAGACTAGTGTCCTGGAGCTGGCTGAAGCTACTGTACAATCTGCTAAAGCACAATTGGACACGCCTTGTTTAAATTCAATGTTTGCTATGAGCTGTTCTTCTAAAGCATTCTTCTGAAACCCTCCACTTCCCCAGCTCCACCTGTCTAGAACTGCTATCTATTTACATATGACTATTATGCCTATTCATGAAGCCCAAAATACATGTTAACAACAGATTAATGTCCATTAACATGTTAAATTTTCAAGACTGCAGTGTAAAAATTGCACTTGTTACAAATTTGTGCGCACAGAAAAGAAAAACATTTCAAAACCATTTCATTTTATTTTCAAACTCAGTTTCCCAGTTAATTCCAACATTTTATCCAAATTTACATTTTTATGCAATGGCTCTATTGCAGTCTAGAATTACTTGCAAATGCAGCATCATAGTCAGCCATATCCTTAAAATAGATGCAGTCTAAATTAAAGAGTGCAAACCATACAATTCAGCCATGAAGTAAAATATAGCACAACAGTTTGACAAAGAGCCCAGAACTGCGTCAGATATACCATGTGAGATAAACTCTATATTTATAAATGGCTGTCTAGAGAACATTTCAGCTGACTCAGAGTTTAGGAGAAGGTTATGACAGAACATCACAACTCAAACTAACCAAAGAAACTATTTTAGCTGGCCTTCCAAGTGGCACTTGTATGATATGAAGATGACAACTAAAGTTCCAATTATCAGATGTGTTTAAATTTAACCTTAGAAACTTCATGTCTGAAATGAACAAAATATGTTGGACATTTGTGTGTGAGAGTATAAAGTGCACTACAAAAAAAGCATTTATGAGGTGACTAGGTTTTTATTTCTGTTGTTTCATTCTGATTCCTGGTCTAAGAACTGACTTGTAAAATCGATTCCAAACTGTAGTTCTTTTTTTAATGGAATGAAACATGTTCACCTCTAATATTGTAACTACATGATATACAGGTGCTTGTCATAAAATTAGAATATCTTCAAAAAGTTGATTTATTTCACTAAATGGTCATTGCAAAAGAGGCTGGATGTTCACAGAGCTCTGTGTCCAAGCACATTAATAGAGAGGAGAGTGTACAAGCAACAGGGATAACCGCACCCTGGAGAGAATTGTGAAACAAAACCCATGTGGGGGAGATTCACAAAGAGTGGACTGCAGCTGGAGTCAGTGCTTCAAGAAGCACTACGCACAGACATATGCAAGACATGGGTTTCAGCTGTTGCATTCCTTGTGTCGTGTCAAGCCACTCTTGAACAACAGACAGCGTCAGAAGCGTCTCATCTGGGCTAAAGACAAAAAGGACTGGACTGCTGCCGAGTGGTCCAAAGTTATGTTCTCAGATGTAAGTAAATTTTGCATTTCCTTTGGAAATCAGGGTCCCAGAGTGTGGAGGAAGAAAGAAGAGGCACAGAATCCACGTTGCTTGAGGTCCAGTGTAAAGTTTTCACAGTCAGTGATGGTTTGGGGTGCCATGTCATCTGCTGGTGTTGGTCCAATGTGTTTTCTGAAGTCCAAGGTCAACGCAGCTGTATACCAGGACGTTTTCGAGCACTTCATGCTTCCTGCTGCTGACCAACTTTATGGAGATGCAGATTTCATTTTCCAACAGGACTTGGAACCTGCACACAGTGCCAAAGCTACCAGTACCTGATTTAAGGACCATGGCATCCCTGTTCTGAATTGGCCAGCAAACTCACCTTACCTTAACCCCATAGAAAATCTATGGGGTATTGTGAAGAGAAAGATGCGATATGCCAGACACAACAATGCAGAAGAGCTGAAGGCCACTATTAGAGCAACCTGGGCTCTCATAACACCTGAGCAGTGCCATAGACTGATCCACTCCATGCCACGCCGCATTGCTGCAGTACTTCAGGCAAAAGGAGCCCCAACTAAATATTGAGTGATGTACATGCTCATACTTTTCAGTTGGCCAAGATTTCTAAAAATCCTTTCTTTGTATTGGCCTTAAGTAATCTAATTTTCTGAGATACTGAATTTGAGGTTTTCATTAATTGTCCATTGTAATCATCAAAATTAAAACAAATAAACATATTTGAAATATATCAGTCTGTGTGGAATTAATGTACAGTATACATTATACAAGTTTCACTTCTTGAATGGAATTAGTGAAATAAATAAACTTTTTGAAGATATTCTAATTATATGACCAGCACCTTTAATAGCTTACGTCCTTCTGAACCTCCTTGGTATTCAATGATTATTAATAATCTGTGCCTATTATCTCTTCAAGCATTCTACATAGGCAAATTAATTATAGTTAGTTAGTTGTACAGTAAGACTGAAAAATGTATTCCTTTAGGAATCGAATCCCAGCCCTTCTTTTGGAATAGTCATGACATTATATAGAACATTTATATATAAATATAACAAATTAGCAAATTGAGATTACTCTGTGTACCTGAGCATGTGGAGTTAGACTCATCTTCATCATTGCCGCAGTCGTTGTCTCCATCACACAGCCAACGCATTGGGATGCAGCGGTTATTTTGACACTTAAAGCGGTCTGTAGGGCATGTGTGCTGATCTAAAGGTGGACAAACAACAAGCAATGCATGTGTGTGGTGGCTCGACACAAGAAGGGAGTTTTAAGGTAAACATGAGTATAGTCTTACGGCAAAGTTCAGCCGCCTCGTCGCTGTTATCCAGACAGTCATTATCTCCGTCGCATTTCCAGCGCTCTTGAATACAGCGGTTATTCTTACAGGCGAACTCTCCCGGCTGACACTGTGGAGGGGGAATGTAAGACGGGTTGGCTGCGGAGAAACACACACACACATGAAATGTAAATATGTCTGCTGAAAGCCAAGCTCTGTGAAAAGAAACATCTGAAGAGTTTCTGTTACAAATATTCAGATACAGAAACCAAACCGCTTGATGTTCAGTTCAGCTGATTGTATCAACAGTTCAACCTAGAAATGATGCATTATCTGCCAGTATGATCGAGCAGCTGGCACAAACAGATTTGTTTCAGCTAAGCAAGCATTTCTAGCTTTGTTCTCTGTCAGGACTGAATGAACTCTTATCCTGCTGTATTCCTCACTTTTCTCACCTGGGTTTGCTCTGAGTGGAGGTTTCCAACATGTGATTTCCTCAGCAGTAGTTTATCTTTGAAATCCATTTTTAACCATTTATGGTACAAAACACCATAATCACCATTGATATCAAATTTAGAAGTGTTGCAACATGCAGGTTTTGAAAATAACACTGATAACATTACACATTACCATAATATATATATATATATATATAAAGTGGCAGTACTTAAAATACTGTATTGTCTACTACTGCCACGCATGCCAGAAGATGAGAGACTATAAAAATTAGAGATTTGACGTAGGCAGAAATACAGAGTCTATGAAAAGTCACAATTTAACCATTTTATACAATAAACTGACACAGAGACATCTGAATGTGTCATTGAACATTCAACAACTTATGAACGGTCCTCATCCATTTGTAAACACTGACACTGTACTTCCGCCTTACGTCAAGCATGACCTTTTTAACGTAATGATGTATTATGCGCATGGCACAACAGAGCAAGGCAAGCATTTGTGTTTAAAAGCATATATATTATTTTAAAATACAGATATTTTCGCTAGATAGGACCCTTATTCATCGCCTGATATAGTTTATAGCCCTTTGAAGCTGCACTGAAACTGTAATTTTGACCTTCAACCGTTTGCAGTCCATTGATGTTCACTCAATCCTGGGATGTTTTCATCAAAAACTTAATTTCTTTTCAACTGAAGACAGAAATACATAAACATCTTGGATGACATTGGGGTGAGCAAATTATTAGGACATTTTCATTTGAAAGTGAACTAATCCTTTAAAGTCTGCTAAATTGGAAAAACTAATTTTGTACTCAATGCACTTAATTTTTTTAGTCTAAAGATATACTGAGGAATATAAGCTAGTGCTAAAATGAAATTATTGCTAGTAATCTTCAGGCACACTTTAAATATCTTGCATTTAAAGATCTGTATTATTCAAAGATCAAACAATCCTCATCAATAGTAACATTTAAACACATTTTAGGTTTAATATTATTAAATGTGTCTATTGTAAACAAGTGATACTCCAAATAAAGTTTAATTATAATTTTTATATTAGTAAGTCTCAAGCGACATCTCAGTAAATATGTAAATAGATTTTGCTAGTTGCATGTTTAGTCATCAAAACAACCAAGAGAGCAAGCTCATCATTGTGAATGATATCCACTTTCATAATGCTGGCAAAGATAAAAGGGCATTATAGACCTTAAACTAAATGCCAATTTCTGTTGCTAGTGTGCATTACCTTTACAGCTGGTGTTGTCTGCAGGGTCCAGTAATTGGTCCTCAGCACAGGCACATGACCTGCCTGTGGGATTGGCCAAACACAGACTACTACAGCCACCATTATTGGCTCTACACGCATTACTTCCTGTGATGAACACACGTAGAGATAATATCTGATTAACATTCAACAGCCAAATGGTCTGGATTCCTACTAGGAAATTTTGTATTGCATTGGCAGTCTACAAAACAAAGAGCTAAAACATCAGATAATTACCCAGCTGCTGTTGGGCATCGTACATGCGGATCTCAAAGATAGGAGGCCGTTCATTGCGTAGCAAAGTAACTGTTTTGGTGTTCTGATTCAGTTTATATATACTGCCGCTGCGGTACTCGTTCCAGAACAGGAAGTGTTTGTAGTGGCACAGGCCAAAGGCGTGGTTTAGCTCATGTCCTTCATAAACCGTCTAAGCAGAAAGAATATGGTATTACGTAATTGACAACCGACAAGTAAATTGACTGTTCTAGTGTTTTCAGCTGTTATCTCTAGTTTTCCATTCTTAAATGCATACATATGTCTCATATAAATATAATCTATTACTGTAGTTCAACAGTGAGAGAGCACCTTGCGTGCAGTGGTGTTGAGATAGACCATCTCTATTCGGTCATAATAAGCATCCACCCAGTACAGGATGCCCTGAGGGATGTCCAGACTCAGGCCGTTGGGCCACAGAACTGTCTTTGACGTCAACAGAACGTTACGGTTGGTTCCGTCCATCCAGGCCTTCTCAATCTTCCCTCGCTTACTCTCTTTTGGGTCCTCCTCCCAGTCAGTCCAGTACATCCAGCTAAAAGAAGAAAAATATTTAAACATTTGGATCAGTGTCATATTGCTGTTGCTGCAAGTCTCTTGTGGTTGTGCATACAGAAATAGATTTTGTAGATTTTTAGGCAATAAAGTTGTATGATATTATCAAAAACCCAACAACTGCTGTAAAACTTCAGGGAGATCGGGAA
Organism: Enteromius argenteus; assembly: GCA_032357425.1. Lineage (NCBI taxonomy): Eukaryota > Metazoa > Chordata > Actinopteri > Cypriniformes > Cyprinidae > Enteromius > Enteromius argenteus. Next base: position 1,113,097 of record JAUCMR010000016.1, on the reverse strand, counting down.
CTCACCCGTGCCGAGGGTCCACCACAATAGCTCGAGGATGAGTCATTTTGCCCTCAATGAGAGTCTTTCTGGTCTGAGATGCTTTCTCGAGCCGAGCAACACTGATGGTCTTCTTGGGACCATCATCTGTCCAGTAAAGATTGTTGGCCATCCAATCCACAGCAATTCCTTCGACAGTGTGAATACCTGAAAAATAAGAACAAGTCAGAATAATTAAAGAATAAGTCACAACAAAATTATAATTCTAGTTATAAGACAAATTGGAAATAAAACAGCACCTTCTTTAAGAATGATGTCTCTTTCCGTGCCATCAATCTTCTGTCGGCCAATCAGATAGCTGGTGGCATCAGCGAAGTAGATGAAGTTACTCTGTGTATGGAAGTCCAGAGCTCGAGGGTTCATCAGGTTCTCGATGGGGATCATGTATTCATCCTGAACTTTAGGGTTGATGTCCATACCACGGATAACACCTGGACGACCCTTGCCATACACCAGAAATAACTCGTGCTCAGGCTCTGAGGATTTAATATATACCAAAAATGTAATTAAAAAATAATTAAATATATATATATATATATATATATATATATATATATATTCAAATTAAATATTTAATGTGTCTGCTCAGATAGGATTACTCAAATGTGTCAGTTTAGGATCATACAATAAGAACGCCAATCACAAAGAAAAGGAGGTGTTTAAAATATTTAAAAACCTAGTTTGAAAGACGTACTGGACTGTAAAAATGCTCTCTTTGTATTGTTAGTTTTATGTGTTTTTTTATGGCTTTACATTTAAATTCTTTCCAAAATATGTACAATTTAAAAGAACGATGATGGTGGTTTAAATGTCTTTCTCACAATCAAATCCAATTCCTCTTTGTGTCTTTTTCAAGGTCATGTGTTTAGAGGCCACTGAGAAGTCGCAAATCAATGCTATCAATGGTTCATTGCATATTCATAGCAAACTACTGGAAATCAGTATTGGGGGTAGAAGAAACCTTTATATTTGTAATCTGAGTCAGCTAAAGTGTGTATCGAACCTTCAGTTCGATATGCATCAATACCACAAAGAACTATAAGTAAAGAATGTGCAAGAGCTTAAAATTACTAATGCTCGATATGGCTGAGCCAATCATGACTTACAATAATCCAGTTTTATAATGTACAAAATATGTGGCCCAATTTTAAAATTGATATCCACAGTTATGTATGCACTGAGCCATGCCTTTCCACAATAAAGCATGACATTTCATTGCTTACTGCTTAACTACATCTGATCATCATACATTTAATTAAGAAACTTAGAGTATTTACATTTTAGACACAATATTGCCACACAGTGCCAAATAGTTCCAAACCAAGTCACAACAGGATCATTCCAACAAATAATAAAAACTTGCACATTTTTAAGCAAATTGGTTGAGTGAATGATTCAGTCACTGGTTTAAGCTGGTTCTAAACTGGTTATGAGCTGGTTTAAGCTGGTCATTTGCTGGTCCTAAGCAACTACCTCCTGATCAGCTCAAACCAGCTGTCATGCTTTAAAACAAACCAGCATATGCAGTTTTTTTTTTCAACAGAATTACTAGAGGCTGACTGTGAAACATGCAAAATGTTCAGATGCAAAATGTATGGGAGTAAAGTATGAGTCAGTCAGTTTACTAGTATTCGCGGCACAGTAAAGCACCCCAAAAAGCATGTCTTAACCCAGTTTGCTCCTACTTTGTAAGCAGTTTACCAGATTATCACTGATTCTGCTTATTTGCAATGATTTTAGCCCTGATTTTCACTCAGCGATGGTTTTGTGGAAATCATTGTCGAATATGTGTGTAAACTTATGTATTGAACTCTGCAGTTTAACTCTCATTTGAGTAAAATTCTAAGTAAGGCAAAACTAAGTTAAACTATTTTGGTGAATCAATAGATAGGGTGAAATCTATTATAACGTCACTCACTCTTGCAAGATTTGCCATCGTTGCCAAGGCTAAAGCCAGACCGACAGCGACACGTCCAGCTCTTGTGGCTGTTGCCCAACAGACAGATGTCTGAACAACCTCCAGCTTTTCCAAACTGATCTGGTTCACAGGCATGACTCCGCACTAAAGAAGAAAAACAGGAGAGTTAGACTAAGCTGGAGTTGAGGTCATGTTAGACTGCAGTGTAATGGTTTATTCAAGTATACTACCGTACACTAGTTCAACAGCATTAGGTGAGAAAAAGACAGATACCAGGGGGTTGGCGTCTCTGGTGGTAAACATGTAGAGCTCCTCCCTTGTCGACACGGGTGACCACCTGATAATCTGAACTGTTGAATCGATTGACACGGATCACGCTGGTCTTAGGCTGCATGTTAGCATTGTCGGAGTTTGTGGCATATAGATAGTTCTCAAACACTGTGAGCCCATAAAGATGCTCAATCTGAGAAAAAATATAATTATTCAATTAGTTCTATTATTTGGGAAGTTGTGTTTGCTTTGCTGGTTTGAGTGAGCAAGACACACACATAAACACACCACTTATCCTTGGGCTAAGCCATATATGATAGCCATAACTCAAGCAGAAGACAGAAACAGGTTTAATAAAATGACTCAGTAGCACTTATGAAACCTGCACCCTTCTGGTTACTGGTCCAAGTCTCTATCCATTAATAATGGATTTTAGATGGATTTTAAGGTGGATGATAATTGATAAATGGTAGACATTAGGATGGATGGACAAATGGACAAATGACTAGATGGACAGATGAATTAACAGACAGATGTTTATATGGACAGATATTTAGATGGACAATTCAGATTGCTGAACAGATAGATGTTTAACCAGATAATGGACAGATGGATGGATGGATGGTAATTTCATGCATGAAATTTGGACACATGGATGACTGAAGTGAAATTGGATGAATGTGTGATTGGATGAATAGATGTTTGGATGGCTAGCACTGCATTTTTCTCTGTTCTACATAATTCTGTGCAACATCTGTTGCTTTTAAATGTGCTTTATATATAAACCTTAAATTTAACCAAGATTAAGAGGTCATTGGTGGATGAATAGAATATACAGATTATAGATACATTTAATTTAAAGTCTATGTGTATAGCATTTTTCACAATACAAATCGTTGAAAAGCAGCTTTACAGAAAATTAAAGCTAGATTTTCTTCATAAATGTTTGGGATAAATGAATGGGATCTTTATCTGTTGACTTAAAGAACTTTTGGGAAGAATAAAATCATGTTCATGCTATCTACAAAATAATGTTTCACAATTTTACGCTTACATATAATAAACAAAGTAAAGGTTATGCGTATTTGGCATGCTGCCCAAATGAAAGAGCTTTGATCTTGGAATTTTGGCTCACACCCAGTGTACTTAAGATAGGAATGGTTATAAGTAAGGAGATGGGGTGGTGGAAGGATGCTGAAAAACTCAAAAAACTGATTCATGAACATGTATGAATTGTGGTCCTATCACGTTAATTAGGTTAATTATCTGAACGTGCTCCTCCCAAACTTTGTCAATAGAACAGCACATGTAGAGCAGTAATAAAGGGATGTTCACCAAAACGTTATATTTAGCAACTCACTGTCTTTTAAATGATTCAGAATAATGCAGAAATTACTTTTTGAGCAAAACATATTCTTGCGCAATAACATTTAATGTTTATAAGTCAATTTTGACTTTATATGAGTCACTTTTTTAGGACATCTTAAAGTGATCTTGGTATTTGCTCCTTACCAACAGTCCTTGAATGATGGTGTGTCTGTTTTTGCCCTCGTAGTCCACTACCTCAATGTAGTCCAGATAAGCATCAGCCCAGTAGACCAATCTGCTGACCAAGTCCAAGGTGATGCCATGCGGGAAAACAATTTTACTGTCCACCAACTTTGTTCGATTCTGTCCATCCATATCACAGCGTTCCACTTTTGGGATCTGCCCGTAGTCGGTGAAGAAAACCTTTCTGTTGAAGGTAATGTTGAGTAAAGTTATACTTCAGTAAATCTCATTTGACCATTTAGCACATACTGCAAATATTTAGCTAGCTAGTTGTGTGCATGGATGGAGGAAGTGTGAGTTTGAACATGTTCATACCCCATAGCTGGGTCCAGAGCAATGCCTTTAGGGTTGTAGAGTTCTTGATCCAAAAGTGTCACACATGTGGCTCCATCTTTATCACATACAAAGATTCGATCATCCACGTCATCAACAAAGTAGAAGTTTCCTGTCAGCCAGTCTATTGCCATCTGTTCTACATCTGTAAAAAACAGGGAATTGGGGGAAATGTACATAAAACCTAGAAATTATGTGTTTTGTTTTCATGTGTAATTTTGCTTATTGTGTGTAAAGTCTCTATTGAAAGTCTCTAGCACTAGCACTTGAGTCTGAGCATAATAATCAAGGAACTTTGCTGCTATAGGTGCAGCAGATGCAATGATATTACGCATCGCCTAAAAATCCTGGGGATTATTTTCAGGCACTGCATAACATCACTGGTATGGCAGCAAAATTCCTTGATTGTTATAGCCATATCGACCTCACAACTTTTAATTTTCCGCCGGTCTTAGTATGCGATGTAACTATAGAAGAGTAAGGTTTAAAATAGGAAAAATAGGAAAAATATTAAAACTCTTTGGTCATTTTTGAGCATGATGCTAAAAGTACCGGAGATTGGCTGAAAAAACAGTAAAACTTAACTGTTTAACTCTAGGGAAGTTGGAAAAAAATGGTGGAGTGTTCCTTTAACTCAGACTCAAGCCTCAGCAAAATCTTGCCCAATAAGATTTATTAATAAAGTAAATCAAAAGCATGCTATATGTGAATTCATTTACATGCAGGTAAAAGCATGTAAATCTTTGTGCCCGACTGGTTCAGACTAAGGCAAGTGTTCAGGTACCAATCCGAGCAGATTTTGGGTTCGATGATTCTGTGAATCTGTTTTGAAATTGTGCTAATAATAATACTGCAGTCTTGCATACACATTTCTCTTTTTCACTTCTACAATAACACTCTTTCTATTTGAAACAGCTGAGTCAGGGGACTCTCTGGAAGCATGGGCATATGTTACACAATTTCCAAAATAGTTGTTTTAACAGCTGTGATCGCTGTGGTTTTTGCTCTTCTGAAGCTTCCCCCTCCTCAATACACCTCATTCTGACCTTAAAATGTCAAATGTCTCAATGTATCATAACCTCCTCTACTTTAACCCCAGACATACCATATATTTTAATGGGATGTTGCTCATTTGGACATTAAGTGTGTGTAAAAGTGGCACGAGAAAAAAAATATTTAAAACGGTGCACGAGATGCAGGAAAATCCAGACAGATGGAGCGATTGAAGGCTAAGGGGTGGAGACAGAGACAGCGTTGGCCTCTACAAAGGAAAGTTGGCCATTGTGCAAGGGCCAGACGTTTACCGGAATCAAGGGCTGTATCCCCAAAGGTGTTGTTTATTTAAGAGCCGAGTCCTGCTTAAACTTTTCCAGCTGCCCGGACTGAAAGCCAGTGATTAAAAACACAGATCAAAAACACCAAAAGACAGAGAAAAGAGCAAGTGTACCAATGAAGGTTGAGGAAGACGAATGGGTCTTACAGCAGCTGCTGTCTGAACAATGCAAGAATAGAGGAACGCCACAGAGACGAACCACAGAAACAGTGGGCTGAGAAACCTAGCTTGGCTCTCATTCTAATTCCAAGTAAAATTGTAGGTCTCAGTGGAAGGAGGGTAAGAAATTCCATTTGTGACACAGCCTTCCCTCTGCACTGAAGGAAAACAAATGCTCTTATGATTCTAGCTCTCATTTCCTGAGACAGCTTTGTATAAAAATACTTACAAACTAACTTACAAATACTTAACAAACTAAGGTCTGTGTTCACATCTTGAAACTTTATTTTATTAATAGTGGAGTTTGTTTAAAGCTGCAATCTGCAGACAGCAGGCCATTTTAAGAATGAGATCTGAAGTTCAAAACGAAAGCCATCTGACAATATGACAAGTGATCTTGCATCTGTCCTGACCAGCCAGCTTTACAGCTATGAAATAAGTCATATTTCTAGCCACCCTGAAGGCAAAAATGTTTTGTGACAATCACAGCCAATCAGAACTTATTTGATGTTTGGAGTGGGATATCAGACCTGAAACTGAATAAATGTGCTGTCACTGCCAATCGTAATGGTCACAGCTACTAGTAGAATCAGGAGAAACCCCTCTATTAAGATATCTGGTTAAGATCTAGTGCTAGGACTGGTCCACGCTGAAAACATTTTTGTATTCTAATGCACTCCTTTTTAATCTGTGCTATCTGTTACTTCTGTGTGTTGAGTGGCAGTCAATCAGCTAATCATTGCTGAATAACTACATGTTCTAAAATCACTGTAAAGCAGAGATTCTCAGAGATCATTGCTTTAACTAGACACTACTTTCCCCTCTCATTCTCTTTTCAAACTGTCTTCACAAAAATAAAGGCACAAAACAACTTGGCGTCTGTTTCAAGGTAGGTTATAATAACCAAGAAACATGAGAAAAATAGAAAGATGATACAACCCATCATCTTTCTATTTTTCTCATGTTTCTATGGTTGTACAATCAAATTTTTAACAAACATGATGTTGAGTTTGTCTGGTACAAAACTGCTCACAGAAGACATTAAGGAATTAAAAGTCAATGTACCATAATTACCATAAAAAAGCATTAATAGCACTTCAATTCTTCAAGTTAGGTTGGACTGCTTACAATAGATGGACCGCACACCAACATAACAAATTAAAGTCTGATGTCAAACTCCAAAAGCCTCACAACTACCAACATTTGGTGGAATATTTGGAACTCTATAAAGACCAAATACCTGTATGAATCCTCAGAGCTTAGAGATTAGGGCAAATTTTTTTTTTTTTTTTTTTTTTTTACAAAAATCAAGAAGCAAGTCAATAAATAAACATATTGAAAAGCTATCAAGACATAGCACAGAAAATTAGAAAAAAATGGTGAGGGTTCGAGAGATGCTCGACAAAGCACCAAAACAATGCCCTGAATGTTGGCAGAGCCAAAAACGTGTGGCGGAAGCCCTGGAGCGTGAGCTGATTCAAGCACATGACTGTTTAAGAGGCTTTCCAGAAACTTTTGTACCAAGCAGACCTTATGTCAGAGAGCCGCTCCCTTCTGTTTTATCCCACATTACTTCATCGCACATCCTGTCTTTCCACTATTTATGCTGAGACACACCAAATTTATGTGCAAAAAATAAGTTTACTGGAATGCCGCAAGTCAATAACACTCTGACATTTCTGACAAACATGCTTATACATGACATTTTGGTCCACCTCACCTCATCACTTTCCAAGATGATGAGAGATACATGCATTTCTTTAAGAGATCACATAGTGAGGATGTAAATTTCGCAAAGAGGGACAGCCTAAACATCTCCACCTGTACGCGTCAGTTTTCATGTTTTCATGATAAAGCTCCAGAGCCACTGACGGATGGGGGGGGTTGGGTCAACCACAATGTCTGGAAAATGCTCCACAAAACAGAATATAAATATGCTGCAGCAAACCCCAGCAACCTACACAAACCACTCATAAAACACACACATAAACATAGAGACATATGGACATGCGGATAATGGCTTCCGGAAGAGTGCAGTCCACACAGATGCTGTCTGTATACTGTACCTCACAGGCTCAACAAATCCATTTCAGCAGATTCAGGCCGCATTTTTAATTTTACACTGCACTGTGTTGTGTTTTAGAGTTAATAAAAAAGAACATTGGTTTGGATTATGTTTAGTGTCTACTTTGAAGGCATCTTGATTAAGGGTGTACTCAGGGATACTACTGGGCCCCCCACTTGCGATTGCATTCTGGGGGGGGGGGGGGGGGGTGGCAAGGGGAATTCCCCCTTCGGTAGAAATCGCATTTCCCTCCTTTGTACAGTGCCCCTAGCCTGCACTCACATGAACCGTGCTTTGGTGGTCAAACGCACTCAGGCACTGCTCAGATTGCCTAATGTAAGAAACATCTTATTATTTAACAAGGCATATGCAAAACATGTGAACCGGAAGCAACAATTATAGTTTGTTGAAGTAAATAGAAAATACAGCACTACCCTGCACTGTGGTAAAAATGAAAGAGAAAAAATGAGGAAGAGTGGAAAACATCTGGTCGTCTCATCTGTGTGTCATGCTGAGGTCATGAATCACGGCAAACACATTTCCTGTGTGACCCTTCCAGAGACCGCCACGACAAACCCGCCAGCCAAAACAGATCTGAACCTGGGTTCACGACAACAGTTCTACAGACACTTCTTCAGCTTTATGAGCCTTCTGGGAAACAATGGCATTTGAAAAGATATCTTTAAATATATTTAAAAAATGTCTAAATCTGATATGGTGCGATAGGCCACAATGAAAATACCAAATCACTTTAATTATGCTATTTAAAGTTGTTTCTTTAAAAAAAAAGTTTTTACCACAAAACCTCTAAATACTTTCAAGTTTGTTTGAAAAAGCAAAATCATTATCATCCAGAATGCTGCTTTCACCTCTTCATTATTATTCTCCCTTCAGTTTTTCTTCCTCTCACGCGTGTGGCAGGCAGCCATATCTTTAACACTGAGGGCAGGAACTCAATAACTGGCAACAGGAAGCCAATGATCTCTTTATCGCTTCCTAGCAAGGGCACAATGCCACAGTCAAGCCTGTGGCCTCTGACCTGTGAGCACGTGTCTGAGAAACGTGTTCAAACTGAACATGGAAATCACTGAAAAATGAGGCTGCTTTCAAACTAACCAGCACTTAATCCTGAAAACATTTTACACAAACTCAATGAGAGACAGGTCAGAAACAAACTCTGTGAAAGTACTGTAAACACAACCATTCTGCATGTCTGCATACTTGCGTAGAGTACATTTCTGGCATAAATTTCCATCTGGCCGGTAACTGAGTGCCAGAGTTGTTGTAAGACCCAAAATATGCACTCCAGGTTAGCAGAGATATTTCCTGTCGAAACTAGTGTTCCAACTATAGAATATGACAGAGAAAGCAGGCCCGAATCTGAATAAAAGAGTGTTTTTAGTGGACAAATATGTGACCCTGGAGCACAAAACCAGTCTTAAAGGTCCCCTAGAAGTGTCTTGAAACAAGCAGCATTATTCTACAGTATGTGGTGACGTAATTTCAACTGAAACAGGAAGACAATAGCCAATAGTGTTTTGTTTACATCTTCTCTGTCCAGAACCACTAAGTAAAGCCACATTTCACATACACAGTCTATATTACCCCCTAGATTCAATTATGAAACTCTTACTAAACCAAAATAGTGATCCTAATCGCTTCATGCGATCGCATCTTTTGATAGATAAAGTGCTGTCAGACTGTGTGAAGTTCGCATGACACACTGCGAAACCAGTCCCCAATCAAAAGTGTATTTACACTGCCTGAATTGGCCCCTATCGCCTACAGTAGCTACATTGTGATGGCAGGTACCTGCCATTCACCGTACAGAAAATACTAACACTGAGAACAAGTGACTGATCTCAGCCGCAGCTTCAGCATATATTTACAGGGTAGGGGCAGGGGCTTTAGATTTTAGAGAGCATATGATTGGTCAGAAGATTTCATGAGAAACTTAAGTACGAGGTGGCGTAAAAAAAATTGTTGATCCGTTTTGGCGGATGTAACAGAACTGCAAGTTTTGACTGCTTATATCTTTTAAATGCAAATTTTGTCACTGTTTTGGATCACACCGTTTTAAGATATCCTTAAGACTAACATATTGATGCTACCACCCAAAAAACTAATTTTGATTTCAGGGGGATTTTAAGTAGCACGGGTATATTTTGTAACAATAGCCAACATGATTTAGTATGGGTCAAAATGACTCATTTTTCTTTTATGCCAAAATTCATTAGGATATTAAGTAAAGCTAATGTTCCATGACGATATTTAGTAAATTTCCTACTGTGAATGTATTAAAACATAATTTTTGATTAGTCATATGTATTGCTAAGAATTTCATCTGCAAAGATTTAAAGGCAATTTTCTTAATACTGTATTTTGATTTTCCTCTCAGGTCCCAGGTTTTTTTTTTTTTTTTGAGATTTTATTCAAATGCATATTTATTCCGCTTGCAGACATTGCATAAATCTCAATTTCCAAAAAAAATTAGCCTCATGATTGGTATTGTGGTCCAGGGTCACATATGTCTATACAAACAGATTTATTTTCACTGCACAAGTTGCAATGCATTCTGGGATTATAAGTGAGTTCAGGAAATACTGCCTTAGAGTTGGCACTCACTTGTCACAGGTCATGCAGGTAATTTCTTGTACTACCTATGCCCGTGGAACATAATTCATTCTTCAAAAGAAAATTACATTTATTGAACTCTATTTGATATATCAGTTTTTATGGCTCATGTAGTATGATGCAGTGAGAACAGAGACTTAATGAGGAAAACATTATTCAGAGGCACAAACTGAGCAAAAATAATTTGGTGACCAAAACGTATGATGAACTTGTCTGTGTGATGTCTGTGCGATTTCCGTGCGACTTCAGCAAGGTATCAACTCACACTGTTCGAAAAGATTGCATGCGATGTAAAGCCAAAGCTCACAATTTATGTGCTCACACTGTATGGTGAGATTGCCAAGGGTGATTTATGAGCTCACACTATACAGTGGGTACGGAAAGTATTCAAACCCCCTTAAATGTTTCAGTCTTTGTTATTTTGCAGCCATTTGCTAAAATCATTTAAGTAAATTTTTTCCTTATTAAACACAGCACCCCATATTGACAGAAAAACACAGAATTGTTGACATTTTTGCAGATTTATAAAAAAAAAAACCCGAAAAAGTCACAGAGTTGTTGTGAAGCCACTCCTTCGTTATTTTAGCTGTGTGCTTAGGGTCATTGTCTTGTTGGAAGGTAA
>JAUCMR010000016.1:1057512-1074144 GCA_032357425.1 Enteromius argenteus | reverse complement strand
TATACATTACCATCACTCTGTTCTCCTACTTGATAATGTTCAGTGCTTTGCTACAATCTGTATTGTTAAAAGCACTATATAAATAAAAGTGACTTGGCTTGACTCATTTCAATGTGTTGCTCGCCAGTTCTATGTAAGAAAATTTCTATTTATTTTTGAAGTAGAAAAAACAATACAATATTTTCTTGTAAAACATACAGTACTTCAATAATCTTTATTTATTAAATCTTTGACAAATCATTTTAACACCGATGAATGTTTATGTCAAGGGTTCAAACATCTGATGAACGATATTACAAAAAATTTAATAAACATTCCAAAATGTTTCAAAAATGTAAGTGGCGAGAAATTAGAATGAACCCACTCTTCACAGTGTTTATTTATATTTTTTATACTGTATATATTTTTCTTCAACATGCCTGACCATTGGTTATTTCAGAGCATTCCAGGGCTGCGAAGACATGAACGGCGTCTTTATGTGGCTTTCTGTCAGTGAGGAAAAAGTGCAGACATGTACACATAGTACACACCGCAAAAAAAATCACTGTTGTGATTAAGACAGTAAAAACGATTCGGCTTTACTATTATTATTCTGAGTTCTGACTCAGCTGAGAATTCTCTGCTCTTTTAACACCTTCGATGGATTTCCTGTTCTTCTGGTTCATTTTACCTCACATTCTTCACACATGCTAACTGCAATACTTGGCTCCTCACACAGAGGCCCTAGAGAAGTATGCGTACACAGTGCTGAAGTAAAGTGAACTGCAGCTGAGTAAATGAGAGCATTTACGTGGCGTCATAAATCAGACTCTATGACCAGCAGCCGTCCAACTGCTGTCCAGAGAGAGAGAGAGGAAGTTGTTAGGTTATCTGCCACACTTCACTCAGACACATCCTCAGAAAGACTGACTCATTAATGGGCTTAAATACACCCTTCAACACAAAGGTGAAAGTTGTCAACACTCTCTTTGGTTTCAGTATTAGTATGTTTTGACAAAGCTTGCATAGCACTATATAACACATATTCTAAAGCCGTTTATTTCAATCCTTCATGTTCATCATGAAGTACAGTTGCTTATAATATTATAAATAATTTGCTTATAAAATTCCTTTTTTTCTAATATAGGAATGACATGTCTGGGGCTTCAATAGCAAGTTCATATAACAGAACTCAAGCAAAGAGTAGTTGAAAATAAAACAGAGCTCTAACTGCTGCGCAATATAAAGATAGAATTAAGCTAAAGCGACCCCATTAACTATAATCAAAGACATTCATCATAGAAAAAACACAGACTTTTTTCTTAAAGATGAGCAATTATTGGCTCGTCTGGAGTCTGTAAAGTAGGTGAACAGTGAATAATACTGTGAGTAATAGGCTGTAGTTTGCAGACGTTATGCGACTGTAATTACATTACGAATATAGAAAGTTGGATCAGAGCAAAGAAAAAGAACAATGAAGAGAAGATAAAGAAGGTGAGAAGGGAACAAATGGAGCACGGCACAGGAGAATGTCACACATGCTATCAATCAGGGCTCTGTGCCGTTCAGAAATGAACTGAGAATGTCTTTTAAATTACAGATTAATTCCTGTTAAGATTAATTTTAAACATTTTTAAATATTTAATATTAATTTTAAATGATATAAAGAATTAAAGGGTCCTGCACTTTAAACATATTCGCTCAACTTTTATTTTTTATCGAAAATAGTGCAACTTTAATATGCACATTTCCGGTGTTAAAGGATGCAGGTCTTTATAATCTCTAATCAAAACACCTATATATTTCCTATAAAAACAAATATAATAATAAAAAAAAAGTAAAAAGACAAATTAGAGTTTTGTTATTTTGGTGTAATTTTTGCAAAAAACATCTTAAAGTTTAACACAGGGGTGGAATAATTCATCATTATTACTGTATTTGTTCATAGTAATAGTTTCCCAGCGCCACGTTGAGCTTGCTGCTATCGTGCTAGGGGGCGATGTGCATTTTGCGTTCCTAGTGCCCTCCTTCCGGGTGTTTGGAAAGGCAGAACTCGACATCAGATTGATCTAGGCATTTGATCGATGTATTTTTGGACAGATCTGATTGGGAGCTTTTTAGACATATCACACATTACAAAAAAAAAAAAGGAAAACACTGAGGGTAAAAGAAGGCAATAACAGAATTACAGGTACACATCTCAGATTCACAGGAGAGTACTACAAAATTAAATTGAAAATTAAGCAGTAATATCTTTCTGCGGCTTGAGTAGGTGTGGAAAGCAAACAGACCCACAGACAGTCATGCCAGAATGTGCAAATATACTTCTGTTGAAGAAAAATCACCATTGATACTAAACAGAAAGGGTAGGCAGCATGACCTTTGACAGAATATGAGTCACGTGAGTCATCAAAGGTAACTACACTGTAGATTGGGAGCTTCCGGGCTAAAATAAGAGCCTATCCTCCAACAAAAAATGATCCTATAGATTGTTTGTGCAAGCACCTTATTACGACATATTTCCATTTTAAAGGTAAGCGCCCTCTAGTGGAAATAAAAATAATATATGACAGTATCATGTTGGGTCTGTCAACATGTGACAGTCATTATCAATCAAAATTTGTGTTTATTTAAATGCACTGTTTTTACTATTTACTTCGACCTCATGGTAATTCATACAAATAACCACACCTAACCCCACCCCTAAACCTACTCCTTACAGAAATCATGCAAAATCATGATTTATGGTGCATATACATTTTATCTCTGGGATGTGCTACCAATTCAGCTACACAAAACCTGAACTATGACACAGACAAAATTCCCAGACAAAACATTAATATGAAAATGTCCGGTTTCCAACAGGGGCGCAATTGTAGTATACGCTCTGATGGGTCATATTTCAAGGATTTGGACAAACAATCTATATGAGCGTATTGGTTGGAGGACAGGCTGTAAAATAAAGCATTAAAAAAAGTTGTTAGCTGGCTACTTGCTGTATAATTGTAAAACATCCCAGAGAGGATACTTTAATATATATATATATATATATATATATATAAACTGTAGCTTAGTAAATATAGGCATAGACATTTGTGCTGTATAAATATAACTCTTTGTTAGTAATATACAATTGCTACACTTCTACAGGAGACACCTTTGGTGTGAATATCCTGCCTGATGAAGACAATGCTAAATTGGAGACAATGTACCAGAAAAAAATAGGAAAACACTGAGGGCTAAAGAAAGCAATAACAGAATTACAGGTACACAAACACATGTCAGATTCACAGGAGAGTACTGGCAACTTTGTGGCAAAATTAAATTGAAAAATTAGCAGTAATATCTTTCTGCGGCTTGAGTAGGTGTGGAAAGAAGGTGCCAGAAGGTGCAAATATACTTCCCCATTGATACTGAACAGTAATGGTGGGCGGCCAAAATGCTTTGACAAGATATGAGTCACTTGAGTCATCAAAGGTAAATATACTGTTATTTTTCCTGAAAATTATGACATGGGTAGATCTGTTGTGGCTGCACATCAGTATGCTATATTAATATGATGGGACTGTAAAGTTTATTTAATTCATTACATTTCCGTAGAATTTTTCATTTTTGAAACCATCACAGAACAAGCCATTCCCTGTAGTGCGACAGAACCGTCATGATATATTCACAATGATTTTGCTGCCAATATAAAATGTAGTAAGATCTAATGTGCTTTTTATTAGGCTGTTATGTTTCACAGAGACCATTAGATCAGATCCCTGTAGATCAGTATGAAACCGAGTTGTTTAATCTGGCTTTCTCTTTAATCGTAGTCCATCTGAATGAATCATTTCCATCCTCAACACGTTCACAGCACATGACATTTTAAGTTCAAAATGTTCTAGTAAGTTCCTCTGAAAGAAAAAAATGGTGAAGCCATTTAAGACCAAATATATAAATATGGAGATACATGCTGTACTTCATGAAAATATTTTATTTTAATACATTTTTTATTTTATTTTATTATTTTTTGTCCCAGCTATTAATCTTGATTAATATTTTGATTTTAATCACGATTAATAGTTTGACAGCACAATTTTTTTGTGACATTATCACAATTTACACAGAATATTATAATATTTTTTATAAAGTAAATGAGGCAACACATTAAACATTAAATGCACACTGTTGTGAGCCAAAAGACTTCAACATAGAGGTTTTATCATGAGACTAGTTTGATAAAATTACTTACTTACTGACCTTGACTGGGCAAGAATGTATACAGTCTTTTAACTTCATTACCATGCTACTGCTGTAACAGTTTTAATGGCATGTGCAAGTTCACCAGAAAGTTAAAAGAACGTTTTTTGATCAGAATTACATTTGTAATTGATAACGGAAAAATCACCCACCAAGAAAATTTGCCAAGAGTATTTAAATCCCTCTTTTACACTTTAAAAATATATACATATGTACAAAAATACATCTTCACATTTCTGCTTTTAAAAAAGCTGCTGGATGTAACAAAATCATTTTCAGGTGGACTGATTTAATTGTTCTTGATGGAGCTTTGTTTTGTTTTTAGTTTTAGTAGTCTATAAGTCACAGGGAATGGTAATAAAAATGATTTCATTCAAAAAATGTTTCAGATTGTTTTGCTGTGGGAGATCTCATGAATACAGATAAGGAATATCCAGAGTCAATAATAAAAGTCTTTATGGAGAATAGGTCATCATAAGATGTTTGCACAAAATACCTCAGTACTCACAAAGAGCCTGGTGAAAGCAGCTCTCCAGTCACAGGCCTTGCCACAGTGAAGCATTATGATCCAGTTATATTAATGCTGAATTCTTGAGCAGATCTAAATCGCCCAAAATAACAGCCGTATTTGAGAACTGTTCGGAATTAGTGGAAAATACAGGAAACAGTGCAAGCCTAAAGAAAGTTCATTTGTCAGCAAGGCAATAATCCCAAAAATAAGTTAAAAGTGAAACAGATTCACTCAAAGCCAAACCCAAAAAAGAATGGGCCAAAATCACAAAGGAATAGAGTACGGGTACTCGGTACTCGGTCTCGAGTACAGTTTTTAAAAAACTAGGACTTGTCACAGACTCGGATGCATTTTTACTCTGACTTGACTCGGACTGTTTCCAGGGTGAGTTTAAGGAAATGTCACTGACTCGATGCATTATCACGATATTTCAAGTCTTGTCCAGTATTTGAAAGCGGTGGGTTTATGTACGCACTCACTGAACGTGTTCACTTAAAGCGAAAGCACCGTAAACCTGCTGCTGCCGACTACATTATACAAGTGAATCAAACAGCAAAAGAAAAAGAGAAAGTCACTCTTGACTAAATCACTTTAGTAACTTTACTGACTAATACGATCATTTATATTTGATGCAAACAGTGAATATTGTGCAGTACTTTACTTTTACATTCATTAATTAAATGCATGGATTAAACTGGGCTTGCGCAGACATACACCAGTGGACTTTCCTCTTAAATCTATATTTATCTTATTCTTACCAATTCGAACAATGATGCAGGTATTTCATAGGGATGTATTTCTGTATATTTTTCTAAGGGCGTAGGGTGTTACTGTCTGGTATAAGCATTTGGAACTCTGTGAAGGGAATGACTGATCAGATGTTACCTTGACAACGCTACGCGTCTGTGCTGCATTCAGCACTCATTCAGACAAAGTTGTTGCAAATAAATATTTCTTTTGATATTTGTGTTATTTACTATTTAACTTTTCAGACTAAACTTGCTTGAACTTGCTTACACGTCTTACACTACAAATCATATTTCTATCATTGACGAAAAATATTTTTTATTAGGCTACTGTACATTAAGATAAAGACAATTTTGTATGTGAAGTCAAAATCAACCCCACCTTTGCTTTTATCTCCTAAAGGGAGGTTACATGATCACAAACGGAAATCACTCCGTGAAGTGACCATGGCATGTCTGATATCTGATAAAGTCCTGTTTATGAGTGCAGCGCTGCTGTGTGTAGGCTACTGCTGTTACCAGGGAAACCACTTTTTTCCAAAAGCACCTCCTGCTGGCAGAGAATTAATAATTGCATTTTTAATAAACCTCTCTCACCCATATGACCCAAGATTAAAATAATATAATAGTTTATACATCTGACTCATCTCTGAATCATGTTTTTACAGTCATTTTACGGTTTAATCCGTTACCATAGACATTGCCCTACCCTTCTCATATGGTAGGCTA
Organism: Enteromius argenteus; assembly: GCA_032357425.1. Classification (NCBI taxonomy): domain Eukaryota; kingdom Metazoa; phylum Chordata; class Actinopteri; order Cypriniformes; family Cyprinidae; genus Enteromius; species Enteromius argenteus. The sequence continues at coordinate 1,067,934 of JAUCMR010000016.1, read as the reverse complement.
TTCATTTTTATCTTCAAATTAATTTTTTTCAGGTCTTAAAAAGTTTTACATTTGATTTTTGAATTCTGCACAGATGTAGCTTTGTACACTGCCAGCATCTAGAAGGATTCTGGTCAGCATTTGTTCATAGCAGAGCACACTCTCAACTTGTTATATTTTACAGTTTACCAATTGATGCAGGATGCCTCGAAAGCCAGAAACCAAAGTGCCCCTCATATAACAAATCCAAATTTAACCCCTGATTAAATGCCTGTAGGATGTTTCTGTATTTTCATATAGACCTATAAAAACCTAAATAATTTCATTGATATTTTGGATTGATATATTTATTTATCCTTAATTAGACTGTTTACTTGCCTTCAGTAAGCTTGAGAACATTTTACTTACATTAAGTAATTAAATAACTGTTTTGTTTTTAGAAAAACAATGTTTCTAACATATTTGCAGTAGAAGTTTTTATGGGTCAAAAGAACTAAAACGGTAACTGTTTTTTTTTTGTTGTTTTTTTCCTTTTTGTGAAAAACATGTCCAAACAGTGAAAAAATATTTATAATTTTACTTACTAATTATTATTACAGCTTTACACCATGGTAATTATGTAAATATAATTATATGCAGGTGTGGCTCATCTATAGGCAGGCAGTTAGGTGGACTCGAACCCAGCACTACAAATGAACAATCATTAATCCAATGATTTTTTTAATCCACATGCTTACAGGATGTCTGAAATAAACCCTAGTGTAGAATCAAGGAGATCTATAATACATGTTACATCTACTATTTTATCTGTTTCCTTTTTCATTTATCTCAATAGCACTTGCATGACTGGTACAGGACCCACCATAAGGACCCATCCGTTTTGCTGCCAAGTCCTTTTGAGCAAGTCACCTGAAGCTAAACGTGGCTAATCACTCTGGGCCAGGGCTCTTAGATGTTGGAGCAATGCTCCATTTCTTGTTATTAATACCCTTCAATTGTGTCCGATAGAATCATTTGGCAATGTTTCTATTTACTGTTTCCTAGCTGGCGTAAACTGGAACCATCACATTCAGTCAATGTTCATCTCTATGTTAAACTGCACCCATCACAAAACATGAAGACACGTGAATGTAGCTATTATATTATATAATCAGATTGTTCACATGTGTCATCACATTAAGTCTAAGCTCCTTGAGGCATCCTTGATAAACATCTGATTGGAAATATTCCATCAAAAATGTAAATGTTTCCAATTACAGTTCTGACAGATTTGGTGGTTTGTGTTGTATTGGTTTGTCAGGTCTCTCAGATGTGGATCGTTATTTGTGAATAGGAAACTGCATTCATGTGTCAGGGTTTCAGTTTTAGTCCTGTTTCATATTTTTCTGTTCTTTTTTTCACTATTATGATGTATAGTGATAACAACACTTGAAATTCAATGTTGAGTCTGATACATTATTTACATACTGTCTCAAAAACCCATTTTAGCCTCCTGTTTCACCAGTCTAGTCAAGTATTTCTAATGTTAGGTTTCTTCACTCAAACTATAAAACAAACACAAAGTCAAATTAAAAATGCAACTGATTCAAACACTGAACTTCAGGTAGAGAGAGGATTGTGGCGTTCTGGGAAACTCAATAGCTATATAATTACAATGGATATTCAATACTCATTTACATCACCATTTCATTTCAGACATTCAGAACATTTCACACAAGCAAGTTATCAACATAAAAAGTTCAATTAAGTGGAAAATGAGTGAATTTCAAATCCATCATCATCACAATTGACAGGGAAAGACCAACCAGCAGCTGTAAATTGGATGTTACCAAAGCAACTACTGTGTGTTTGCTCTTTCCAATCAGTGGTAATTTGAGGAATCAATACCCCCTACCACGACCTTACAGAAGTGTTGTGTCTTGTCTCTAGATAGGAAATAGCTTTTCCTCTAAGAACACTCCACTCTTTCACGTCATCTTCAAAAGAAGACATTTATTCTGTCCCTGCCTCAGCATTATCTGCTCCAACAAACCCAAACCTCAAACAGCTCAACGTTTATGGGAAGCCATGAGAATCTCTCTGCATGAACGTTCCCTCAGCTCTTGCCTCAGTGTTTTCCTCCATCTCTGCCTGCTGGCGGCCGAGCGAGCGTCTGAGTAATGTGACAGCTATGGCCCTGTGAGCTCAGTGTTTCCAGCCCTGCGAGCTCCAAGAACAGCTCTGTTGTCATGAACACTGGTAAAACAGTCTTCACCCTCACTAACACGTTAAAGATGGCAAACGCTGTCTATGGGCTGAAATGGTCATGACAGAACTTCTCAAGTGTTGCGTGCCTCTTTGTTTTCTTGCTGTAAAATATCTTAAACCAGTTTAAACAGGTCTGTCCATCTACTCTGTCTCTCGTATTTATCAGACTGATGTGCTGGCTAGGTTTAGAGAGATTTGGAGCACTTTTTTAGCTGGTAAACCAGGGAGACAAACTACCTGGGAAGCTGAGTAAGTTTAGTTTTATCTGTTTTGGTTTTAGATGTCCATATCGTGGCAGTTTGGACATTAAATGTCTAGTGTCTTAACTAATAGTCTTAACAAAAATAAAGTGTGAATATGTCCGCTAAAGCAACCATGTAATTTTATCCAGTTTCTACAAGTGTTTAAGCTGTTTTATCATGACTTGTGTTTCATGGCACTCACATCAGAGCTCTCTGTATCGCAAGTGCAAAGTGAACTACCAAAAAAGAATGTTACGTCAGCGAAACTATATACTGTATATGGAGTTGGTCATGAGATGCAAACATCAAAACTGGTTCAGAAATCATGAACTATAACAAAAGTGTTTATAGGTCAGAACTTTTTTTTTTTCTGAAAGTTTTATAGTGTGTGTGTTTGTTGTGGAGCATTACAGCTGTTCCCTGTAGGGGAAAGAGCAGTGTGAACATTCTTCATAATTTCTCCTTTTCTACTTTCTACAGAAGAAAGACGGTCTAACTAATTGAGTTAATGATGACAGATTTTCCATCTTCAGTTTAGCTTTAAATCCATAGAGCAAACAAAGTTCCCTAATCACACACCAGACCTAATTATCTAGTTAAGATCATTAAAGCACATCATGCAACATTACCCACACAGCCAAGGGAGAGGGTGTATAAAGGAGCAGCTCAGTCTTTCTCCTGTCATCTTACTTCAGCTCAAAGGTCTCACATGTACCCTTTCCCAATCCATGCTACTTCCTTCCTTCCTATATTTCACATTTCTAAGATAGCAGGTTTCTCCACCTTGTTCAAAACAAATGCACTGAGCCTAAGGGTTCGATCAGTGAGTAAAGGGTGTTTGAGGGAATATCCACCCTCTTTTCCACCCTCTCCACATGCATACTTCCAAACAAATGACCTTTCCCTATCCAGATGTGTTTCACAGTTGAGTGAAGGAGACTGAGGTTGGGGGTGGGGAACACACTCGTCTGTCTCAGCCTTGTTTATTTCCTCCTTTCTCTGTCATTCCTGGGCTAAGCAGAATGTGTACAGTATAATATCTCTTCAGCTCTTATTAAAAGTTTCCTATCAGCTCAAACTCTGAAATGTCAAGCCCTTGGGGGGTAGGTTACCTGTCAGGAAATATAAAGACCCTGGCTGCAAACAAAACTGGCTGAACAGACTCGAGTGGAAGTCTGTTCAACCCAAGCACAGCAGAAAAATACTTGGACATGCACATTGGTCATATGAACAATTTTGGGACTTTAGTCATCATATGTTGTCATTGTAATTGCAGGAGCATCTCCTTTCGTGTTTTATGAGAGAAGAAAAAACATAAAATTAGATCTACAAAACGCTGCGTAAATGATCCCTTTGGTCTCTATTCAGTTTCAAATAAAACATTGAAGGAGGATAAGCAATCCTGGTGGACTAATGTCGGTTTTCTGGAGCAAAATATGCATTCAACACAATTCAACAAGAGCAATTGTGCTGTAAAATAAACTGCTAAAATTACAGATGAAGTGCAATTCCTGCATCGTTAACACCACCAAATGGAACTGCAAAAATAACTCATTTCCAAAAGGCTCCCCAAAGTTAGGATTGAACCATTGTTGGTGTTGATCTGCTCAAAATGTTTGACGGTGCTTGCAATTTTCAGAGAACAAATTGCTTTCTTATACTTGTTAAGTTAGGATACGGCAACGTATTTCAGCATTACATACTCCAGCTTTACCCAAGTGAAACAAATTTTACACCATAATAATTCAAAAGTCATTAAAAATGTATTATGTTGTTTTTTTAAACCAATTTGGAGAAATGTTGCATTATGTAACTTGCTCACCAATGGATTCTCTGAAGTGATTTAAATAAATAAATAAATCCATCATTAAGGTATTTTGAATTTAAACTGTTGCTAGTATGGTCTCCATAATCCAAAATAACACTTCCTCCACAGCAAAATTCAGCCACATATTTGTTTAGAACTGCTCTGGATTGTTTTTGGACTTCTTGATCTGTGCATGTTTCTCTCCTGACTCAGACAAGACATTTTTTTTCTCTGAAGAAAACAATATTATGAACAGAGGACTCATATTTTAGCATTAAATAAGCAATCTTAATGATGGATTTGTTTCTTACAAACAAACAAACACATTTTGGCTTCACAAGATGTTAACTGATAGGCTGGGGTGGTGTGAATTACTGTGATGTTTTTATCAGCTGTTTAGACTCTCATTCTGAGGGCACCCATTCACTGCAAATGATGTAATGCTACTTTTCTCCAAATAAGTACATTTTTAGCACATTTTCATTTTTGGGTGAACAATTCCTTTATGAAAATGTTTGCACAAACTAATTAACATTTTTTTCATTCTTAATGGCAAAACCAACAGATAAATACGTGTGCAGGTTAGTATAGACAAAGTAATCCCTGTAATTTAGTTTAATCTACCAAAATCTCTCTTTGGGTCTTTTTCATATTTGGGATATGTATAAATAATTAATAAAGATTGTTTTTTTAAGTCTTTTTACATTTTGAAGTAGTATGTAGTATTTAATCCAAAGCAAGAATAGTCTGTACTAATTATCAGGAGCTTTATAGAAACAATGAAGTCTGTGGTTTGTCCTCTTTTGCAGAGCTAAGTAAACAAGAATGTAGTTGTTTCCAGAGTTAGGATTTTCTTGCACACAAACAAGTTCAAATGCACATTCATCATCAATTTGTTGACTTCAGAACAGCATTTCCAGCACTATAAACAGAACTAACAACTTGTCAAGATGACGGAGTGTTCTAGATGATTATTAATATACACAAATCTTGCATCTTGAAGCCCATTTGTCTGCTCAAAGCACTTCAACTTCTGAGCTTCAGTAGCTACAGATCATGTAAAAATAATGTGCAACAGACAGACAGCAAAGAAGCAGCAATCCATAATGCATTTATGTCCGAAGATCCATTCCTTCCTTTCCTTGCAAATACATAGGTCATGATGGAGAAGGCCTGTTGGACTGCAGATGTGAGCAGAAAGCAAGAACTTCTAGGCTCACAACTTCATGCGTATTTATTTATTTATTCGCGTCTCCAAATGGTCGATAACATGCATTTTGTGTGGTGCAAGATCAGGGCACACGATGTGAAAACTGATGTGAAAAAGTTGCATGTGTCACGTTGTATTCTGGGCATGTGCGCTGCGATGGTTCATCCACAGATTATCAATGTATCTGCACTCCTGCGCTGGTTATGCGATGCATGAGCTGGCTACTTCAACCTAAACCGTTATCTAATCTATTATGAGACCTGCCGTCTACCTTTTTTTCTTACTGGTAACATTCGTTTCGGATAGCGAAGGAAACTCTAATTTTACGCGGTCTGGGTCTCAAATGAAGCGCCGTATTAATATGCTGTCTAAATGCACGGCAACAGTTGCTGAATTGTGGGTGTTGTATGATGATACATATGCCATATACACTCACCATCTATTGCCCTTGCTGGAAGAACCACCTCCAAACTATGCAAAAAACCCAAAAAGGACAATCCGACAAGCAGCCTGCCAGCTGTGAAGCGCAACATTATATTTCAACAGAAAAAAGGTCAGGAACAAAAGAGCAAAATAAAATGCAAAAGCAAGGTCCGATGATCCAGTAAAGCTGCAGTCTGATCACGGCTGATGCGCCTCTCCAAATGCGCACACTGGCGCAAAAGGCTTCTTCTGGCACGCGCGATTCACGTATTCCTTGAATGCATGGCACAACCTATGGATGTTATAAGTCTGATACACGGCATCACCATGGAGACAGTGCGCTCAAACCATTCCTTTGTTAAGGATGACAGCCAGCGCTCCGCTCCGTGCCAATGACACCTATGAATGTGAGCCGATTCTCTCTGTTGCTGCTGGTAACACAGATTGGGCGAAATGTGTGGTCCAATCCTGAACTAGTGATGTTCGGACTCGTGAACCGGTTCACTTTTGCATCAACCGGTTCGCGAGTCGGACATAGTTCGGTTCAAGAAACTCAGATTCTCGTGTGATCTGATAGCTGCATGGAATCATCAAATCCTTTAATATCATGTTATATTTACAATTTATTCAAATAAATAAATAACTTCTCCCCTTTTCTTTTCTAGTGCATTTTAATAGGAATGATTGTAGCTATTTTAATAAAATAAAAGTAATACAAGCGCCAAGCTCGTATTTAATAAACAGATTTATTTATCAACATGTTGGAATCATGGAAATTGCACGTGTGGACGTAAAAGAACCGATGAACCGGACAAATGAAGCAAACTGTTCGAAAGAACCGATTCGCGAGAATGAATCGAACTTCCCATCATGAGCTCGACTGGCCGCTGTGTGACGTCAGGAGAAGAGCTCCATCCCCTTGTTAATCGATTTATAAGCGCGGAGCTTCGTAATTGGCTGGTTTGATGTCGACAAAGGGTCTCATCCAATCAGCGCCGCGTGCGTTGATTCGACGCCGAGATATACGACACCTTCAATGGATCATGAAGATTAGAGATTTATTATTGCGAAACTGACTACTTTGAGAGTTTGGACGACGCCACTGAAGCACTGAAATGACTTATTTTGTGCAAAGGAGTATTTGTGGTAGCCTACTTGAACTTTTATGGAATTTTACATTTAATTATGTTACACTTTAACAATGGATCTTCTTGTTGTTTAACAAGAAGATAATGATGATAATGATATTAAAGACAAGGTATAAATTACAACTGTATTCCTGTATGTCAGGGGGAAAATTTTTCACAGCTGTAGCAACAAACTGTATTCTGTTCTCTTATTCTAACCATAACTCTCACAGAAAATTTTCTCCCTTTTTACATAAAAAGAAAGAAAGAAAAAAGAAATAACTCTAACAGACTATATAGCATCATTTTTAGAAGTCTACAGTTTAATTTTCGCATGTGTTCTGATCACTGTAAGAGCGGTCTAGTAGTCAAGATTGTATATCAGTAAAAGAAGATATAAACAACTTTTTTATATATATATGAAAACTAAAAGTGAGACATGTTTAAGCTGTTTATTGTTTCTTCCAGGTTATAACGGGACAAGACAAAACCAAGGGTAGCCTACAGTAAGACACAAATAAACACCAGATAAACATGTGCACGGATGGAGAAACGGCCCTTATTCTGCCCGGGGCTCAAAACTAGAAAACACTTTGAATGACTTCCAAACAACAACAACAACAAAAAAAACAAACAAAAAAAACACTTAGCTGGCAACATTTGGGACAATTATTGCTTTTCCCCATAAGGGCAGAAGTGCTTACCATGCACTCGGAGCTCAGCTCAAATCCTGTTGTGTAACTATATGAGTTTATCCCACAGTCTCGCTGTGACCAACAGCAGAAATAACAACTTTACATCTGCCACACCAACAAACAGTAAAAAAAAACAAAAAACAATACCGAAGGACAAAAACAGGGGGAAAGGCATTCTACACACTCTTAAGAAAAGTCTATAAAAATAGGGCACAAGGTGTTAATATGACACTTTTCTGTTTTTGTACTTTTTTTCTCTTAGAATGCAAAGGTGCTTAAGACTGGCCTAATCCAGGGCGTTTAGAATCCAAAAACATTATGTTTATAAATGATGTTTAGTTTCAGTCTTACAGATGTATATGTTTATATTTAGGTCATAACATTAAATATCCTTATAGGAAAATCACATGTAAATAACATTCTTTGAATCTTTGGGTTGCGTGTCTGGGTGTCAACTAATACTCGGCAGCCTTGGAATTCCTTAATATGGCATTTTATGTTTATTTCCCTCCTAAAGTGCATGGATCAATTTAGAGTGAACATTATTAATAAGCAATCACACAGGCATATGTGAATTCCAACAAACGTGAAATGCTTTCAGTGGTTTATTTAATTGAATTTCTTTTTAGAGAACAATGCTGCATATAATTTTAGTGGGTTTTCACAGCAAAATCTGATCAAAAATGGATTTTCAAATATATTATTTGATAAGACCAATACTGTGCAATAACGTGGCAATGTCAGTTTATTAGAATACAGTTAAAGGTTGCAATGAAAAGAAAACTTCTAAAAATGTGGTTTCAAATATTAACAGTCCATTCAAAACATGTACATTTTTAAAAAATTTGAAATGATGAAAAATAGAAAAATAAATACATGCAAATTATTATTATTTATTTTATTTTTTTAAGATGTCTTGGGCTTAGTGCCTTTATGTAAACATGAAAAAAGGAAAGTTAACCGTAGCCATAAATGCTTTTCCAGTGTGCAGATCTCTAATGGAAAGGAACAAATTTGTTCTTTGAAGCACAAACTCCAAACTACCTTTCTTTCTGAGAGTGCACAAGTCAGATTACATAAGAACCAACAACATTAAACCATGACAAATCTTTTGAAGCACATCAGTGAAAATGATATGTAGCACAGTATGAGCTTTCTGCATTCATTTCTGCGCAATAACTATACCATGCGCTGTCCTTACTGTGCCCTGCTCATGACCAGACCACCGAGTAAAGCTTCTTCAAAAACTGGAGAATGAGAAATCATCAGACCACTTCAGTATAATCTGACATAAAAAAAACAACCACTTTGAACCATGCAGGGTGTAATGTTACAACTTTGGACGTTTCCACAGTATTCTATGTGACTGACCTCTTTATTTATTTATTCGTTCATTCATATAACTGTTGGTGTGAGTGTGCGTCATACAGTGTAAAAGCAGTGGGGTGTTTCACTGTTTGTATCACTCTTCATTTCTGTCATCACAACATTCCAGACGTTCATCCTAAAACACTTACTTTTTCTTTCAAAGCCTCCTATAATAAATGGCAGTGGTGAAGGAGGGAATAAAAAATATTGAGCAAATTTGCACTCTGGCATCAATACTGGACAAGACAAAAAACCTGAGATACTGTCTAATACATGTATTTTATAGTACATGTGACTTACAGTTCCTTTTAAAGGTGTCTTGCCATTGAATCAGAATCAGCAGATTCTCTGAAGCTGACATACAACATGTACTCAAAACATTCACTTAAATGCTAACAATATAGAGAAGACCATAAGACTATATTTGATCATCTAGTACATTCAGTAATACAATAAATATCACATTTACACTACACTACACTGAATCTCAATCAGTGAAAAAATGTATATCCATTCCTTTTATGGCATACTAAAATTATTTTTTAGTAAAAAAATTATCAGTATTGTCATACCATGGTACAGGTATAGTTCATAGCACTGAAAAAAACCTGTGTTATGAGTACATTGTGTTCTATCGCCCTTATTCGACTACAAACTGTGAGATGTTTCAAGCATAGGAAAGCGCACAATGCAAACTCCCTGGGAGTTGTTGTTTTTGGAAAGTGCTACCTGTCTCCCTGAGCTAGGCTTTTGTAAATCCTTGTCAAAACAGGATAAAGGGTCGACATGATCAACAAAAAGTGAGCACATGCCTTTGAAGTCAGTTCAACGTTAATGATCCTTTTAAAAAATTATAAAATAAACTATTGTAATTGTTGCAGGCCTGTGTTATGTGATCTTCGCCTATTCTACAGCAATGGAATAAATACCTGTATAAAGGTAGGTGGTTTTAATACTTAAGCGTTATATAACTGTATGAACCTCTGAAATATATCTTATGGTATTTGTGGGAAACTTATAGTATATGACACTGCCACCCAGTGGATAGAGGAGGTAAAGCTAAGCTGCAGGAAAGCAACGCAGCCTGTTCACCAGACTAGTGCCAAGAACCAACTTTTTTAAATGTATTGTAGTGGTTTACTTTTTATATAACATCATCCTACAGAAAGACAGATGATCAAAATATACTAAATTAGCTTTATAGCTGTCTGAATGAAACTTTCGTATTAAATATTTTGTTCTTTACGTAGTTGAATGTGCTGACAACAAAATCACACAAAAATGATCAATGGAAATCAAATTTATTAACCCATGGAGGTCTGGA
>JAUCMR010000016.1:1046022-1057412 GCA_032357425.1 Enteromius argenteus | reverse complement strand
AGTCTAATGTTTATCAGTACATTACAGAAAATAATGAACTTTATCACAATATGCTAATATTTTGAAAAGGACCTGTATAGATCCAAACAGACTGAGCAAGTGATTCAGACACTATGTAGCCAAGAGATAATAGGCATCAAAACGAATGGCAGAAGTTCTAGTAAAGTCCAGGAGAATGAAAGAGACTTTGACTACAACCATCCTGAGAAACACTGGATTCTGACATTTTACCATGTGCAGGTTACAAACCTTTCTCTAAAATGCATCTATGTAAATAAGAAAAGCAGATAGTCTGTTCTGGGGCATCATGCATCCATTCATTCATGGTACAGAAAAGTAGTAGATCTGTCCTTTTGGTATGTTCCTCATTCATCCTACACAACCCCACATAAAACAACAATTTAATGCCTCAATTTAAATGCTATAGAAACTGCAACACATTACAAGCTCAGTTATATACATTATACTGTCACATCTCTTCAGTTCTGTACACAACCAGATTAAAAGGGCACCTTGCATCCATCTCAACTTAACTTTAAATCATTAACATACGGCTTTTACCAAAAGGAAATTAACCATTTAAATGTTCAACATTTTAGACATTGTTTTTGAATATGCTCAGCCACAGAAAGTCTAAGTGTTAGCATTAAGATGGTCAATGGCTTTTTTCTTTTTCTACCCAAAAAAAAAAAAAGTTTCCATGCAGAACAGAATATAAAACCATACAGAGATTCCTGAACAGCAACCTGATCCTTTACTCGGCTTGGCATGTTTGCTGCCACATCAAAAACAGGTTGACAATACATAAATAAAACAAAATAGCAACACACTTATGATACAGGGTGAGAGCAAGTCAGAGGCTATTCTGAATGCGCTAATACGCCACAGAAAACAGGACAAGAGCATTATCAGCATTAAAGTGTCTATTCTGGAACAGTAATTGTTTTCATATTCTACATGACATTTACATTTTTTTTTTTTTTTATTCAACACAAATTTTACACATTATGCTTTGTAGAAAAACATCCAGAAGCTGCACTGGGCCTCAGCGAGGGATCAGGAAAGTATGAGAGCTCGGTTCGGGGCATGAGCTTTTAAAGAGCGCAGGTACCGCCTTGCTTTCTCTGTCATGATCAGCTGGTCTTTCGTCCGTCCACAGACAACTGTTTCCCAGGCTGGGGACATCTAACGAAAGCAGAAAAAGATTTTTTAAATTATGTTTATAGTATATATCAGGATTACATTATTGTAGCAGGAAATTTAACAGTGAAACGCTTTAAATGCTAAATAAGCATATGGTAATGCTTTTTGTCTATTGCAATTGTAAATTTAAATGAATAGTTCACCCAGAAATGACAAGTTGCTGAAAATGTTAAATGTTAACTGATGGACTGGAGTGGTGTGGATTATTGTGATGTTTTTATCAGCTGTCTCGTTCGGCCGGCACCCATTCACTGCAGAGACACTGATGCAGTGACACATTTCCAAATCTGATGAAGAAACAAACTCATCTACCTCCGATGTCCAGAGGGGGAGTTCATTTTCAGAAAATTTCCATTTTTGTAGGAACTATTCCTTTACACATAACCAATGTTTGACATCAGTGCAAAAACAGGTTTGCATAATAAAACACTTAGCAGTTATGATCCAGGACAAAACAGTAAAAGAAAAGTACATACAAGGTGTGTTGTGATAATCTGCATATAATTTGCAAAAATGATAAATCATGTCTATCTCACAGCACTTACGGGTAACGGAGGACTCTGTTTCAGTGTGGGAGGCACAGGTTTAGTGGGCGGCCCACTCTCATTTGGGCCAAGAATAAATCCTTGATCCAGTACATTCTCTTCCTTTTTCACATCACAAGAGGCTACAAGAGGGAGCGGCCGTGTGATTTGAGCCTGGAGATACAAAACAAGCTTTAAATCTGTTCGGTGATACTGGGCAAACGCTACACCGTCGGTCCTGTACCTGTACCTTCTGACTTGTTTTGACTGCGTGTTTAATTTGCTGCTTGCGTGCAGCGACAGTCTCACTGCAGTCAATGACATCCAGAGCCAGAGACTTACGCACTTTCTTCATCGGTGGCCGGTACTGTTAGAAGAGACACAAACAAATAAATATAACAGCACCTGGCAAATAAACAAGTAACATGTATTAACATATTTGGATGTTTTATGCCATGTCAGCATTTTATGTTTTCAAAAATAAATAAATAAATAAAAAAATAATAATAATAAATCAAATTGTGAAAAAAAAGGTGAAAACAATGATCCATAATACTCTGGAAACTGCATGTATATGATATTACTTCTCCAAGTGTTGTCTTACCACTTGTTTGCGTCTCTTCTCTGTAGGAGTTTCATCTTCTACAATCAGCTCAATTCCTGCCTCGCTGCGCAAAACTTCTTTAAGGTCTTCCTCCAAATTTGGAGTCGGAGGCTTAAGAGAACCAAAAGAGAGACACAAAACACTTTTTAAAATTCACAGCATCAAACATGAGGACAAGCACCAGTGAGCTGTGTGTGAGATTTAAACTGAACGTGAGAATAACAAGCAAAGCTCTCACCAGGGGCCGCAGAGGGCCGTACTTCTCCAAGGCGTTTTTAAACGGAGTGGGGGTCCGGGGAGTCGTGTCCAGGTCAGCTTTGTGATTAGGTGTGATAAACCTGCAGGAGGACACATTAAGAGTTTAACAGAGACTCAAATGATCTGAATAAAGCCGTCTGTGAAGGCTGAGACGCACAGTGAGTTCTCCTTCTGTGTGAGTGGGGTTTTGTCCCGGTGCAGGGGTGTGGTGACGATGGCCTTCTGACTGCAAACAGGAGTCGACGTCAGAGAAGGATTCTCCAGGTCCAGCGTGTCCTGCTTCGTCCACATGTTAAGGAACTGTACAACAGCAAAATAATAATGAACCTCAGAACCATTTTACAGTAAATAAATGAGCACAGATACTGCTGTGAAGCCTTTCTGAAACATGTTTACATGATACAATCATTCTTTAAAAATCACCAGAGGCGGACAGTAGTAAAGTACATTTACTTAAGTACACTTTTTGAGTACCTGTAATTTTTCTAGAAACTTATGACTTTAACTTCACTACATTTGAAACACAAATATTGTACTTTTCACTCCCCTCCGTTTCTACCAGGGTCCTCAAAGTAGAAAGCTGTTTCTGTGCGGCAGCTTTAAAAAGAGTGGGTGATTTATTTGTTTCTTCTCTAAATGTGATTGGTGTTTTTGGTCATAATACTTCTAAAAGCAAGAACTTCGAAACTTTCACTTGTAATGGAGTAATATTTGACCTGTAGTATCTGTACTTTCACTCAAGTAATGGATTTGTGTACTTTGTCCGCCTCTAAAAAAAATCACTTACATCATCAGCAACCTGCTGAAATATATTTTGTTTAGGAAACGTCTTGTTAAATTTAGCTGGAAAAGGATATCTTGGGGAGCAGAGTGGCTGATAAAAAGCTGATGTGTGTCAACATTATTTAAAAACTGTACAAACATGCATAACTGCAGTTTTAATTTATATTAATTTCATGATATTTACTAAATTAAAAATCAGTTTGAAATAAATGCAAAAAAAACAAAGTAAATTAAAATAAACCTAATTAATCTTGCAATCTCTCTTAAAAAAAAAAAAAAAAAAAAAAAAGGACACTAGCTTCTCTATTCTTTTAATTCCTTATATGACTTAAATTCCTTGTTAAGCTAACAGACTTGTTATAGCACCTGCATATCATTGCTCTTTTGCTGATTTCAATTGCTTACACTGTTTTCATGTGTAAGTCGTTTTGGATAAAAGCATCTGCTAAATGCCTAAATGTAACATAAGGGCTGGATCTGAACATTGATAAAGTAAACAGCAGCAGTGATGGGAGATGCGTCTGTGGTACCTGTGAGGGAGAGAAGGGCAGGATTTTGACGGGCGTGCTCTTGGGGGTCATGGAGTCGTTGGGGTCAGGGGACAGGGCGATGCGGCGACGGCTGCGGCGGCTCAGGATGGACGGAGGGGTTGCCCCGCCGGGTGAGATGGGGATCAGCTCCCCTTTACTGCCCTTGCTGAGCTCCTGCAGGGTGCTGCCCTCCAGACGAAACTGCAGCAGCTCTGAGCTCTGGCTCTCCTCCGGCAGCTCGAAGTCTGACATTGTACACCAGCCCTCCAGGTCCTTCAAGAAGAAAACAGTCTCCATCAGGCCTCGACAACAACTTATTCACACCGAAATCTCCAGAAGATTCTGAAAAAATGTCTGATTTGAAGCCAAGAAGTCAATGAGCATGACTTCAAAAGCGTACATACTGCTGTCAAAACTGCCAATTTAGCTTACACAGTACAATTAGAGAGAATATAAATACTTACTAACCATATATGTGAATGAGTTATTTGAAGGAAATTGTGTTTAGTGCATGTCAAAGACACTTTTTAGACACCATTTTAAAATTTGTTGTAGCAGTTTTTATTTATTACATTAAGGTGAAAAGTATATATTAATGTTATTTAAACACTAAACACTTTTATACTAGAAAATGATTCCATTATGCATTTGCTGTGAAACATTACTGATCTATGACAACCTTTTCTCCCCATTTTAACCTCACCTCTTCTATGTCAGCCAGCTAATGACATCAGCAGATATTAGTAGCTGTTCTTCTGACCAATTTACTCACTTGAACAAATTACAGAGAGCAATGTAATGCAATATATATTGTTTGTGATAATATGCCTACTAAATCAATTTCGCAGAAAGAGTGCCGTTTCTTTTTGTTGACCATGATTTCAAATGTGATCGATTTTTTACAACAGCTCAATAATCAAGAGATTTTTGTTTTGACACCATATTTCCAGTCCAAACACAACCACAGCATTATTACATGACTCGGTTCTGTTCCTAAATTAATCATCCGTTCAAATGATTCGGTTCAGTCGTTTACAGTGACTCAGCATCTTTGCTCATTTAAATAATTTCTAATATCAGTTTTCGAAAGACAATGGACACTTTTAGAAAAAAATGTCTTTATAAAAGGTAAAATTGCCCATAAAATGTAAAAATCAAAAGGCACCACTTCAGTATCATCTTTAGCAAAATATTGTCTTTTTATCGTTACCCTAAGAGCAATCATAATATATCCGTGAGATTCCATGCGATTGTGACTGCAGTCAGTCTCTGTTGTTTTGAGGTCTGAACTCACCCCATCCATCAGCTCCATCACCTCCTTTAGCGTGGGGGCCGCTGAGGGCGAGAGGAAGCCAGAGCTGTCCATCACCCACGTGGACACACTAGAGTCCCCAGCTTCACTTTTGGGGGTCGCTGGAGCTTTCGGGGTCTTGGGAGATGCAGTTTTGTGAGGAGCAGAGGGGGCCTTCTCATGAGCATCCGGATCCTGTAAATAAACGTGTGTAATTGTGTATTTGTAGATGCTATAAACTGTCAACATGATCAAAACTTGGCTAAAAAAATCTGTTGTACACAATCTCTACTGATATATTTATATGTAGCGTAGTTGCCCACATATGTTTTGAAACTACAGATGATGAATCATAAAACTAAGAACTGTAATATACAGAATCTGCTCAAATGACTTATTCATTGGGATTTAGACTACATTTATCCCTGTGTTTCTGAAACTGCAAACTCAAGAATAATTAATATTCATTTTTTTTTTTAAACAAACACTGGTCCTGATTAGGATGTCAAAAGCAGGGCTCACGCTGACTTTGCGTAATTAAAATCTTTAAAGATTTTATTATACCCTCTTCCTGACCTCTCCTGGTAATCCCTCGCTGGCTCCATCAAAACAGACCTCCACCTATAAAGCAGAAATCATCAGAGTCAAACCATAAGTCTCCTCAGCCTCTGCAGGATGCTCAAAGCCTGCAGAAATACCTGTCGCCGAGCGCTCTCTTCAGACACCGGCTCCTCGCTCTCCGCCTGCTGCAGCACGTGAAGTGTTGTGTCCACGCCAGAGTAATAACCCGTCTCAACTTTACGCTTGATGGTGGAGTTCCAGTGGTTTTTCACAGCATTGTCCGTTCTGCAATAAATAAATAAATCTTCTCAACTTCACAGTATACTAGTCTATGGAAGCCCGAACTGTGATGTATAAACTTGTTTGAATTGAAAAAATGTCATAATTGTGAGCTGACTTTGTTCCTTTATGACTTTATGAAGGTAATAACCATGTATTGTAAAACAACTGCAATATAAAAATAAATGAAAATGTCTATTTTCATAGGTATATTATTTTTGCTTTACAGTATAGTAGGGAAATGCCATTGGATTTAAGCTCACAGTTGGATGAGGAGATTAATCATATTGTGTTGTTGGGTGGAGTTCGTTTGACAGATACCGTGCCAGAGCATAATGGCCCAAAACACAACTTTAAATATCTTTAATGGTACAATAAGTAGTTTAAATATATTTTTAAAAAAAATTTTACAGCTACCTTTTCATATTGCCACGTGACCATGATAATACCACCACAATATTAATTGCCATCAAGATATTAATAGCGTTACTACACAAGGGAAGCCAGGTCACCAACTACTCATTCAGACAATAGTTTGTTTTCTAACGTGTACACGGTGCTCACCTTCCAGGAAGCAGTTTGGCGATCTCAGCCCAGCGGTTGCCCAGCACACAGTGAGCCTTGTAGATGACGAGGTCTTCCTCTGGAGTCCAGGACGACTTCTTGACGTCTGGATTGAGGTGGTTGTGCCAGCGTTCTCTGCACTGCTTCCCGAGACGGCCCTTCAGGTGCTTGGCCACCATTGCCCACTGTTTGTTGCCGTACTTCTTCACGAGCTCAATCACCTGGACACACAACGCTCATACTTCACACACCGCTTCACCGATACGCTCTCAGACTAGTATGATTGTTCAAGATTACGGTTTAAGAAACTGCTGCAGTAACTGTAAGACCCCTACGAAAGTTTTTTTTGCTTCAAATTCTGTTTTTCCAGTGTTCATTTTTCTGGATTCTGTTCTACCCAGCGTTCTTCACCAGTAAAATCAATTCTTCTGATTAGACTGCAATACATCTGTATGCCACAAACAAAATTAAAAACTGGGAAAATGTGTGTAGAATATAAACCAAAGTAATACTTAGCCTAACATCTCACTCATTCCCATACTTTTACCAGCTTGAAAATCTATTGATTGAAAGACTCTTTGGTGAAAACCCTTCTTAGCTGTTTTTTTCTGTACCTTCTCATCCTCCTCCTTTGTCCAGGGCCCTTTGACGAGATCAGGATCCAACACTTTGAACCAGCGATGCTGACACTGATGCTCTGATCGATTCTATAAAAACAACAAAACTGCCAGTGTTAAAGCAGACCATTGCAGAGATGTAAATGTAAAGACACAAAACTGTATAAAACAAAGAATCTCTGACGAGAGACTTACAGGTAAAAGACCAGCGATGTATTTCCAATCATTTGGCCCAAAGTTCAGCACCAATTTACGCAGCTTATCATCCTGGAAATTACAAAGCCAGGAAATAAATGCACACTCCATCTTTCATTTTTGACCAATATACTCTGGATTTCATGCAACAGTAAAAAGGTTTACACAAACAAAACCTTTTCACATTTAAATACAAGACATTGTAATCCATATAAATCAAGCACTGTTTCCTTCGGAGCATGATTGAGCTTCTGTTCAATTTTTATAGGTCTAAGCATTAGATTGTTTAGAGAAATTACTCGTCCAGTAATATCTAACAAATAAATCTTCATTTCTGTAGAATTTCAAACAAATCATAAGGTTTGAGTGATATGAGACCAAGTCTGAGCAATGGCCCTGTGTTTACATCAGCATACCTCCTCCTGGGTCCACTTGACTTTCACTTTCCCACAATCCTTCTGATCAGCCACGTCAGAGTCTGTGTCCTGACACATGGGCTCTTCCTCATCCTCGCTGTTTACACACAAACAGAAAGAAAACAACACTTACTACAGATCAGCAAACTCTGGCAACATTGTGCTGATGGTGCCCTGACACCGTTTGGCAGGGCAGTGTGTTTACATCTGGCCTTGTGTTTGCCAGACAATGACTATCAAAACTCAGCATCTTTAACAATGTCAGTCATAAATAAAAATTCTCAAGCATGCACAGTTGTGTTGTGTGTTACGTAAAGTACGTTAACCGTATCACCTCGATCTAAGTTACTAGCATACCTGGCTAATTGTTTCAGTGCGTGTCATCAACGTGTGTAAATATAATCAAAAAACTGAGGTATGCATCACATAGAAATTATTTGGATTAGTTAATAACACTGTAAACACAGAGTGTCTTAAACCCATCTTTTATAGCGTTTAAACTGAACGGGTGCCGCGACTTTCAGCTCTCTTTGTGTTTTTATATTAGGCGGGGTTCAATGCATCATTCACAAACTTAAAGTCAGCAATCACTATAAAACCCAGACATCATGTTGAGCACATCAGACGTGATCGTTTTCTTGCCCTAAAGTGAAATTCTATTATAAAATGACACTTAACTTACGAGAATAATATTCTTTATGTACTTACCCGCGCGCCCACCACGACATTTCCCTAATGTTTGCTCAAAATGCCCCAATAAAACAGACTTTACAAGGACACTATGCGTGTAGCATACAAACGCAAAAACATCTGCGATGTTAATGAGATGCTCGATTAGATTTAGTAAACGCTTTCATTAAAAAGCGCAGCGCGACCCACCACACAAACACGTACTGCTGCGCGCCCAAGTTTCTATCTCGCGCTTCTTTTTCTCAGTCATTCCCGCGAGTGACGTCAGCGGACACACGCTGCGTGCGCGTCCCCCTGACTACCAGACACAGAACATGCGCGTTCGTAAATATATGGTCGCGCTTTCCTGAAAACAAGAGTGTGTCGTAATCTTAATGCGCTTTTTTAACGTATGCAACAAATGACACAAAGCGACAAAAATGTGTATTTAAAAATGGTCATAGTAGATAAGGGACGTATTGTATGTTTTTGAATACATTTGTAAATCACAGATATAATCACCTAAACATGTTAGAGGTCTTCAGTTTCTCATCATAACTTTTTCTCATTATTTATTAGACATTATATTTAGCTTTCGAAAATATTTTGACCTAACTTCACTAAAGAGAACGAAATTACTTTATTTTATTACCTGCTAAACGAGTTATTAAATAAAAAGATTTCCCATGAGTAAATTGCCTAATCAAGCACAGCTATAAATGCAAGCTGAGTCTAATTAACACCATGCTTTCCTAATGGATGCAGGACGTGACAGATCTGGTAAAGTCGTAATACATGCATCTATATAAATACCTTTGAAATTAAATCTAACAAAAACTTTTTTCTAGTGTAAATTCTGAATACTGCTTATTTTATAGAGCTGACCAGGAGCTATGAGGGCCCATCACTGTCTGACTTTGACAGAGGCTTTTGTACGGACCAGAGTCTGTCTTTATCAGCGGTCTCAGCCGATGGCTTCCTGAGACCAAACAGAGGCATTGTGCTGGAGTACCCAGAGGCCAGCTTCGCTGCTGCACCATGTCTGAATTACTCAAGCCTTTTATCACCTTTAGTTGCACTCAACAAGAACGCCCTCTCTCCAGGCAGCACCCTGGGCACAGCACTGGACAGTCCAGTGGAGGGCAAGTCCTCCACACCTTACGAGAGAGTCCAGTTTCAGAAACCTGTCCTGGCCAGCTCGTTGGACCTGTCCTGTGTCGATTTGACCACCACTCATCCGTCGTGGGAAGTGTCCTTTGTGAAGGCCATCGTTGAGAGCCCAAAGTCATGTTTGGAGTCCACCTGGAGTCCTATTAACCTGTCGGCCCCTCCTGAGGTCTCTCTGGGGTCGTCAGGGAGGTCACCTCACCCCAATGTTTCAGAGGAGCTTCAGCGCTCGTGGAGGGAAATGGTACGGCAGGGATCTGGTCAGGTTCCTACGATCCCAGATCTCCAAGAGAAACCGAGCTCATTTAACTTGGCTATTTGATAGACACCGTATTTTAGGTATGTATGGGCACTAACGCTAACCCTGGAAAAATGTGGTTTGTTCTAATATGCACTTTTATTTTACAGGCTTCTTACTACTTGCCCATGTTTAAATAAATTTGTACTATAAGTGTGTAATCAAAATAAAGTGTTGCATTAATGTTACAAGAGTCTACTCAATGTCTCAGTGTGAGCTTGCACAATCAAGAACATATTTCAGAATGTGTAATTTAGTCCCCTGCAGAAATGGGAATATAGAGACAATAGAGGGTCAGTATAACTCAGACCACAAGTGAAAATGCTTCTATATTGTAATTTTCTAAATTACTGAATCTGTGCCTGCTGTGGTCCTGGGAATCTGGGGTGTCTAAGCCTGCTCTGAGGGTCAACGTCCTGCAGATTTTCCCTCTAACAAACTTTTCTAGTGAGCCTGAAGACACTCTTGATCAGTTTTAATTAGGATTTGAGCCTCTGTAGGACAACCGCCTTCCAGGAACCGTTTGGACAGCCCTGGAAATAACAGTTGATGTAGTGGTGTGTGTGTATATTTATATTATATTTTTTGAGAACGTCACCTTTTTCATTCAATGCCAGATTTTTATTTTTTTTTTCCCCAATGAAGTAAAGCAGTGAATAATTCTGAATACCAATCTCAAACACTGGATTTGGACCCCATGTGTATACATACAAATGCTCTGACCTGAGAAAACCAAGCTCATTTATTGGAAAAACAAACAAAACTCATTGATTACAAGTAGTATAGTGAATTCTTTAAACCATATGCCTGAGAAAGCTCAATGTAGAAAATTGATTTAAGCACACCTGACTTTTCTTGCACTCTTGCAGTAAAGCAGACACTGTTGATTTGCAGTTTGAGTGTCTATACTGTGCATATTCACACAGATCTCAAAATAAAGTCCTCTCTGCAAAACTCCAGAGGTTCATGGCCTGTCCGCTTCAATACATGTTGAACCTTGCTTCTGTTGTGTCAATATCATGTTCCTGGAGGAAAGGGAAGAAAGAAGCGGTTTTAGAGTAATAATTCAGCCAATAATGGACATTTACTCACACCCATGTTCTTTAAACCACATTGAGATTTTATGCAGAACGTCCAAGATGCTTGTTTTTTTTTTTATAAAGGAACTTATTTAAAGGGAGCTGCTGCTGCTGTTAGGGTTATTAACTATCATATGTTGTGAAGGATTTACTATATACTAATATTACTATATACTAATAGATCAACTACAAAATTATGCAGGTATCCAAGGGCAGGCTTTAAGATGGTTTAGATCATACCTGTCTGATCGCTACCACTTTGTTTATTTAATAAATTATCACCAGTAAAGTATGGAGTGCCACAAGGATCTGTCCTAGGTCCTCTACTATTTTCAATATACATGCTGCCCCT
>JAUCMR010000016.1:1017598-1040735 GCA_032357425.1 Enteromius argenteus | reverse complement strand
TATGTATGGTCGGAGGGGTCCAATTTCACTGCATGTAACAGTGTATGTGACAAATAAAGGCACTACTACTACTACTACTACTACTTTACTCTTGATTACACTTTGAACAAACCTCCACTTTGCAATAGCAACTGAAACCCTTACCATTATTTTACTATTCTCCTCCTTGTCCAGGTACTGGTCACTGAACATGTGGCAGGAGCCCAGAACGGCCAACTTGCCAGCGTTCTTGATACAAACAGAGACACAATCAGAGCACTGAAGAAAGTTTAACACAAGTGAGATGATCAGAAAGACTGTACACACCTTAGACTGATGGAAAGCCAGAACGGGTCTGTTGAGCGGGAAGCACACAGAGCCGGTGGACAGGACGGCCACTGCAGGCTTCATCACGTTTAATGTGGCCCCGTAAGGGTATACGAATGTAAGCGCCCTGTTTAATCATCAAACAAGAACTTGTTACGCTTTCTTATGTGGAGCTTTAACTATGAAAACACTCGGCCCCAGCATAGTTACACCTTATACATTGTTAATGTTAACAACAGCAACATAAACAGAACAATCAGCTCAAGCTTACTGTGAATTGTTCCCTGTATTTTCTTCATCAATCACCCCCGTCACCACTTTACCAGCGGCTCGACTGATCTCTCTGAAATACAGAGAAAAATCTTTTCAATTCTGTACAGACTGATTTGTAATCTTTGAATACACACGGGAGACACAAACCTGTTCAGAACACCATTGGACACAAGTGCTTCTTTGGGATGGAAAAATTTGTAATAGACATTCCTTATTACTGCATCTGGAACGCATAATACATAATGACATAATGTGACTACATATTAATAAATAAATAATTAATTGTTTTGTACCATAATATGTATAATGAAAACGTGTCCATGCAAAAGTATTCAATGTTTAAGGGAAACAATTTATTACTTTTACGCCATCTGAAATTTTAGTCACTAAAGAAAAGATTTCTCAGAAATTATATTTTTTTTAATTAAAATGTAAAAAACGGCTTTTATATATTTCTAAGAGCCTGGCACGTGTCTTTTTAATGCAATATTTAAAATACAAAATAACATCAATAAACAATATTTGAAGTAACATAAAACTTTTGTTTGAATTTATGAAATACAGATGGCATTTAAAAAATACAAATAAATACACACTCACCATTGTTAACCATGATGCCAAACTCTTCCAGGAGGAAGTTGATATTAGTGTCATATTTAATTTCTCCTCCTTCTCCGAGCATCACAAGAACACCTCCACCGCTGTCCAGATACTGCTTGAGAACCTCCAACTGAACGACAGCAAATATACAGCCATTTAAAAGCTTTTAACAGCCTTACTTTTAAACTCAGGTGCAGAGTCTCACCTCAGCAGCAGTGAACTTTTCTCGAGGGCCTGCAGTGATCCATAACTTGACTCCTTGGAGTTTCTCCAAGCTGAGCTCCTCTTTGATGCTAAAGAACATGCATAGTTCAGTAATGCACAGTGTTTTGCTTGTTTACTACAACATTCACCTCTAATGGCTATTTTAGAAAGTCTGTAATTGTTTTCATGCAATGCTGAAAACATCACAGTAATCAGTAATACATTGGACAGCAGCCTCTTTAATTAATTGGTAATGGCTATTTAGGAAAATGAGTGCATAAGTCACATCAAAGTGATGTTTTGTGCTAGATCTTCAGTAATGTAGTGAATAAAGCCCCTCACATCTGTAAATATGTCTACAAGAGCCATTTATGAGACTATACCTTTGTATCTTCCACTGTGCTCTTAATTTCTTCTGCATTGACTTGTATCCGGAATTGCTGGTGAAGAGCTCTCGTTTGGATGCGTTGAAAATAACGATGTTTCGTTGCTCCTTGTCCATGTTGGCATATCGGTCAACATACACTATTTACAAATCCAAACTGACAGACTGCTGTCTCTATTCTAATAAACAAACCACGATATTCTTTCGTCGCTGTTTTCTTCTGCCACATTGAACATTTTAATACATTATCACCTCAATCCTGACGTGGAACGACAGAGGATCACCAGCTGCAAAACATACACAAACTGTAGAGGTTGAGCATCGGCCTGTCACCGTGATGAGCGGCTAAGCTAACTTAGCAGGCTATCGTTATTAACACTCGCTACACAAATGACCAAACCTGAACCTAACTGTTACGTGATGGTTATAATGGTACAGCATATAACATGCAAATGCTTCTCAAAACGAAAAAGGAATAAAAGTTACCGCAGAACTCGCCAAATTGTTGTGGCCGTGAGCGGTGCATTGTGGGTATTTGTTGACAACACAAGCGTAACCATGGGGCGCTTCCTCCATAGCAACTCCGTTATAGTAAGGTACCAACCCACACTTTCTTTTTACTTTAAATCTTAATGGCTAAATTTCCTATTCGTAAATGTAACGTTTAGGGAAAATGTGAAGTTTTGTATCGAGTCCATATTAGGCTCAACGAAAAAACTTCAATTGGATTACATTAAAAGGTACACAATTGAGTGTTGAAGAAGTTACTTTTAAAAGTAATAGATTACAATATTACGTTACTCCCACTGATCTATATAATAATATATCTCTGGTTATTCCCTAAAAAAGTAACGAATTACGTTACATACGTTACAATGCATACCCTTACTTTTGCGTTACTTTTTAAACATGGGCAAAGCTTGAGTGTTTGTTTTTAATATAAGTTGTTCTATTTAAAAGCACACCAAAAAGTGTCACGAATAAACCTCAGGCTGAAGAAAAAATTAATTCAAATCTGTAAAGCAGGATACAGGAAAAGAAGGTTCAATACTCTTCAGCTATAAAAAAAACCCAACAAAAAAAACAATGAAGCACAATAGTTAGTTTTTGAAGTCATTTTTGCTCATAAGTCTGGTTGAACTGAATCATTAAAGGATTAGATACGTGTGTAATTTTGCTAATGAATTTTTGTGTGTTATTTTGATGAATACTAAATCTGTTTTTTGAGAGGGAGATGAATTAATGCAATTCACATTTAGTCCAGAACTACACTGTATTCACACACCGCACACAATGCTATATAGTTCTGATTTCTCCCAGCATTTTTTGAAAAAGTAACTCCGTTATATTATTCTAAAATTAAAAGTAATGCATTACTTTATTAGTTACTTGAAAAAGTGATATTACGTAACTCGCGTTGTGTGGACACTGTCATAAAAAAAAAAATGGCAGGGAAAGTTGTAAAAAGCTAATGAAAAGTTTAGAAAAAAAAATAACATACAATTGTACCTTCCAAAATGCGTGCTTATGACAATAATCCACTTACTTTTATGTATTTCTATTGTAACCTTGGCTCCTGCACTCTGATTCAAGCATGGGTTTGTCTTATTGGGAGATGCGAGGGTATGTAGTACCAAAGACTATAGAATACCTTAAATGGATTCTGAATACAGAGATGTTTCTACTGGAGCTCAATACACTTTACGTGTGGCAATCACAGTCCTGAGTTTGAGGGAAAAGCAGCAAGGTTTCAAACATATGATCAATTATCTACTCATATTTCAGGAAAGAAAACAGCAGCAACACTCAAAACCAATTAAATGTTTGTTTATTTAACTAAAACACTGGAAAATACTCAAAAACCCATTTAAAAATGAGATCAAATCAAAGAAATTACACTGCAAGTCATGTATTGAACTTTTTGTACAAAAAAAACAAAACAAAACGAATTATTCAAGATGATCCAAAGCACTAACAGAAACAAAAAGCTTCCAGGAAAATTATCGGCAAGAGACATGAATGAAAGCATTTCCATAGCCAGCCACTTATCTATTACATCTTGTCAACTACACAAAAGGACAGCTGCAAAAGTAGTTACACATTCCATCAAATTTAGGCTATAACATATTGTTACAGCCCTCCTTAAACCTCACACTAAAGCAAAAACACAAAGAGCCTTTTACAGACACCCCATACCAAAGAGTAGAATGCAAACAACAGCCTAAGCAATGCTTAGAAACACAACATTTTTTATAAACTAACCATAAAAGGAAAAACTCTGATTTGACACATTTCATGGAGGCGAGGGGGTCTCTGGTATGCATTTGTTTTCATGCAATGTTGAAAACAGCACAGCAATCAATACTACACTGGGCTGCAGCCTCTTTAATCATTTGGTGAATGTTCATAGGCTGTGAATGAATGATTAACACTGAACTGTGCATGACATATTCCTGCTGTGCAATCTGATCAGCGAGACACTAGTCTTGAGAGGCAGACCGAGAGCGGGAACGAGACTTCGAACGTGAAGGAGAGCGAGAGACCGAGCGCTTGCCGGGTGACTCCGACTGATGGCGGTTCTCTTTCGGGGATGGCGAACGAGACGTGGACTTGGCCCGGTCTCCATTTCCATTCTCCCTGGGAGAAGCAGAGCGACTCCGGGATTTCTTGCTGACTGACTTCTCCTTGGAGCGGCTCCTGGAATCCCTCTCTGACTTGGCTTTGGAGCGACTCTTTGAGCGAGATTTGCGGGTGTCGGAGCGAGAACGGGACTTGTGGCTGGTGGAGCGGCTGCGTGACTTCTGCGTACGCGAGCGAGAACGAGACTTTGACTTCCTGGAGTGGGACTTTGTCGGGGACTTGGAATGAGACTTTCTCCTAGACCTGGACCGGGACTTGCGACCAGACCTGGAACGGGAGCGGTGCTTGCTGCGGGACCTTGAGCTGTAAAACACAGACACATGCTAGTTAGAAAAGAATTCAGAGTCGAATTTTAAGCACACACGAAAAAGCACCATCCTACCGAGATCTGGACCTAGAGCGGCTTCGTGAACTCCTGCGGCTCCGGCTGCGAGAACGCCGACGGCTGCGAGACCTAGAAAACAAAACATCCAATTCAAGAGACCTACAGTAACCCCAGACATTCACAAAAATTAACACAGACATGTGGCCAAAGACTAAATGAGCTTAACTGAAGGCCTGACCTTGACCTGCTCCCAGAGTAGGAGCGACGTCGTCTAGGCTTATCCTCCACAAGACGGATTTTTCTTCCATTGATATCAGTGCCATCTAACTTGTCCAAAGCTCTCTTCATATCAGAGTGAGAGCGAAACTCAATGACACCCTCATTGGTCCGTTCTTTGTGGGCATCAGCGTAGGTCACCTCTCCGGCTTGACGCATGAAATCCTACAGTTAAGAACAAAAAAAAAAAAAAAAAAAAAAAAAAAAAAAAAAAAAAAGTGAATGTAATATAAGGGCCTGTTTACACCTGCTCACTTCATGTGTTTTCTTGAACTGGATACCTATCGGATTTGTTAGTGATTTGAGCAATTGGATTAAGGGGAAGTTCATATCTGGCATTGTTTGCGTGCTCAAGTTCAAGACACGCAGTTTTCGTGGTCATAATGGAAGCGACATGGTCACAACGCACTCGTTTTAGCAGGCGTGTCCAGGCTGCATCGAGATAAAAACATTTGCATTTTCTTTGCTAAAACGTCTTCATGGAAAGTGCTCAGCTTGCTTAGTGACGGCAGACGTTTCAGGGTCGCAAGCCGCAATTCTTTGAAAAGGGAAAAAATTGGCACGCCTATCGTTTTCCACACTTTTTTAGGTGTAATGTATGAATGGCCCCTAAAATGGGTCTTGAAAGCATTTCGGAGGGCGTTTACATGATCGGATGGCCATCCAATCAGAGAAAATGCATGAAGTGACCAGGTTTAGACAGGCACTAAATGAACATTTAAATGGCAACTTCGATGTTTTCAAAGGTGTCCCCAAAAAAAAAAAAAAAAAAAAATGTAAACATGAACCCAGGCTCACCTTGAGATCCTGCCAGCTGCAGCGACTTGAAAGGTTCTCCACTATCAGTCGGTACTCCGTCCGAACCGGAGGTCCATATTTTTCTCTTCCGCTTCGGCTCCTGCTGCTATAACCACTACTGCCTTCAGACAAAAGCCAAGAGACAATCAGCACAGAGTTAGACTCAATCCAGCAAACGCACAAGACAACCTCTTCAGACATCTGCATAAAGCATGATGTTCAGGCATGAGAAAATGAAGTGTTCCTATCCCACCCCGCTGAATATTCACACCCAAATAAACATAAGACCTCAGCACCACATAGTTCTGAAGCGAACGATTACTGTGGAACTATTAAAAACAGAACATATGACTGCACTGGATTTGTTCAATCAGTCCCTCTGAAGGGGTCAAAGGTCGCATTGCTGGTCTTCACCCAACAGCTCAAGATCAGCAATGCTCTGGACGTGAATACCGCTCCAGCGACACAGGTTTTAATGTGAGCCCCAATTATAAAGACAGCAAACAAGTACACAATACCCTCATGAAAACAAACAGAAGGGGGGAAAAAAATAAATGTATAAAAATAAAGTAACCAGGACTACTTACATTAGATGCTGACATGTTACCTGTCTACTGACAGAACAGCGACAGCACAAGACACATAGCAAGGGAAGCCCATTGCTCTTTTTAATAAAGAAAAAGTAAAATGAAAAAGCTAGCGGGTAGCTACAGAAATTCGTTTAACCTGACCAATATTTCGTTCAACATAAAAACCAATGGGTTTCCTCACCATCACCCTGGTCTATTGGCAAAAGGCAGCTGTCATCATGGCTTCCGGTTAGGTCAGCCAAGGGTCAAAGGGCAAAGGTCACACACACATTGTAAGGTGAAAGCCAAGGCCAAACGGGACAGGCAGTCATCTTAGCCTCAATGGACTCGGACTCAGCCCGCACCGGACTCTTTTAAATTGAAACATCAAGGACTTTTGTTAATGTTGAATTCAGATGTAAACACAAAATCGCATCGTCACACGTCATACTGTTTACATGCCAGCGAGGCTTCAGAACACATCAACTGATTACTAAATCTATTGGCTAGAATAGATTTAGAGATGGGCCAATAAAGACTGGAAACAGCCCACAGTCTGACATGTAAACATTTTTAGTCACTCTCCCTAACTTTTGAAGATTACTCAAGTTATAGCTACTGCACATTAATGACTCTTGGCGTTTAAAATGGGCCAAAACTACAAAAGCAGAGGCATCTTTTAAGGGGAGCCCCCTTTTAAAAAGGTCACATTTCAAGACCAATTTCATTAAAGAACATCAGATCCCAACAGTCTTCCGTCCGGACCACAGGTACTTCAGACTTGCAACAGAGAAAAGTAGTTAGTCGCTGGACGCAGGTGCTATTGACAGTCCACTGTGAATTAAAAACACACTTATTATTCACCTCCACTTTTTCCTTGCGCCTGAGGGAGGAGAAACAGAAAGAAAGACATAAGGTTTGCGACAACAAACGAGACTGTACTTACTGCGTCCGCCGCCGCCGCCGCCGCCCCCATAACCCCCACCATATCCATCTCTGTCCCGCCGCGGCCCTCTCGCGTGCTCCACGATCACACGCTCCCCGCACAGATCTTTACCGTTCAGTTCATACACGGCATCGTCTGCATCACGGGTGTCCTCAAACTCCACAAACCCATACCTGAAATTAAATTAAGCACAACTTTGGTTGACCCCCCAAAAAAAGAGAAGACCTCTACAACAGCTTAAGCACTATACTCGAGGGCCAACAGAGTAACTGAGGTGAACTGGAAGGTGATGCAGTAAAGGAAAAAACATTTTCTTTAAAACCTCATGGTTTATTAGGATAGGACATTATTAGGGCCTAGACGCAACTATTTGAAAAACTGAAATGTGAGGGTGTAAAATCTCTAAACATTGAGAAAATGGGCTTTGAAGTTTTCCAAATTTAGTCCTTAGCTATTCATACTACTATTCAAAAATTATGTTTTGATACATTCACGGTAGAAAACTTACAAAATATCTTCACGGAACACAATCTTAACATCCTAATGATTTTTGGCATATTCTCTCTCTATCTATAAACCGTATTGTTGGCTATCGATACATACCTGTGCTACTTCTGTGTGTGTTCTAGGGTTACACATCATTTTGTTAAAGCTGTCAATCTGAACGGCTTCAACTCATTTTTAATTATTATTCTTCCATTGATTTACCTGATATTTTAATTGACAAGTTTTGGTAAGCAGGCTAAATAAAACTTTGAAAAGGTAGACTGTGTATTCACATTAGTGCTTGTTTCAATACGGTTTAACTTGCATTACTCTGCTTGGTATCAATATAAGACCAAAGCAAGCGCCATGTTGGCTGCACACAAGCTGTGCATTTTGGCAGATGTGGTGGGTCATCCGGGTATTTTTACGCATGCAGAAGTACCATTCTACATAATGGAAAACCGACACAAGACGTATGCCATTACAAAATGTGCATTTATAAATACACCGGCTAACGTTAAGAGTGAAAGAAATAATACGCCCGACACAACATCGAAAACATCGCTGTAGTTTTTATCAATTTAGATCAGCGCCGTTAACAATACATATTACCTACAGCTGACCAACTATTGCATAAAACGATCATCCTTCGGTATGATATACTGTGTCTCCGAATCACCGATCAATTTTAAAACTTTAATAAATAGGCTATATCATCTGGTCGTATGAAAGAAGCTCAAGCGCTGTGCACAACAAACCCTCCGCCATTTTGAACACGCGGTAAGAGCCTCGACTAACGTTACAGAAATACACCTAACAATCACCACTTTAAGCAATTAAAATGCACCCCATCAAGTGCGACATCTTAATGTATTATAAAATAATTTATGCAACAGAAAGCATAGCAAATCTAAAGTTGTTGTCATTATGAGGCCGCGGCCTCGCGTTAAACTCACCCGTTCTTCAGATCGATCTCTAATAGCTTTCCGTAGCCGCTGAAAAACCGCTGTATGTCCTTCTCTCGCACGTGATAGCTCAGCCTGCCGATATACACTCGCGGCATGGTCGACGTTTCGTAAATAATAATCAAGCACACGAACCCAACGCTGTCGGTCTTCACGGAATGGCCACCTAGCGGTTATAACCGTAACGGCCGCGTCTGAAACGTCACTTCCGGCGTGCCACGCGAACAACAAACAAAACACATCCGCAGATTGTTATTTTTATTGATAATAATTTTACATAATGATATAAATAATTAAAGTGCTTGTAAATTTACATAGTCATGAATCACTGTTTGACTGGAGTTTGTCACGGAAGACAAAAATGCAAAAACGAATAAATCCCATTGTTAAATGTACACTTGCAAATACATTTCATCGATTATGATGTACACTTTTAGTTTACACAGTTTAGCATAAGGGACAAGAAGAAATCATACAGTGTTGTGAAAAAAACAGTTTTGTCACTACCGTAGTAAGTAGCCATAAATTGCATTCAAAATATGTTTTTATTTACATTGTAATGCGAGTACTGTGTATTTTTATTTAAATACAAATACATACACATACACTTATATTAAATTTATATATATAGGCCCGGTTTCACAGTCAGGGCTTAGACTAAGCCAGGACTAGACCATAGTTCAATTAGGACATTTAAGTCATTTTTATTGAAGTGCATAGAATAGAATAAAATAAAATAGAAATATTAGTGTGCTTTTTGAGACAAAACAAAGGCACCAATATATTTTAAGATTAGTCAGTATACGTTTCTTTCAGTTGAAACAGCTCAGACTTACATTTTAGTCTCTGAACCGGGGGTTAATATATAAACAATATATATTTCTTAATGCATGTGTGCGTATTTATACATTTTAAATATACACAGTACACAAACATATAATGTAAACGAAATGTTTGTTTTGGATGAGATTAATCATGATTAATTGTTCGACAGCACTAATTATAAGGCATCTCAAGAGTCTGATACTCTTTAGTGAAATGTTTTGAACCCTCTATAATTTACTCTGAGGAGCGGTCTTCACTCGTATCACTCCCTCTTGTGCGCAGGAAGCTGAAAGAACGCCATCCTGTCTCCACAAGCGGCCCTGGACAAAGCCTCTGCTCCCTCCTGGTAGGAAATAAAGGTATATTAAAACATTCACAGATTACAAGTTATTCTTATTATCATATACCGATGGCTGACCATCCTAGACAAATCATTGGACTGACAACACGTCTGTTCCTAAAGCACTCCATAAACATGCAGGAACGATGACAAAGCGTCTGCTGACCTGACCACGGGCTTTCACATTCATACAGCATCCACTCATCTGCTCTGAACGTGCTGTGAAACCACATGGCATGATCCAGAGAGGCGGAAAACTGGGCCCTGTGCTGTGGGTAAGGTAGCAGGGCCGTTCCCAGGAAGGCGTAGTCTGATACATACGCTGCCACACAACAGTGCAGCTTCATATCCCCGGGTCCTGAAACACAACACAACACAAAATTATGAAATGTTAAATAAGAAACATTCAGTCAGCTGGTCATTATCTAAAATAAACACAAGAAGATGAGCAGGACTCTTTCTTACACCTCTTAACACATGAGTACATTTAAAATAAATGTATATTCATAATAGGATTTGTTAAGATTTCTGTAAAGACTGAATTAAATTCCACTTCTGTCCTCATGAAAAAGAAGAAGTGTGCTTAACTGTAATGAATGTGCAATTGTAGGGAACCTACATATATATTCGAAAATCATTACATCTAACATGCAATTATAAATATATTTAAATAATGACAATTAAAATATGATAGAAATTACATTAAAATATATTTTGGTTTACCATACAAGCTTTTAATAAAATATTAAAATTAAATTACAAGATATTGAGTAAGTCCATCCAAAGTAAAAAAGCACTCTAAATTGTAACTAACTGCATTTGATATAAATTTAAATTATAATAATTCAAATGAAATGAAAATTACATTCAGCTTGTACTTAAGTATATATACTCTTTAAAAGTGTATTATTTTTAAATAGACCACTTTTTATGAAAAGTATAAAAGTGTACTTATTTTAACCTCTCACAGCATATTCTGTGGCACATGGCATCATTATGGCCCGTTTTTAAAGACAGAGCTTAGCCTAAGCCAGGATTAGACCATAGTTCAATTAGGACATTTAAGTCATTTTTGTAAACATGCCTTAGAAAAAAGCATTACTGGTGCGCATCTTAAGACAAAATAAAGGCACTGTCATGTTTAAAGAGAGTGCAAGTCTCTTTCAGTTGAAACAGCTCAGATTTGCATTTAGTTTAGGACTGGGCGTAAGCCTTGTCTGTAAAACGGTGGGTATAAGTGTTTTTTACTATAAAGAAGTGGTTGAATGACATGCTTGTTATACCTATGTGCCCCCTCGCTCGCACCCAGAATAATTTCTTTGGCTCCATGGCAACACGCCTGTAGAAATCAGGTGGGTTGACTGGCTTGATCTCAATAGGCACTTCATCAGCGAGTATTTTATTCAGACCCTGTCGCGTATTGTCTGCCAGGTTTGGATCGCTGTAAAAGGAAAATAAAATAAAGTGTAAAAGTGCTGCATTTAAAATAGTGTGGCATGGCAAAGGTTTCGTTTTGCTGAGACCTGAGGTAGCTCTGAATGAGCTCTTCTATGGTGAGCAGGGTGTCCGGCGACGGGACAGAGGGCATGCTGAACTGATGCTCCAGTGGACTCGGCTGCTGCATGTGAAACGACGCCTGACAGATCAGGATGGGCTGACCGTGCTGAATAGCTTTGACAGATCGCACACAGAAACTGCGGCCATCCCGAGTCCTTTCCACCTGGTACAGCACAGGCACCTTTGGGTCGCCTGGAACACACAGAGGTTTAGGAAAAAAGCTAGTAGTATGTTCCAGTTTCAGGACCGGGTTTCTAGGACCCAGTATTGTGTGACAGTGCCATTTAGCTAATTCTATTCCAACAGAGGATACCTGATTTAAACGTCAAACAAACAGATGCAAAGACTACTAGATCCATGGAAACTATTCGTTTTTAAAAAAAATGTTTTTAATGTGAACTTGCATGTGTGTGTGTGTATAGAGTGTGTGTATATATATATATATATATATATATATATATATATTATGCAAATATAAATACACACACATACATATGCATTTAAGGAAAAATGTTATGCTTATATATGAAATATATTTATATATAATATAAATTATATGTATATAAATACATACGTAAATATTTTAATATTTATACTTATACCTAATAAATAAACACAGTACACACACATAGGCCTATATTATGTAACAAAAACCTTTATTTTGGATGTGATTAATCGCGATTAATCATTTGACAGCATTATATACACACACACACTCACGCACACACATGCATGTATATATATAAATTACATATGAAATACTTCAAGAGGTGTTACCAATAGGGTTAGTAGTTGGCTATCATGCCAATGATTAAGTGAATACAATTAAACAACTACATATTTCCTTAAAAATGTATTTAATACAGAATTGAATAGCAAGTGCTATACAATTGTATGAGCTGCTAATACATACAATAAATAAAATAATAAAGAAATGCAGTCTTGAAATGGCATGCCTCTGCTTGTGCAGGAATACCTTTCTGAAGAAAGAAAAAAAAAAAGCCTATATGTAACTAGAGAGTTTACCTGCTCTCACAAAGTAGCAGTGCAGTGAATGGGCATAGAGATGATCACTGACAGAACTGGCTGCTGCTACAAGAGCCTGTCCAACTATCTGGCCCCCGAACAGACGTTTAGTGCGAGGAACCCAGTGGTGTGTGCCTCTGTGAGAGACAAAATCATGCCACTTTCTCTTAGCGAAACGGCTCGTTCAGATTTCTGTTGTATTGGTACAGTATATCCATTACATTTGATAGAAATATCTCTGTTTACCTGTACAGGTCGGTGTCGAGCTGTTCTAAATTCAAAACACTTGTAACCAGAACACTTCTGAGGTCAGCTTCTTCACTTGACTTAGACACATGGTTTGCTATAATATCAACTCGAGATTCACTACCGCGTTCAGCCATCTTTACTGTATCCGCGCGGGGGCCGGATCTCTTCCGAAGCGATTCAGTTTCAACCTTTAAACGATTCATTTGCGCCAAAGGTTCACGTGGCGTGTCACATTCTTTAAATGTCATAGTGTTATATTTAAAATAAACGATGCTACATATTGCTATATTGGTGCATATGAATAAAAAAAAAAATACTGCGTTAGTAATGGGAGAAATGAATTATGAATCGTCGAATCGATTGAACCATGATTCATGTTTCGAACGCTGAGGACATCTGTCGGTCTACATGTGAAAAAAGACTGATAAGAAGCAGCTACAATTTACTTTGTGGTTTTACTAAACCGTGTCCTTAAAACGTCTGTGTCGTAATACCGTGTAATATAACTTAATTTCAAATAAATTTTGTTTGTTTGTGCAATATTTGACATTACTGATCTTTTGAATCTTTATAATGTATATAATGTAATACATTTTGATTAATGCTTTTGCCATAGGCCTATTTGACAGTATAGTCTTTTGTTTATGCAATATTTGTTTTAAATAGTAATCTTTAAAGGTTATTTTAAAGTTATGGACAAACCTTCCAGTAACATTAATACAACATTTGTTCAAAGATAGGCTACCTATTTATTTTTCACAAAATAATTAGCATATTTATAGCCTACATCGTTCGTGGAAGGTTTATTTATTTATGTATTGTAGGCTAGTCTACTGCTAGTTTAATAAATAACTCCGCATTATTTAGACAAATTTTTATTTTTATATTTTTGCATTTTATTGAAGGGAACTTTTCCGCCTACTAAGAGAAGTTACATTTCAAATCATTGTTTTAATAATCTTTCTTTTAATACATAACGTTTGCTAAAAAAGGAATATGACAAAAATATGACTCTCTTTCCTATTTGAAAACCCACAGCATTTTGCATTGTGTGTTGTATTGTGTTTTGGTGGAAGGAGAACGTTGCTAAAAAAAAAGAAAGAAAGTAAAAACCTTTGACTTTTTATCTGCCAGATAATGTTTGAATTTTTGATCTGGTGGATTCTGCTGGCTGGTGAAAGTTTGGCCCTTGTGTGGCTCCACCACTATCATAAAGAGCCCACGAGAGGGCGCAACGGGCTAACTATTCTTTAATTCACCGACAAATCACTCTCGAACCTGTTTCAGATAACCCCGATTGTATGACACATGACGACGATAATTATCAGTGTAAAACTCACGAAGGATACCTTGCAGCGAAAACACGACTTGCTGTTACAATAAAATCACGTTTCATCAAATGCATGATAATACTAATGCATGCGAGTGAAAGCTCGATCCTATGTACAGATGCGCCTCAGTCATCCACAGCGCACGCGGGGCACGCGCACTGCTCTCCTCCTCCAGCGCTGTCAAACTGAATCACGTCCATCGCCGCAGCACGCTCGCTGCTCATATCCACGCGCGCAGATCGGCTTCTCCGTGTTCCACCGTCTGCTCTCATCTCCATGGCCACGTCGGATGGATCAGAAGATTGCGTTGTTCAGAGAGGAAGATCTCAAAGCGACCCGAGCATCCTCACCGACACTCGTGTCGCTTACACGAACAGCACAGGTGAGTGAGACGGGAAAACCGTGTCTCTTTACAGTCTGGTTTAACCACAGCGGAGCTAGAAGCAATCGCCGTTTATCGAGAAAACACAACACTAGTACTGTCATGACTACATGCCTTTACCCATGCGTTGCCCACTGATGGTAGCTGTTGATGAAATGCATCAGTGGCATCATGCAGACTGTGCCGTGTTCAGTGCTGGTGCTGATGCTGCTGTGACGCGCTGCATGGGCTTCCCCATGACTGATGGATGCTTTGGGTTACACATTCTGAAATGTCCAGCATGTTGAGCTCGTTTACCACGTTAAAAGAAGCATGTTGGCCCAGTCTTTTTACCTTCAGTGTCCTCTGCGTTTGCCCAGCAGCACACGCTACTAATTACAGAATCACTGTCTTTTACTGACCTTTAGTTGCGTTGAGTAATATGCACTAGACTGTGATTCATCCCGGATGACTGAATGAAGGATGAGCCTTCATTACTTCAAGTTGTAGCAAAGTGTTTGTAATGGCTTCATTGGAGGAGATAAATACAATTAGCTGAGACGGGCCTAATCTATCACAAACATCCTTTCTAATTGGACTGCTGTTGAGTGCCAAAATACTCATTTTCGTCAGTAAGAGAAGGCAGCTGTTAGTATAAACTGTTCTGAATGACTTCTGACTAGTTCTGAATGTATTCACAGTTTGTAGTTCTGTAGCTGTGAAAATGCAATTGTATCTGTTTGATTGGTTGTGTTTATGTCTGAGATTTGTGATAGGCTATTATTATTTCTAAATGTAGGCCTACTTCTGCATTACTTTCCATTAGCGTGTGGAAACTCCCTGGCCCTGGAAGGCTAATGTGGGATTAGTGATTGAAATGTGTTAAAAGCTCTTTGTTTGGATACAGACAGGTGGTGAACGTTTATCCTTGGATTTGGAGCTAATCACACCAGTGTCATATCAATGGCATAATACGTTTACGTAGTTGCTTACTTAACTGATGCACATTTTCCCCAGTGATGTGGTATGTTAGAGTACCGGATACTGCGGTATTATCAGCAAATGTAGCTACTAGTCAAAACCTTATTTATATCCTCCTGTAATACTATATGTTTGATAGAGGGCTTTATGTTTCTCGTGGTTTATTATGTGAAGTTGATGTAGCTTAACCATGTTTAGGGGAAGTTTTTTTTTTTTTGAAGCAATGCATTACAATGTTACATTACTCCATAAAAAGTAACATTGCATTAAATGTAAAACGTTATATTACTTTTCTTTTCCTTTTTTTTTGACCTGAGCTGGGCTTGCTTATTTACTTTTGGAATATATATATATAACTTTTATTAACATGGGGACAGAAGACAGTGAAGAAATATAACTTAACTGTAAAATATAACTCAGATATTCACTGTAAATGTAAAAGTTATGCACTATTTGAAAAAGTAATCTGATTAGGTAACTCATAACTTACATTTCATAACATTACCGCTTTGTTGTGCAACTGTAGTGCTCTTCAAATTTTAAAACTCAAGTTAAAATGTACTTGTAGAAAATATTGTTTTAAATTAATAAATCCCCGCTTTCACAAGTAAACATTTATGATTGTTTAACACATGTAAGCATATCATGCTTTTCAAAAGTGCAGTTTGAATAAGCTAAGAAGAAGTAACTGTGAAGTACATTTCAAATAATTGTTTTAATAATCTTTTGTCATGCTTTTAAGAAGTACACATATTTAAAATCTCCAAGTCAGAATTATTATCCAGTGTGACTGAATCAAACTGAGTTTTTTTTTTAATATATCTGCACATTTTTTACTTTTACAGTGTACAGCATGGCGCTTTCAATGCCAAGGTTATGTTTGATGGGGAAAACATACTTTTTAATCCATGCCTTATATAATGCAACATATAAAAAGATAGATTTTTATTTGAAATTTAGTGGTGATGAAACAGCAGAAATGCTGCTGTTTATTTCCTTGAAAATTTCTGTTCATTATTATTTGGACCCATCTTCTATTTTAACCAGCTCATAAAAGCCATTTAAAAAAGAAAAGCAAAACAAACTTGGTCGGTTGGTTAACATGCCAATTTAGTCTCTCTTTCTGTCAAAGTAGAGGTAGCTCTTGGCCTTAATAAGCCACAAACTCTTACTAACTGACACTACTGGTCTCCCCAGTTTCCAAGTAGGGAGAGTGAGAAAACATGGCACAATAGATGCAGCATCTGTATCGAGTAGTAAATTTGTTGAATTGATTGAATTGATTTCCAATAAAACATACAAAATTTCATAGTGTTTTACAATACAGTATATAGAACATGTAAGTTTGAATTGCATCACTTTTTATAAATTAAATAAAAACATAAAAAGCAAACACACTCCTGATGCACATTCGTTATTCATTATTTTGTAGAACTAAATTAAACATCACCATCTTGCTTTCGACCAAAATTAATTCCAAAGTCATGAATACTTCTTATAAAATGCTTGTAAAATACTCGTAAAACTATCCAGGAGGGCTTGAACATGATCATACTAACAAGAGTCAGACATATTGGACAGGCAACAATGATGCTCAATGTTGTGGCGCTGCAACTATCACTTGTTAAGAGTGTTTTAGTGGAGACAAACATTCAAGCCTCAGTCTAGGACATTATTGGGTTGAGTCCAAGACAAGAAGAGGATGATTCAGAGCAGATCCTATACAGCAGTCGGCACAGGCCATACAATTTATCCTAACAAGACCAAGACCAAATACACTGGACAATATGTGATTTTTCAGATTATGAGAAGATTTCTTCATCAGTCCATATAGTTACATTTCAGTGCACATCTGAATACTGGCAGCATGCTGCATAACAAACTGCGACATGGCAGTGATGCCACTGGCCAAGCTTTCTCGTCTCTTTCACTGGTGAGTACCGAGCCTTTCATCCTTGCAGAACACCCACTGCGCCTTTGATGTCGCCTCTTGAGCCTGCACTTGAGAAACAGAGCCAAAACCCTCGTTCGAAAAGACAGAGATAAACAGATACTGTACAGTAGAAACACTGAAAAGAGGACATGATGAGGTTTCCTAACTAGAGAGAGCATCAGCTGTGCAGCAGATGCATGAATGTTTGGGCCGCATTTATGTATTACAGTCCAAACAGATAGAGTTGCTGAGCTGAACGGTCAAACAGATTGTTTAGGGTTGAAGAGGGAATCTGTCTGCACAGATGTAGCCCACACTAGCTAGCCATTCAGCCCTCAGTGACACATTCTCCAAACCAGTCAGCGCAGTATTGTTGAGAGTTAAGAGCCCTTCCTCCACACTCTGGTGGGCAGCAGCAAGCCAGTGAAGGGTCTTTTAAACTTGTAGCTGTGTGTTGTTCACTGGAATGGATGTAGAGACTGACTCATCGGCTGCTGAAGCAACATTTCATATGGGCCATGAACTGTAATTTCCACTGACATTCACTTTCTCAAATTGATTATCTGGGTAATGTCATATTGTAATGATTTGTGCATGTTATATAGAACTACAGGGATGATGTATTGTTGCAGGCCAAAACCCAGAAATTAGCATTTTAGCACTATGGGTTTTTGGTTTACACAAGCTCAAGATATTTTCACGCTTTATTCTTTGACATAAAATAATTCCCTTTTGAGTTTCCCATTGCTTCTGATGTGTGAACCGAGATATTTCAATTTGTTCTGTGGCTCCCCTCTAAAGCTTTGGTCTCAAAATTCCTGAAGGGCCACAGCTCTGCACAGTTTTGCTCCAACCCTAATCAAACAGACCTGATCCATGAAATTGCAGTCTGTAGAATAACTAGAAACTTACAAACAGGTGTGATTTGGAGCTGGTTGGAGCTAAACTGTGCAGAGCTCTGGCTCTCCAGGAATTGAGTTTGAGACATTTGCTCTAAAGTCTTCTACATACTGTGTGATTTTAGCCATTAGGATCATTGCAATTGATTACTCTGTGCAACATGGATCTAATAAAGTTGGGTACAATGCGCATGCAGACTGTATGATGATAAATCTATTGACCCGCAGGCTATGACCCATGTTTCTATAGAGAAATAAAACGTGATTAGCATGCGTTGGTGGTAAACAGAAAGAACATGATGAATCACGCAGTTGGATTTTGTGTGCTCAAATAAAGTGGAAGGGGCAAAAGAGGAAGAGAAACTGTTTTATGTTTTATCGCCATGTTCGTTAATTTCATGATGTCCCACAGAGGGATTCATCAGCTTGAAAAATATAGTTGGTGAATAGATGTAACACCTGGAGGCACCTGGATGTCTGCCGTGGCCATGTCCATGCAAAGGATGAAAGGGAGCGGGGAGAGAACAGATCCCTGGTGCATACCGCTGGTAAACAGCCTGATGGTGTAGATCATATCAATAGTCCTGCTTCTTCTAACAAATCCACACTGATTGGGACTAAAGGAGGGAATCTTGGCACCAATGAATGTCAGTTAATACCTTGAATATCTTCATGGTGTGGCAGAGCAGGTGGTTTGGGCATGGTGGTTTTCTAGATCGGGATGGTAACACTGGCAGCCCACACTGAGGGAGTGGTGCCCTTGTCAATGATCTTTTTAAATAAAAGGGGAAAGATCTTTATCTCGGCAGGAATGTTGTCAGGTCTGGGTGACTTTCTGACCTCAGCAAGGCTGATCAGCTTGTGATTGCAGATACAGGAATTCTTCATTGCACATTGAGTCAAATGACCTTTTGCAGTGTTTCAAAATGGTGGGAGGATCGCTGAGGACTTGGTCTTTGAAGTCATTACTTGACTGTTGTCCTGGGTCAAGAGATGATGGGCATTTGCGAGTTTGTAGATTCAGCTAACTCCTTCAGGCGAGTCAAGCAATTCAATGGGAGTGGCATAGAGTTTGTTATAGTGCCGGGCCTTCACGGAAGCCACTGCCCTCTTCGCCATTGACTTAAGTCGTCTGTACTCTTGTCAGTCATTGGTCACCCACAAGACATGCCACTAGTTGAGCTCAGCTTTCTTTGGCTTCTTGAACCTTGTTGGTCCACCACCAGACCTACTTATCAACGAATCGTCATCTAAATACAGAGTTTAATGATGGCATGTCATCACAGGAAGAAGTTTATAATCTAATTTTTGCAAGTTATTGTAACTCAAACATTCAGGGAAAATGAAAAGACAGACAGTGTTGGGGGTAATTACAAGTAATGTGAGTTACGCAATCAGATTATTTTTTTCAAGCAGCTAGTAAAGTAACACATAGTAAAGTAAAACAAAGCATTACTTTTAAAAGTAAGGTTTCCTAACACTGAGGCTGCAAACAGCTGTTGGAAACTTAAAGGAATAGTTTACCCAAAAAGTTCACTTACGGTTACGCTTACTTGGCTAACCGATGACGCAACTTATGTCATGCGACGAGTCAGAAGTCAGCCAAGAAGCCGGAACTCACTGAAAATAACTGGAAGTCAGTTATTCACGTTATAATTTTAAAACTAGAAATATTTTTTTACAAAAACCCATTGATCTGCTTCAGAGGACATGTGATAACCCC
Source organism: Enteromius argenteus (assembly GCA_032357425.1). Taxonomy (NCBI): domain Eukaryota; kingdom Metazoa; phylum Chordata; class Actinopteri; order Cypriniformes; family Cyprinidae; genus Enteromius; species Enteromius argenteus. Next base: position 1,020,737 of record JAUCMR010000016.1, on the reverse strand, counting down.
CCCAAAGGTGTATAGGTTAGTTTTACGTTGCAGTATTTGTGGATATGTCTGATTTACAGAGCTTCAAAATAATCACCACTATCCACCAGCATTACCAAGCTTGGAAGAGCTAGGATAAATAAAAAAAACAAAAAAACTCTTGTGTTCGTCTGAAAGAAGAAAGTCATATACACCTAGGATGGCTTGTGGGTGAGTAGTTTATGGCGTAATTTTCATTTTTGGGTGAACTATTCCTTTAATGGTGGTGACATTGAAGTCACAACATGTAGTTTGTTTACAGTCTATGTTCAGCCTCTGACTAATACTAATGCTTCAAAAAGTTGTGTTAATTTGTGACGATTATCATGATGAACAAAACATTTAAGAATAATAAACTTTTGTTGCTGACAGACCTTTTTTCTACAATAAACCAAAAATTTGGACTTAGAATAAGTTTTCTACAATAATCCCAATTGTTGGTTGGGTTTTCTGTTGGTTTTTGTCAAGGGAATCAGGGTGATGCTGACTTCCACACTCTAAAAAACTCTACAACACACTAAAACACTCAGAACACCTTGAAAAAACCATACAGTAAACCCCTGGCAAACATTTTAGCATTGCAGTGGAAATGTTTGCATGAACAGGCAACACTCATGTTTTGTTCAGAAAGTGTAAAAATGAACAAAAATTAAAAATGAATAACTTTTTTTCTCCATACTGATCTTAAACCAGTTAGACCCATTTAGTTTTTGCAAATGGTTGGTGTTTGGGATGCAGGAGCTGTCCTTAGATCAGTATGAAGCTTTGCAGACAAGTCTCTTTGTCCTCAGAGTCGCTTCAGGGTGTCTTGAGCTGGATTAGCCTCCTCCTCTAATCAACAGGAACCTATTAGATCAGTTTTGCTTGTACATCAAAGACTACCCCACTTTTTACTTATAATTCTCTCTTATTTTCATTGGATAAGACTCTTAAATATTCCATTTTTTTTTACTATTAGATTAAGACCATCCCCCACCACGTTAGTATTCATGTTTTATTAATCAGCCATCTATATTTAGCCAGTGTAGGATTTTTGCAGTGAATATTCAGAGCAGTGATTAATCCAGAGCATGCAGGAAGAGTCTTGCCTGTACTGCACTAGTGTTGAGGTTGACGATGACACCCACGGCAGAGCTGTTACAGACCTCGTTCCAGCTGTATTTCCTTTAAACTGTCTGAAAGAACAATCAAATCAGTCCAAACAATTAAAAACTGAACATGCTAGGGAGAGGGAATTGTGAATCAACTAGATTCTAATTCTGCTGAAGTCTGAGAAGCTTTCTGTGGAGTTCTACATGCACACACAGATTTTATGTGGGCCTGATCAGCTGTTGTTTGTTTCTTTAGATTTGTCTATCATAAATGTAAACTTTGCATAATTTTCATAACACATTTCTTTGCTTTAGTGCCCATTCTGTGAATTTTGGGATGACTGGAATTGCCATGATGGAACTTGTCACAAATGAAGATGCAGAGACAGAAGTGAGTTAGAAATCTTGAGTGCAATTATAATAGTGCATGGGTAGGATGGTGATTTGCTAAAAAGAGGTTAAAGGGTTAGTTCAGTAGTGGGTGACTTTCTGATCTCAGCAAGGCTGATCAGCTTGTGATTGCAGAGACAGGAATTCTTCATTGCACATCGAGTCAAATGACCTTTTGCAGTGTTTCAAAATGGTGGAAGGATCACTGAGGACTTGGTCTTTGAAGTCATTACTTGACTGTTGTCCTGGGTCAAGAGATGATGGGCATTTGCGAGTTTGTAGATTCAGCTAACTCCTTCAGGCGAGTCAAGCAATTCAATGGGAGTGGCATAGAGTTTGTTATAGTGCCGGGCCTTCACGGAAGCCACTGCCCTCTTCGCCATTGACTTAAGTCGTCTGTACTCTTGTCAGTCATTGGTCACCCACAAGACATGCCACTAGTTGAGCTCAGCTTTCTTTGGCTTCTTGAACCTTGTTGGTCCACCACCAGACCTACTTATCAACGAATCGTCATCTAAATACAGAGTTTAATGATGGCATTAAATGTCATCACAGGAAGAAGTAAATTCTTCTACTCACAATTTGCTTTTATTGCCCTGTGTTTATAATCTAATTTTTGCAAATTATTGTAACTCAAACATTCAGGGAAAATGAAAAGACCGACAGTGTTGGGGGTAATTATAAGTAACATGAGTTACGTAATCAGATTATTTTTTTCAAGCAGCTAGTAAAGTAACACATTGTAAAGTAATACAATGCATTACTTTTAAAAGTAAGGTTTCCTAACACTGAGGCTGCAAACAGCTGTTGGAAACTTACCAATAACTTACCAGGAATAGTTTACCCAAAAAGTTCACTTACGGTTATTTTCCGTTTTATTGAAAATAACTGGAATCAGTTATTCACGTTATAATTTTAAAACTAGAAATATATTTTTACAAAAACCCATTGATCTGCTTCAGAGGACATGTGATAACACCCCCAAAGGTGTATAGGTTAGTTTTACGTTGCAGTATATGTGGATATATCTGATTTACAGAGCTTCAAAATAATCGCCACTATCCACCTAAAAATGAAAATTCTGTCAGTAATTACATACCTTCATGTCGTTCCAAACCCATAAGAACTTAGTTCATCTTCGGAACAAAAATTACGATATTTTTGATGATATCAGAGAGCCATCAGACCCTCCATAGACAGTAATACAACTGAAATGATCCCAGATCCAGAAACATAGTACATTTTAGAGAGTATCACAATGCGTGCATATGCTTTCCACTTGGTGTAAACAGCTGCAGATTACGAACATGTGCGGGCCTTCCCCCAGATGTAAACAAGGCTGATTACGTCAAATATGTTAAAGCTCTCTAAAATGGTGGCAGATGTAAAAAAAAAAGTATTCTCTTAGTGTCGCAAAACTGAAGTTGAGCCACTGATGTCACATGGACTGTTTTACTGATGTTTATACTACGTTTCTGGACCTGGGATCATTTCAGTTGTATTGCTGTCTATGGAGGGTCTGATGGCTCTCTGATATCATCAAAAATATCTTAAAGTGCCTCTTTATGCCTTTTCAAATATGATCTTTCATGCAGTGTGTCATGTAGCTGTATGTGAACATAAACTATCTGCAAAGTTGT
>JAUCMR010000016.1:996442-1017498 GCA_032357425.1 Enteromius argenteus | reverse complement strand
AGCGGTAGACCAATCATAAAGGACTGCGCCATCTGACCAATCACAGCAGTGAGGGCTCATGGAAAGGAGGGGTTTAGACTGATTTTTCGAACTGCTTCACACGAGTTGTTTACGCATCATTTAGAAATGGGGTAAAATTAAATCTATTTTTGGAGAAAAAAACTGAAGTGTTTTTTGATCTTGCATATATTACACAACTACAAAGCTGATGACAATTTTATTTGTAGAATTTCCATAAACCTAACAAGTGGGACATCATCCTTTATTTCCCCCCGGAGCCACATTGGACTACTTTTTTGTGATGGACGGATGCACTATATTTTGCTTCAAAATCTTGACCACCACTCACTGTCATTATAAAGCTTGGAAGAGCCAAGATATTTTGAAAAACAAAATCATGGAGGATTTTTTTGAGTGAACGATCCCTGTAACGATTCCTGGACCTTTCTGATTGATCCATTACAAATAACGATTTCAGACACTTTATCAAATTGGTCTACTCTTCTTGCTGTATGTTTGCTGTTATTGCATGCAAACAGAGAGCACAGAGAGTTCAATAGACAGATGTATTTTGGGCTATTGTCTTTTTATTGTTTCACACAGCCTAGTATTTTCTCTCTCAGCGCATTCAGACTGCAAACTCACAGCTCAGCTAAACATAATTTCTGCCATTTAGTAGCAGCGGGAAATAATGGTTTTAAAGCTTTAAAAAATTTAAGATAATGAATTGCCAATTAAACTCAAATCCATGCATTTATTTATTGGGTAACCGTGTGCATGAACCCCTTCAGGATGTTACAAGTCATCCTCACTTCTCATCAGGGTCCTGATCACCCTGTCTGGTTTTAATTTGTGATAATGACTTTACTGCAAGGACACTTTACTGCATTCATTGTCCTGTATGCATTACAATATGTTCTGACCTCTGTTCTTAAAGCTGTGTATAGGAGATGGGACATAATAAATGAGAGTCCTGTGACATTATTTGAGGCACGCTGGGAAGTGTCTGAAAAAGGAGGAGGTCTAAAAAAAGGCACCTGCCTGCCTGTTCCCCTGAGGACTGAGAAAATGGTGCTAAAGAGGGAGGTTAAAAGACGAGAGGCCCTGCCAAATGGATCTGCAGGAGTACAGCATTTCTACACAGCCTCTGTGGAAGTCTCAACACTGCTGAGATAACAATTAATCGAGCTTGTTTACGCTGTGGAAACACATAGAAGTTTTTAGTGCATCCCAAAATAAGACTGTATGCTCAGACTTCTGAGGAATAAGGCAGTTTTGGTGGCTTGTGAGGAGATTACAAGCACGCTTGGTTCATATCCAGGGTCATTGCGGTGGGTCTGTGACTAGTGTACGATGTCGAGGCAATTGTTACGTGGCCACCTGGCCAACAGCAGGGGTTACGGTGTACTGCGCTTTGGGCAAGTTCTGCCCAAGGTCAGTGATGACCCATCAGTCTCGTACGACCTTCAGTTTCATGCGCAGAGCTTTGAGGGAAAGAGCCATACAGGACCAGAGTTGAAATGCGGCATTAGAGCTGGGTCATCATATACTACTTCTAAAATACTAAAATTCTATATCATTTTCAAACAGATTTTTCAAACTTGTAAAGATTATTTGAGTATGTTTTACAAGAAATTACAACTTTAGTTTTTATAATTTCACGTTTAAATAAATGTGTTACTTGCTGTTTGTGATCATTTGTGAAATGTATTAGACATCTCTGAGTGAAAATTGTTACAAAGAACATCCCACACTAATGAGTGTGTGTATCATAACTCGACTGATATTGCATTAAACTATACTGCGCTTTTATGAATGAGCCAAGATCATGGTAAATATTGTTCAAATAAATGTAATTTAGGATTGCCTGGAATCTTTTTAATTGAGTGGTGTTACATTTTGTTTGACCTAATCTAATTTAAAGTGACTCCACTCACAACTTTCTTATTGAATCAGTTAAAACTAAATCTTTTCATAAAAAAGTTAGGTGCAGTGTTTTGCTACATCATGCTGTGTGCACATTCAGGGCTCTATTCTCTCCCAGAGTTCGCTCTGGAATAGTTGTAATCAGTCACGCTGACAGCAGCATTTGTAAAACTGAATACACACCCTTGTAGTCAAACTCCTATTACTGACTTCTCCGGTCCCACTCAGTGCCATGCAGAGATTTCCCTGACTTCCCAAGATGAACACCACTCACTCAGCCAGTCGATTCCCAGGGCTCTGACACGCCTCGCTCCCATTGGCTGGTTCGGATGATTGACATTGGAAGGCGGGACCTCTGCTTGAAGCTAGCTGGAGCTTGAAAGAGAAAGTGGGAGTGTTTGTTTTTTCACTGACCAGCTTGCTAAAGCAGGTTTGAGAGAGCAGAGAGATTATGAACTGTAGCCATCACTCAAGACGCCCCACACTTCATTAAATCGACATTTGCCCACGCCGCCAGAGAGCAGATTAGCTCAAACGCCAACAGCTCTTGAGAAACGAGACGGCGGGAAAAAACTGGCATGCAAGGCAACTACTCTTTTGTTTGGATGCACACCAATCAGCATAAACCAAAGGATGCAAAACAAACCAGAACAGTGGGTTATGTTGGAAAAGTGGCGTGCCAATCTGTTCTATTAAAGGAATATTTACCCCAAAATGAAAATTTGCTGAAAATATACTCACCCCCATGCGGTCTAAAATGTAGATGAGTTTGTTTCCTCGTGATTTGGAACAGATTTGGAGGAACTTAGCAAAACAGTGAATGGGTGCTGTGAGAATTAGGGTTCAAACAGCTGATGATGCATTAACTTCAAAACTTTGCTTTCAAGTATGAGTTGTTTATCCATAATAACACTTTCTCCAGTGTAAAAGTGGTCTGATCTGAATCAGGAGAGAAATCCGCACCGTCAAAACACCTCTAAACAAATATTTGGCTAGATTTTGATGTGAGAGACAACAGGAGATGGCCTTTTTCACTGAAGAAAGTGTTTTTATCATCAATTTTCATATTTTTCCTTTAAGATTGTAGACTGCAGAGGATAAAACAGTTAGGTGCAAATGATTAAAAGCAAGTATATAATAGTCATGATAGAAAACTGAACAGGTTTTTATGACAAAAGGGAGGAGAAAATGCTTTTGGTATCTTCTGTTGTTGATGTTGAGGAATGTGCATGTTTACACAAACTGCAATATTCTGGCACAAATTCATCTGTCAGATAGAAGTGAGCCAAATTAGACAGATGCCAACATGGACTGACATGGCCTCATTATTAGATGTTTTTTATTTTATTGGGTGGAACAAAAAAGTATTACTTTATACTAGTCACTCGTTTCCAAGCAAAGGAGACAAAAGTGTTCAAGCTCCAAAAATGGATGCAAAAGAACACCAATAAGAACTGAAACAAGTCTATATGACTTCCAAAGTCACATGATGAACTGTTGTGATGAACAGAATTGAAATTGAAGATATCCACAGACATGAACTGGAGGACCAGATAAGTTTATTTCATGTTTTATGAATTTTATAAATATGATTCATTAAAGATCTGATTTTAAAAAGTAATTAATAAATTGGACATCACTATTGTTCTACTATAGTCTACATTTAAGGGTATCTTACAGTTTTGTTCTTGTATTGGGTCCTGAATTCAGACCAGTTGTGAACCACAGAATATCCCATAAGGTCATGTGTGTTTGGGGGATGGGTTTACTGACCTCCACAGGGAGCCCCATATGTCGTTCAATCCTATGTTTTGCTTTTTTATTTCCATGCCATGTTAATCTGAAATGGCCTTGAGGGAGTGCGGTTGAGAGCCGCCATCCATGCGCTTCTCATGGTGTCTTTATGAATGATTCACGCATTGACCTAAATGCTTGCAGAACTGAATAACACCAAATACGCAGATTGAAAAAAACACACCCACCCGATCCTCCTCAAACTGTATAACATCGTGCTATATGAGACACCTCCTAAATAATATGTTGCCTCTCAACATGCCAATTGGAGAGGAAAAAAAGTCTTAATGAATCTGTTAAGCCATACAGCATAAAAATGCAGGATGTTCTGCATGTGGAACAGAGAGTTTTCCCTCATTTTGGGCGGTAATTAGGGCAGCATGCTGATGCCCAGCAGGACGGATGTAGCTGCCGCTCACCCACACATCAAAGGAAGCGCGAGAACGAGGGATTGAGAGTAAAACAACACACTCAGAGAGGTCATGAGTCAGGACTCACCAGCAGTCCCCTGTGACTGCACTCTAATTTAGACAACTACATATAAGCCATTTCTATGGCCTCAACTATCAGGATTACCGGATTACAGGATACATTTAAGTTAAATCTGAATGTAAAGAATTTAATTTGAATGAAAATGTATTTGTTGAATTTTATTAAATGCAATAAATAAGAGTGTTTTAGGACTTACATTACACTTAAGTGCATATGTAAATGCATTGAAGTATGGTTAAAGTGTGCTGCTGAATGTATTCACAAGCAATTGCGGCAAGTAAAAGTACAATATACTTTAATATCATTTGTTATGTATTGAAATATATTTGTAGTTAGACTTTTGATGAACACATGATCAAACTGAAATTTATTACATTAAAGGTGACATATCATGAAAATCTGACTTTTTTCAGGTTTTAAGAGCTATAATCAGGTCCTCAGTGCGTCTACTAACCAAGGAAACATGACAAAGCGTAAAGCATCTGATTTCGCTCCCCTAGTGACATTGCAAAGGGATCTCATTATAATATTACTGCCCCTGTACATTTCCACCCATTCTTTTTATTTTACAAGCGTCAACGGTGTACCAGTTCAAATGCCATGGCGAATGTTTGAGCAAAACATGCTAACTGTTCTGTCTTTGATGCACAGATAAGCACAGAACACTATTTAAAGTCCCAGCCTCAGGAGAGAAAAGAGAAGAAAACTATATTGCTGCTGCCACACAGATCTAAAATAAACGTGATTTCTTTCCCAGCTGTTTACCTTCACAGACATAACCGACTGTTTTTGTAACATGAGTGTTTTTGACGTAATAGTTTAGTACTTACCTGTTGTTCTGAATGCTTTCTTTGTATGCATTCACTCAGAAATCTGTAAATCAGAAGTTTAAACTAATAAGATTTAAAAATGCGTGAAAATCATAATAATCAAAACCAAAATATATGTTTTTAGCAGATATGAGCTGTAATTGTGCAGCTCTATTCTGTAAAAGGAGACAGGGACTAAAAGCTTATTTGCATTTAAAGAAACAGGCACGGAAATCAGAGTGTTTCTGCTTTCTCTCAAAATAGGCATTTTCAAAATGATGTAATAAATGATATGTAGGGTATTTTGAGCTGCAACTTCACATTCTGGCACTTTCTGTTAGTGTCTCATTAATACATTATCTTCAAGTGCATTTTTAACATACTCTTAAAATTGTGTGCTACAAGTGTTTGGTTTGCCACTATGGCTTCATGATACAATGCCATTATATGTATGATGCAGGCTGATGCAATTAAACAAGTTATAAAAAATAAATACATTCAACCAGTCACTAAAATATTTGAAAACAGACATTGTGCATTGGCAAGGCTAGTAGACTTTGGCTTCAAACTGTCTATGCTGGCACGGCTAATGTTGTGAAGCCAGACATTAATTTCATACTCTTGTTTTGGCTGTAAACAAGAATTTTGAAAGGCAACATTTTAACCCGTTTTGGATTAGCTATTTTTGACTAGCAACAGATACATATTAAAACAAAGAAAAGGAGGATGGTTAGTTGACAAAAACTGGAGGAAACTGTGTATAATCATGTATAATCAAACTATGCAAATGTTCAGATTCATTAGCTGGAATGATTTCATTCTGATGGAAATAATTCTACACTCTGGATAGATTTTGTTTTTGTTTACGATATAGCATACTTGTCAGTTGTGCTGTAATTAAATTGAGAGTTTTCTAACAATAACTGAGAGCATTCCTTATTTTCCTTCTGCTGAGTCTGGCAACTCTTTAAGACATCTGCACATCCTCAGGGAGCGTGATTGTTCGTTTAGCTGCTGAATAGGTGCTTGCTTTATGGTCTCGTCTGCAGTTGTTTGCCTCACAGTCTGCTAAGATTTAATTACTTTTACTGTGATGTCAAGTAGCTACAGCGTGTTTCTTCCTAAAACCTTTTGCAGTCAAATGTGTTGTGTGCACTTCAAGCATGCTGTGTGGATTTTCACAGAATGGATTATTTCCTTGCTATATTTTGTGTATTGTCAAAATCAGGTGTTTCAGTTACAAGAGCCCACTCTGAATGCGTGTTAGTGGTTTGCTGAAGCACGGCACTGCAGTGGCATATAAAGGTTTGATAAGTGCAGTTTTGTAACTCCTGCTCTCTTTCGTCTGCACAGCTCGAGAGAGATGGAGAAGGTTTGGCCCTGTGGAAGTGAATGGAGTGGCTGATGCATTAGTCATTCTCATGCTCACCTCAGAGTCGATCGTGGCTGCTGTAAGGTTCGCTTTCATAGAGCTGGCTACTTTCCCAACCTGTGGCAGTTTTATCTGTCTCAGAGGAATCTCTTGTGATCTTTCTCATTATCACATATGAGACTATATAGAGCCTCTGCTTACTGGGGGCTTTTTATTAGCGTGATTTAAGATTTTCTCACCGTGACTGAGACATGAGGTAATCTGGCAGCGTTGACGCCATCTCTCACTGTGTCTGTGGTCAGTTTCTGATCTGTCTGGGCGCAGTCATGTGGTTTGGAGGAGGCGTGGCTTTGGAGAGTGATTTGCAGGTAGGGTTTATCTTTAATAATTGCTTGCTGATAAAAGTGCTACTGTATTCCCTTTAAATTCCAAGATTAGTTAAAATCCTGATCACTTTCCTCCCTTTATTTCCTATCTCTATCCCTAAATATAAAAATAAGCCTCCCACTCAAAGTCATTCAAGACAACCAAGCAAACATGAGGCTGCTTTGCTGTAGAGTGAATGATGCTGGATGACTCAACGCTTTCAGACACACCAAAACCTTTTCTCCTGCGCTGCATCCTGTTAATGGCAATATTTTGTGTTGAACATGACTTCCATTGGTACCTTCATAGACATTTTTTTTCTTTGTACATTAATTGAGTTAATATACTGTCAATATAGCTTTCTGGAAAAAAAATACTTGGCCTCAAAGGTCAAGCTGTGTTTCAAAGGCAATGAACTGTTGATGCAAAAAGAAACAGTCACAGTTTGGCATTCTGTGTCAGTCGAGGCAAAGCCATGTTGATGACATTTATTATTTTTCCATATTCATCCCTTCAGTGTCTAAGACTTCAGCAAGACTGAATTCCCAAAGCCTAAACTCAATATGCATATTTAATCCTTAATGCCAAGACTACTGCTGTTGTGTGTCTGCTGACAATCCTGGGCCATAAATATTTTGCATTCTATACGGTCAAAGTGCAGTTTTAGAGCAGAGAAAAATCAATCATAAAGCACTTTGCAGTTCTGTGACAGTAGATACATTCTACTGCATACGTCTCATGCTTTGATTAATGCGGAGTATCTGCTCTGATGTTGTTGACTCCGTTCCCATGAGCCCCACAACCACTGAAGACTTTAAACAGCATTTATACTGCGCCGACCACAATCGATCATGTCTGTAATACAATATTTCTAAATATTGACTGATCTCCATTACAAGTCCTCAGAGATACTTTCTCTCTTTAATGTGGCGTTACTTACCGCTGTAGTCTCCGGGGACATTCAGATGCTAGTTAACTCATTGTTTGTATTATTATTGGTTCTGAACAATGTGAAATCAAGAAGAGGATTTGATTCTGAGCTGCTGTCACAATCAACAAACGGATAAAGTGCTCAAGCCGGCGGAAACTCGTTCCATGGGACTCCCATTATGTGGCAATTATAAACACAGATCAATGTGATGAAACATTTAAAAAATTGGACCACAACTAATCAATTTTACATCATGACCTAGTTCGTGCTGCCAATTTGTTAACAATCCCATGAAGGATTGTGAAGTGATGGAAGCAAACAAACCTCTTGACATTTTCCTGTATGCCATCAGCCTCTCATACTGTTATTTGCTAGAACAATGTTGCTGTGTTGGTGATGTTATGGTGGCCATTTAAACAGTGACAGTTGAACACAAAATGCTTTTCCAAACCTGTATGACTGTCTTTTTTGTGTGTCTTCTTCTTTAATTCCCAATCTTGAAAATCATTCAGAATGATTCCTTTCTCAGCAGCAATTCAGGGACCCTGCTAAAAAAAAAATATGCTGGTTAGGTATGTTTTTAATGCTGGTTTAAGCTGGTCCTTTGCTGGTTTATGCTTGTTTAAGCTGGTGTTTTTACTGGTTTATGCTGGTGCTTTGCCAGCACGTGACCAGCATAAACCAGCAAAATGACACCTTAAACATGCATAAACCGGCAAAGGACCAGCAAAGGACCAGTTTAAACCATCATCCCAGCAACAAAAACACACCTAACCCGCATATGCTGTTTTCTTCAGCAGGGGAGTCATACGACATGTGTCATTAGTATTAGCATGATGTAAACAAGCAATCTTATGGAGCTGCAGCTGACATCTGAGTGTGAAATAAAGCAGCTCATTCTGAACATGCTTTCAGAAATAATCCTGTGTGACTCCAGATGTGTAATGAAAGGGAAAGCTGTCTGAAATGCTTTCAGAATGCCCAGAGAAAGAGCCGACGAGTGTTTAGCAGTTACTTAACAGTGAACCTGTGTGCCCTTGACTGCATCACGGCCTGTTATGAGATGTGACCTGTTAATGGGTAGTTTACATGTTAAGTCTAGTCCATAGATGATATGAACTTTTTTTTATAATAGGCTACATTTATACAAACATGCTACCACATATTTAATTCTATTTTGTTATTAGCATATTACTAATAAAATATTAGCATATGCTCTGCTGCAGAAGCATAGAAAGAGTCATGGAATGACATGTAGACAGTGTTTCTCTTTTTTAGGTGAGCTGTCCCTTTATTGGCAGGTTGCTTACCGGTGAAAGTATGTCTTTTTTTTCATGAGCAGCAAGGTTAGAAATGTATAATTGTTTTTGTAGCCAAAACTTTAAGGAATGTGCCGAAAAAAGTTGACTTTAAAAATAAAAAATGCCTTTACAGATATGGACTGAGTACAGCTGTAACATATCATCATCTGTGTGCACATTCACATTAGCGTCCTCTCTCATGTGTGAAAGATTATAAGCATGTAGGTCAATTTCTTGCAAAGAGACATTTTTGTACTATTTCATTATGAGTAGTTTATTATTCTAACCTCAATTCTAAACTGAAAGCAGAATAAAACATTGCTTTTGTGAACGACATTGCTGCTGCCTGAGGGTTACTGTAGGCCACGGGAATGACTGCTCGCTTCCCATCAGTGATAAGGAAGGCTTTGTTGTGTTCGTGGAAGCAGAGAAGATTCGAAGTCCAGCAGTCCTTGTTCTCACACATCTTGATCGTGACACACACAGACTCCACCGTGAAACAGCAGCGCCTGAACTCCTTATCGTCTGCAGGAAGATACTGAAACATCTATTTTGTAGACTTTGTCTGTTGAACATTTCCTACATTATTTATACCCAAAGCAAAGTTCATACTAAATTCAACACATTTGAATCAAAGCTTGAAGCTTTCGTTGAGTTTTAACTATTGCAATTCCAATATCATTACCTTGTTAGCCTACTGTAGCTAAATGTCAATACATTACCAATGGACCTGCTTTAAAACGTTTACAGGACCTTTCTGTGATGTGCATTAGTGCATGCTTATAAAGAGAGTTTTTTTTTATTTTTTAATAAAAAAGACAATATCAAGGTACATTAATTCCACAATGATGATGAAAAAAAAAGAAAAAAAAAAAGAAACCATCACAGAACTTGTAAAGGTTTTACTGGTTATCATGGTACTATTGATTTGAATGGAAACTGTAATGGTCCCTTTTTATTGATAATTGGTCGCCTTCTATTGGTGGCTTTTTAAAATTTGGGATATGTCCCAAAACACAGGAAAGCACATTCTCTTCTTAGTGTGGTTGTTTCATCAAACAGATTGCTCAAGCCTTAATAAGGAGGGTAAAGAAACCCATTACAATCATTATTTCACATGCTTTCGTGATCAAGAGTTGTTTTGTGTTGAAGAACTTTCTCTTGATTTATTTTCTCGCGGTCTAATAGCAGAAGAGGTCTTGTGGAGATGTTATGAAACAACCGAGCAGCGTACAGAGGGAGTACGGAAGGCACCAGACCACCTTCATAATTCAGGGAAAGCCGGGTTCATCGCGTGGGGTTTTCTCATTAATTTTTTCAATGCCTATGTCTCTATATAGTGATATATGTTTATGTTGTCACTCCAGTGGCTGAGCGTCCCATGATAAATTCTTCAAAACAACATCTAGAAATTATAAATAGAGGGATGCCTGGTGTGTTTGTCGTGCCGGTTGACTCTGATTGGCTCTGGAGGGTTTCCATTCGCTCTGCGTGGCAACAGCCTCCCCATCCACCCAGCAACCCCCGTTAGTGATGCTGCGCCTTGCAGGGGCCGCGCTGCAGCATCCGGAGGAGTCGTCATGGCAACGGCGCTCTGACCCTGGCTTGCGCTTTAGCTGCAGTAACTAAAAGGCTTGACCTGGATTCTGCACTGCTGGTTTAGTAAGACATGAACAGCTGACCTGCTTTACATTGTCTAGGCTCTGTCTGACACACCACACCAGCATCTCGGAGAATTCAAAGCTGCGCTACATCCTCTGCTCTCTCTACAGAAATGTTACATGTGATAGCAATACTGCTGAGCTGTTATATAAATAGCTGACATTAATGCACAGTTTGTTGAGCGTAATGCACTGCACAGCTGCTACGTTCAGCATGAATAATTGTAGACAAACATACATGATTTTTGTTATGGCTGTTTTAACAGGTTTATTGGCAGTGGAAGCTGTAGTTGAAAGTAATTTTCTTTTTTTCCAAAGAAGGGAAAGTGGTCCTTTCCACCACTAATATTACAGTGACACTCCATCCCATCACCCACATTCTGCCACGCTTTACCACATACTTTGCTAATATTTAGCAGCACCGGAAAGAACCGCACCACCTTTAGCATTATAAATGTGAAAATGCAATTTTATTTCCATGAGCAAGTCTTCTGATGTCAGCCTTGAAACTACAGAAATGTGTGCTGTTCTGATTATCTTGATTCACCATAGAGCAGTGTGTTTTGGGTGATCCAAGCTTTGATTATTGTATTGTTTGTTTGTGGGGCAGTCGTGGCCTAATGGATAGGGAGTTGGGCTTGTAACCCAAAGGTTGTGGGTTTGAGTCCCAGGTCTGGCAGAGATTGTGGGTGGTGGGAGTGAATTCCCAGCACTCTCTCCACCTTCAATACCACGACTGAGGTGAGACCCTTGAGCAAGGCACTGCTCCCCAGGCAGCTGTGGCTGCCCACTGCTCCGGGTGTGTGTTCACGGTGTGTGTGTGTGGTTGGTCACTTCTGTGTGTGCACTTGGATGGGTTAAATGCAGAGCACAACTTCCTAGTATGGGAAACCATACCTGGCAACATGTCCTTTCCTTTCCTTTTACATTACTGAATACTGTACATATTGCATGGTACTTGCTAAAGCTATTACTAACACTCACATTAATGCTGGAATTTATTAATACTCTCCTCGTTATGTAGTGAATACAAAGAATGATAACTGGTAACATTCTGCTGTAATATTGTAAGCATGTTTTGTGGTTTTGCTGTCTCCCACTTTAAATGCATTTTACAGTGAGATTTACAGGTGGATTCTGAGTGGCTGTTATTGTTATTGTAAACTGCTCACTAACAGACCACCATAGTACGATGCATCATTGGAGAGATTAACTTGCTAGTTAGCCTACTGTAGTAACTTAACTAGTTGCACAGCTGACAAATGCACGATTCAGTAACACGTTCTCACATCTCACTCTGAGAACCCTTGGATATTAGACTGATTGGATACTAGACATTCTTTAAAAACAATGCTTTCATTCTCTTGACAAACTAAAATATGTAGAATGATATGGAATAATACATTTTGATTGTACTGTATGTTAGCTCATTACTGAGTATTATCATGCTAATAAGATACTGTGCTGCTAACAACACGTTCAAGAGTAGTTCAAACCACACAATTTGGTTGAAAAAAAACCAAAGACTTCACATAACACAAAGACAGTGCGCTCATGTTACTTAAAAAATGGAAGAGAGTGTGATGCGCAGTATAGCAGAATAGTCCCACATCTTGAATAAAAGAGCCGCTCGCTAATCAGTAAAGCAATGCAGCTGCCATTACAAGATTTATAAGACAAGTTGTTGTCAGATTTGATTAGAAACGCACCTAGTTCTACCTTTTTTTTTCTAGAAATAGTCGTATTATGTAAAAGATGCAACGACCTGCACTTACCATTGGAAAAGTGATAATAAAGAGCTAACGTGGATCATGTGAGGCACCTCAGCCAATCATACTATGGCAGTGACATCAGTGACCAGCTTTCACAGTTCTGCAATCACAGTTTACATCGCACAGCAAATGGCAAATTGCTGGTCACTTACTGGTCACTGCTATTTAAGATTAGTTTTATTCTGTTTAGCATGATTGGGAAACATAACACTGGTTCTAGTCACTGAAATGTCATTTATTTATTCAAGTCTATTGAAATTTGGAAGCCATAGAAAAGGGAACATGTTTTATTTTCATTAAACATCATAGAATGTAGTACAATAATTGAAAGAATGAATGTCCTTTATGCATTAAAATAAATTATATCAACATAAGATATATGGTCACATGATAATCATTAAAATCCATGTATAATGTCTGGCAAAACCTAAAAAACGAAGAAAGAGTATTTTGAGACATTTTAGTACATTTTTTAGACAATGCACAACACTAGACATGCGACACACATTTGCTGATGAGTCTACTCTGCTTTAAAAATACAATTTTTATCAAGGTAAATCTACATAAAGTATAGTTCCCAACGAAGATGTTTTGTAGTGTTAATATGCTAGTTGTCAATTCATTAATGAAAAGCTGTTTCCTCACAAAAGCTGTTTATTCAGTGTATTGAAGCCTCTCTTTCATTGACATTTATTACAAAAACACTGGTCTCCTGTGTTATCATAGGCTGTTATGCTATTTTTGGCTAATGGTTGGAGGCTTGCCTTCCAGTGACTTCCCCATGTTGAATTGTACTCTGGAGGAACACATCCCAAAATATCTTACTTATATCAGATTTATATCATATCATTGTTTAGGATCGGACACCCCTGATCTAGTATAGCGATGGGAGTTTTGCACACCTATATCTAAAGAAACGATTGTAGAGGATTTGTCATAATATCCATTACTATTCCTTCTTTTATAAACAGGTGTTGGTTGTTGTTGTTGTTGTTTTTTCAAGCGGTTCTAGGTGTGACAAATGGAAGAAACAGACAGAGATAGAAGCTCTCAGCGCTGCCCACGGTTCATCTGCACTCTTCCTGAGGTGTCAGCTCTCCATCTCAGCCAGACTGTGTAGGAGAGATGCTTCTATTCCTGCTCCGGTGCAGGGCTTGAGCCTCCAGCAGCGCTGCCTCATTATGCTGGACTCTGTAGCTCCTACTCAAATAGTCGTGTAGACGTAGTCAATTTACATGGATGAGGTTGTTTGAAACGGACTAATCTGGTGCCAGCCAGTCTGCTAGATTGACGTATGGAAGTCGGAGTGTATTTGGAGTAGGTTGGATGTCAGTGAACTGAGGAGCAGTTTGTGCCTTGAGTTGCAGGACTGGCTTGATTTCCGTGGGTAATTCAAACAGTGCATTGTTTGCGTGTTGGTGTGTGCACAGACCATGTGAGACAGACATAATGCAATGCTCTGTGTCTACAGAACAAGATTGACCAGTGAATTGGACATCTGCAGAAGGTTAAAGAAACTCTTCATTTGTGTATGATTGAGCATACAATGCTGTCAAGCTGAACTTGCCGTATCTTGATCAGTCATGTGTCTTGTAATAACCGATAGCATTTGGCATAATTAGTGTAAACGTTCTTCTATCTTTTTGTGTTCTTTGGAAGAAAGAGTATCATCAAGGTTTAGAAGAACATGAGGTTGAGAACTTTCCAGATTTCAGAGTAACAGATCAATTTCTGTTCAATTTCCCATATGTTTCTTTATCTTTTGAATTAAAATGAATGTTTTGCCTTTGGAGAGATGACCCATATGCTGTTCCACCTTGGTAAACAAATGGTGTTGGCCCAGCAAATGCTCAGCCATGTGTCCTGAGATTCGACACAGGCCTTGTTGCTGCACTGCAGACACCATTCACTCCCCATGGAATATGAGCCCTTTTTGCAGCTGTTATTAACATCTGTCTCAGGTGTTCTGATGCCAAGTGGACAAAACCAAATACTATTGTGTACTGTGTCCAAAATATTTTGTGATGCAGTCAGTAGCTACATTTACACGCACCCAAATAATAACTCAGACTTGTCAGACTGAGAAGCCTTCATGTAAACACCTCAGTTGATCTACTGTAGATGAGCTCAATCCAAAAGAAAGTCTAATCAGCTGAAAGAAGTCAGGTAGACTTGAAATAGTTTAATCAGGAAATTTTTCCAAACCATGTTGGCATATCTGACAGATATGTCAACATTCTTTTATGTTTTTAACACATGTAATGCAAATGTAAACCTATTTGTAAATCAGATTGAAACTTTTAGGGTTCATTTACACAGAACTGTCAGAATCTCCCCTAGACAGCAATGCAACTGAAATGTTCTCAGGCCCAAAAATGTAGTAAGGACATTGGTAAAATAGTCAACGTGACATCAACCCTAATGGTTATATTTTTTTTGTATTTTAATTTAACTAACTGTTATGAATTATAAAATCTTACAGCCCATAAAAATATAATAACCTTTTTTGCTTTTCTTTTGGCAACAGTATATTCATTTTCTTTATAAAACCCCTAAATAGTTACTTACTTAATTCTACAACATTAAATTATTTAAAATATATTTTTTTTCTTAGAAAAATGTGTGTCCCTAAATCTTGTGTCAACTCTGTCACCAAACCATATTTTGCCTTTAAATTGGTGGAATTATCAGAACTGTATAAGTTACAGGAAATGTCTCTCACTTTTCAGTTATTCAGATCTTATCAGTATCTGTGCTCTCTCTGAGAAAATATTTTAATCTAAAAACTTCTTACACCAAGAGTTATTTTTAGAATGTCAATTCTGTTACCACAAAAAAATCTCACATTGGGTCACTTAAAGGTCTTTTAATCATGTTTTCATTAGTGTCATGAGTTCTTAGCATTTATGCCAGCAAGTGGAGTTTTTGGAAAAAAGAAAATAAAAATGTAAATTCTGTTACACTATTGTCAGCATTGTTAGTCTACCTAAGTTACAGAGCTTGACGGTGACAGACAGGGACACCAAATTCCAATTATAGAATGAGTCAAAAAATAATCATAACAAAAAAACAAATAATGTAAAACCTTTTACAATTATTTAAAAAATGAAAATTTATTTAAAATAAATTTAAAACAGTTAAAAATAAGAAACTTTTACATAAAATACAGTGCAGTCAGTTTGGATGTAGCACAGTGCTCATTCAATAAATGCACATTAAACAGAGTTTTGAGTCTAGATTTAAATGTGGCTAATGTTTTAGAATTTCAGAATCCTGGCAGCAGCATTCTGGATTCTTGGGAAGGCTGGTGAGGTGACCGTTACAACAAGTTTCTCCAAGTCTTGCCTGGAAACAAAACATCTATTTCTTGCAGTGTTTTTTTTTAGATGATAGTATGGTGATTTAATTACTGCTTTGACATGAGTACTGAAACTAAAGTCTCTAAAATCACACCAAGATTCTTGACTTGATTTTTGGTTGTTTGTTCACCTTCAACTTCATCTTTGTTTCCAAATGCAATGACTTCAGTTCTCTCCTTGTTTAACTAAATAAAGTTTTGGCACATCCAGCTGTTAATTTTATCAGTGCATTGGCAGAGGGAGTCAGTGGGGTTGTAGTCATTTGGAGATAAGGCTAGTTAAATCTAGCCTTATCATCAGCATAACTGTGATGGGCAATTTGTCCTTTCTCATTATTTCACTTAGTGGGAGCATATACAGGCTAAACAGGAACGGTGCAAGTATTGAGCCTTGTGGGACTCCGTATGAATGACATTCCATAATGACTTAAATGACTGAAATGACTTAATTCTCATTTTGAGGTAAACTATCCCTTTAATATCAGCTCTTCTCTGAGAATGTTTGTGCTGTCTGTGTTTTGTGGTAGATGTGATGGATCAGCACAGAGCGCTTCACTCCGGTTGTCTGGTGTCAGGGGTCCGAACTCCCCCGATTCGCCGCAACAGCAAACTGGCCAGCCTGGGACGTATCTTCAAGCCCTGGAAGTGGAGGAAAAAGAAAAATGAAAAGCTGAGACAGGGCTCTACAGGTGAGTTAGAAAAAGTAAACCATTTAAATATGGTATAATAATGTACAAAGATCACAGGGATAGTTACCCATTCATCAGATAAATGTCATTGTATCTCAGCTTTCATGCTATTACTTTATATGACAGTAATTTCAGTAATAAAATGAACAGTCACATTTCTAGATTCAGACAGTTCAATGTTAAATTTAAGAAAAGTCACTCAAGAAACAGTGTGATTCATTTCAAATATCAACAGGGAAAACTGGCCTTGTGCCTACAGTTCAAATCAATATTGAGTTACATACATTTTTGTCAAAAAATGTTTTTCTTATTAATTACACCACAAATGTCAATTTACGTAAACTTGTGTTAAAGATTGTTTTACACCTTTTTAATGAGTGCCAATTTAATTAATTAAATATTTATATAAATATTTATTTAAAATAGATTATTTAAACATTTAGATTGCAATAAAGTGTTTTAATAATGATAATAATAATAATAATAATAATCAAATCAAATAACTATAAAAGATTACAATTAATAAATTCCAGAATTACAAATGTTTAAATGACAAAATATTTTTCTGGCTTTTATTTTTTATATCCAATAAATTGTAATAGCTTTTCTGCTAATTCGTGATTAAAGGGTTTTGAAATGTTGATGATGATGATGATTATTATTATTATTATTATTTACTCACAGATAGCAGTTTCTGCCAGATAAAATATTTTAAAGATTGACATAACTGGCAAATTTTATATTTCTTATAAAAAGGTATGTGATATCATGTTAGTCTTTAGTTGTTACTGTTTTTTTTTTTTTTAAATAAAGCTTTAATTTTATTGATTATTGTTTGTTGAATAAAAAAGTTACTATGATAAATTAAAAATGTCTAACAATGCTTATTCATTTTAATACCATTAAAACATTTATTCAATTTGACACAGTCAATAAACAAATTCTGACAGTGCTAATTTCTTTAATGGATTCTTAGTATCTCTCCCACACTGCTTGATTTAGAGACTGGACTGTAGTGTTGTATTTGCATTTTCATTAAGACCTATATTTGACTCTATTTGATGCCATCTGCAGGGCTGGAGAGGAAAGTGCCTAGCAGGCAGAATCGAGAAGACCTTGTCAGGAAGGGGCTGGCAGAGGCTGGCATGGGTGAGACACTGCCAAACGCTCCCAGCAGCGTACATGCGTAACGTTAGCCAGATCACCTGCTCCTGTTTGAGCACCAGCAGAGTTACGAGGCTTTCATGAGCATGTGATGACAGCCTTTCTTCCCATGCTTGCAGAGGCGTATGGCATGAGTCCAGATGAGGCCGGAGATCCAGCGCTGGACGAGTCTGATGTAGACGAGCGTGAGGACGAGCCCATGGCACCACTGGCCAGCAACACCGAGGATCTGGGGTCTGATGAAGACAATCTGTCTGCAGGTCAGCATCCGTAAATGCATGGCCTTCTGAGAGTCAACACGGAGTGAAAACAGATGCTGTTAACTTTATCACCGTTGCAACGTTTCTACAATAATGCTTTTGCAGTTTAGTTCTCTGATGGGTGAACTTGACCTTCAGGCTTTGTAGAAAAAAATAAAAATAAAACAGAGGTTATTGAAAATACTTTAAATTTAATTTAGTGTGTCATATGTCGCTTCTTTGTAATTATTTGGGAAATCTGTTAAAGTAAATAATACACTAATTTTTTTCAGTGCAAGTCCTGGTCAAAAAGCCAAAAACAGGATTTTGTTTTTTACTTTTTTAATTTATTGTTGAATATTCTGTTTCAGTAATATGACTCAAAATTGGTTGCACATCATCTTAATGCTGACACTGAATAAAATAAGTGTATAAACAGTTTTCATTTAGAAACTGCTAGAAACAATTACAAAGAAATGACAAGTAAGACACTGAAGTGAACATGAAATAAAGACTAAAACATGTTAGAATTGATATATATGAAAGTTAAACCCATTTTCACTTTGTCTTTTTAAAAGATTTTATAAAAAGTGATGAACCAAATGTTAAAATAAGAACAAATCTGTTGTCTTCCCTACAGTATAGTGAACAACTGATTTACTAAAATGTATTTGAAAAACATTTTTGACCATGGACCACTAAACTAGTCATAAGTGTACACATTTTAAAATTGAGATTTATATATCATCTAAAAGCTGAAAAAAATAATCTTTCAATTGATGTATGGTTCGTTAGGACAATATTTGGCTGGGATTTAACTATTTGAAAATCTGGAATTTAAGAGTGCATATTAAGAAAATTGCCTTTAAAGTTGTCCAAATGAAGTCCTTAGAAATGACAATCCTTCTCATTAGAGATATTAAAACACATTTTAGGCTTAATAATAAGAAATGTGCATTGTGCATAAACAGTACTCCAAATAAAGTTTAATCAGAATTTGTATAGCAGTCTCAAGTCTCAAGCGATATTTGAAGTATACTTATTATGAAATAAATGCATTTGAAATATATGACTATTTTTGCTAGGCTTGACAAGAACGAGCAGCACTTGAATCAGCACTAGGTGGTGGCAGAGATTAGAAAATGCTCTTTTCTGGCCTGGTCTTTTTACAGCGCGAGACGCCACAGAGATGATAGACACAGAAGGGGAACTTGAACAAAGTGAGATTGAGGAGAAGCCCTGTGTCGATATCTTAAACAGAGGGGCCAGCGTGGGGCCCCCGGAGGCCCTTGAGTGCCATGAGCAGAAAAAAGAGGAGGCGGTGCTCAGACAAGTCCTCACTCCTCCAGCCAAACTTCCTGTGAAGCTGCTTACTAGACTGGGAAGCCTCGACGGTCCGTATCAGTTTATCAGATGCATGTATACTAGTTGTCTCGATTTCTCCAGAAGAGTGCTTACTTTAAGTCATAATGAAGCTATTTTTTTTATCATCTTCGCTCTTGTCTGTTAGGTACCCACTTTAACCCGAGCCGGCCCGCTCCAGCCACGCTGCCCAGGAACTTCACCCTGCCCAAAGATGCCCTGCGGGGCCGAATCTCCACCCCCACCGGCTCCCCTCACTTAGGCCTGATGCACCCTCAGCTGCCCCCTAGCTGTATCATCGAGGAACTGCATCGTGCTCTGGCCTCCAAACACCGGCAGGACAGGTGAGACAGACCTTCAGCAATCATTTATCCAACTTCGCTCATCTTCCACTGAAAGCACCTTATAGAAGTAGTTCAAATGAATTTTGTAATATGTACTCACATGATTACTCTTCAAAGGATGGGGTTGGTAAGATAGTTTAAGTCTCACCAGAACTGCATTTATTTGACCAAAAAGAAATGAACTGTTTTCTGTTAAACTGCAATTGATTCCTGAATAAAAGTATTAATGTTTTTCAACAACAACAGCAACAAAAGTTTCTGACCCCAAACAGTAATGCATTGAAAATTCCATGATGTTTTTTTAAGCAATTTATGCATATGACCATTTGCTGATAGTGTCCTGTCATTATAAAACACAACATGTTTCAGGTGATTGCCTAATGTTGTCAAACAATTAATCATGATTAATCACATCCAAAATTAAATTTTTTGTTTACATAATATATGTGTGTGTACTGTGTATATTTATATTGTAAATATAAATACACACACATACAGTATATATTTAGAAAATATTTACATGTACAGTGGGGCAAAAAAGTATTTAGTCAGCCACCAATTGTGCAAGTTCTCCCACTTAAAATGATGAAAGAGGCCTGTAATTTTCATCATAGGTAAACCTCAACTATGAGAGACAAAATGAGAAAAAAAACTAAATCCAGAAAAATCACATTGTAGGATTTTGAACGCAAAATTGCGTAGCTCGTCAGTGATCTACGGCTCTGTGTATCAACTGCAGCGCATCTTAAAAACAGCTGATTGAGATTTAGCGCTAGAACCGGCTTTACTAACGTGATGCGCATGCATTAATCGACGATTAAATCGCCCAGCCCTATTTTCTATGGGGTTGAGATCTGGAGACTGGCTAGGCCACTCCAGGACCTTTAAATGCTTCTTACGAAACCACACCTTAGTTGCCCGGGCGGTGTGTTTGGGATCATTGTCATGCTGAAAGACCCAGCCACATTTCGTCTTCAATGCCCTTGCTGACGGAAGGAGGTTTTCACTCAAAATCGCACAATACATGGCCCCATTCATTCTTTCGTTTATGGATGCAACTCACCATTCTTTCTCCTCCAAACACGACAAGTTGAGCTTTTACCAAAAAGTTCTATTTTGGTTTCATCTGACCATATGACATTCCCCCAATCCTCTTCTGGATCATCCAAATGCTCTCTAACAAACTTCAGACTGGCCTGGACATGTATTGGCGACGCAGTGTGTTACTGTTGGTAGCCTTTGTTACTGTGGTCCCAGGCTCTCTGCAGGTAAAATCCCCCCGTGTGGTTCTGGGATTTTTTCTCACAGTTCTTGTGATCATGTTGACTCCACGGGGTGAGATCTTGGAGCCCCAGATCAAGGGAGATTATCAGTGGTCTTGTATGTCTTCTATTTTCTCATAATTGCTCCCACAGTTGATTTCTTCACACCAAGCTGCTTACCTATTGCAGATTCAGTCTTCCCAGCCTGGTGCAG
>JAUCMR010000016.1:949971-985587 GCA_032357425.1 Enteromius argenteus | reverse complement strand
TCCTAATACACGGCGAGGAGTAGAGTTTGAGTGGCTAAAGACTCTTCAAGGACCACAGCTGGAGAACTGCAGAAAATTGTTGAGTCTCAGGGTCAGAAAACCTTTAAAAAAATAGTCAAACAGCCCCTACATCAGCACATATTGTTTGGGAGGGTTTAAGGAAAATTTTCCTCGCTCATCCAAAAACTATCTCCAGCATGTTCAGTTGTCAGACAGGACTGGAACGACAAATGGGACTGGCTTCTATGATGGGTTTGGTGTACACATGGATAAAAAGTACTCCATGGATACAATGACGTATACTGCTGTGTTTTTGATGTTGTGGGTCTGTATTTCAGCTGGAGGTCCTGGACATCTTGTTTAGATACATGTCATCATGGATTCTATCAAATACCAACAGATAACTAATCTAAAACTGACTGACTCTGTTATCTTACAATGGGCCATGGTTGGGTCTTCCATTGGGACAATAATCCAAAACAAACATCAAAATAAACAAAAGAATTAGTCACTGAGCACAAAATGAAGCTTTTGCCATGGCTGTCCCAATCCTCTGACCTGAACCCTGAGTGAGGTGAACTAAAGAGGAGAAGCACCATCATGGAGCTGGTAATCTAAAGGGTCTGGAGTGATTCTGGATGAAGGAATGGTCTCTTTTCTCTTATCAGCTGTTCTCCAAACTCTTCAGGCATTACAGGAGAAAACTCTGTTATCTTGGGAAAAGGACATAGCAATAATTGTGTGCCAATAATTGTGGCTAACATGTATTGGAGAAAAAACATTTATTCATCAGTTTTTCTCCCCATTTTCAATTGTTTTAATTCAATAATAGGTTAGAATTTTGTGAATTTTTTGAACAAATATAAAAAGGATAAACAATGCAGATTTATTTTCACAGCCCCCTTTGCTCAGATTTACCAAGGGTGGCATATTATTGGAGGGCACTGTATATGTGTGTATGCAGGGATTTTTTTAAGTTTACCAAGTCATAATGCTTCACACAAGCAAGTAAGAGAAATTTATTTAGGCACTATTATGTGATATAATCATTGTTAGAATTCACAAGCAGATAAATAAAGAGCTATTTTGTCTTCAGAAAGGACTGTATAATATGGTTCTCTGGAGTAACTGTTAAAAACACTAGTCTCACATCTCTTGCATATGCTCTTCTTTCATAATAAAATAATTTGAACTCACATAAACATTTAATGCACATTTATATATTTATTTTCTTGCCAAGCAGCTTTACGTCAGGTGCTGGTCACTCTGGTGAAAATAATCAGCTGATTGTACAGTAATCTTTTTTTTTTATTGAATCATTTAATAATTATATGTAAAAGACACTGAAACTATGTCTTTTTTAACTCCCAGCATTTTGAGAATGCTGTGTGTTCAATTCATAAACCTTCAGTGCCTTGTAAAGAAAATAATATAAATAGACACCCGTCACATGAATATCATACTGTAGAGCACAAAGCAGGGGAATATATAGCCTGGAATAGTTCCTTCTTCCAGAAAACCCCCAATGTAGAAATCCAGTCGGTTGCTATTTATAGAAGCAACAATTTATAACCCACATCACGACTCACGACTCAGACTCAGCTCGGTGCACGCTGGGCTCATTACCCTCTCCACAACTTTCAATGGCAGCTGCAGTTGCTAGGCAACAGTGGCCAGTTAATAGTGGCTGGATGTGTTTTTTTGTTTTGTTTGTTTCTGGTGGTACTGTAGGGGAGTCTCTCTTTTGGCAGCTAAAATATATTAGTCGTGGTCCCTCAAGAATCCTCTGTACAATACAACCTGCAATTCAAGAAACAGTTTCTACCTTCAAGGCAAAAACAAAGCCTTCAGCACAAACAACAATTCACAGTAGCGCTGAATTAAAGTTTTGCAATAAATTGCACATTTGTGGCTCTGCCTCATTAGTGTTTCTCATGACATGAGACTAAAGATCATTTTGACATTATATGAGCAAAACATGAGCGGGGCAGCTTGACTCTACAGATAGCAGGGTTGCTAGGGAGATTTGGGTAGTTGCTAAGTGGTTGCTTACTGTGTGAACTTAAAAAAGAAACTCCCAAGTGATATTCTGGTACCTGCACTAGATATTGTTAGTCTGTGGGATTTTTTCACCCATTTTATTGGCTTCAGGTGCAAGTTAGTAAGTCTCATCATCGGCATTTTTACCAACACCCTGTAAGGAATGACATTTAGTTATAGTTATATATAGTTAGAAAGTACCAGTACATTTTTTAAGTGCATTTTAAACACACTACTTTTTTATTTGGGAAGATAATGATCTTACATCACTTTTTGTATATAAAATAATCATTATATAGAAAACGGATGGTTTTATGCTGCTAACAAGAACGATGTGAAGTTGATTGTTTCGTCTGCCTTGATTCTTGCAGCAACAGCAGTTAAACACTCTGTACATGAGCCATTAAAAATTACACCCATCACAAATGCCGTTTTCAGATTATTATATTATGTTTCTCAAGGTTTAGTTCTTTGAACCTGAAAAAGTCTTTCTTTATCAGTAGTATGGCTCTTGTGACTGATGGTCGGACATGAGTTGTTCTGAACATGTGTCCTTGATTACATATGATGATGACACGTGATAAGAAGTGTGTTGAGAGGTCAAATGTGTTCGTCATGATCTCAAGATTCCCCCGATTTCAAATTCTGACATATCAGAAGAGTAGAAAAGAATAAATAGTAGCACCTTAGTCCAGGGATCAATTCTCACTTAGAACAAAGACTATAGAATACCCAAAACGTGTCACTCGTATAGTTTTGAATGGGGGGAAAATGCAATGCTTAACATGGCTAATCAATCACAGGGAGCCCTGCCTTCTGAATGAAATAGTCAAATGCTGATTTGTAAAGTCAGCGCATCAACGCATCTGCAGTTAGAAGTTCCGGTTGCTATAGAAACATTTAGCATTCTGAGAGGTGTCCCTAGGGTTGCGCATACGCACTGACTGATCTCGCCTGAGAAATAAGCTTTTTATAACGCTATTTCAGCAAAAGAAACAACATTTATTACACAGTTGTTGTCAGATTTTATTGGTGATTTCAAATATAAAATTTAATCGTAAGCTAGTGAACAGTTTTGGAGAATTTGATGTTTCCCCATTCAAAGAGATAGGAGCTGCACTTGGATGCCTGAGTGGCGTTTCAAAGATGGCCGCCAAGTGACATGACTTGTCTTAAAGAGACTTTGCTAATGACTAGTTGCTTATGCATATTACGAGAATATTGTCAGTTTATTAATAAGTATAAAGCACATATTATTGCCTTATTCTGCATGAGCATATTTTGGATCCCCCAATCCCACACTGTACCTAAACTTAACAACTACCGCACTAGCTATTTCTAAGCAGCATATAGGAGTTAACTGAGGAAAAAGTCCTAAAGTGTGACCGAATAATTTATTTTTGCAGAGTAACCTCTTATACGTGCAAATATCAAGAGCATTTTAATTCTCTGTTTTATGACACCTTTCAAACTATTTGGCAAAGATTATATCTCCACTGATGTTTCCTGAAACCTCTTGATGATCATAATACAAAAAAGACATACACATTATGCACAAAAACATCATATATGGTAAAGCACAAAAGCATTTTAGATATAACATTACAGCTTTATGATAAAGCTTCTTTTAAACCAAGTGTAGTGCAAAAAGCGCCATGCAAATGCATTGTTACTTCTATACTCTTTTACTTTTACAAGCTGAAGTATTGATGCTTGCCTTAGGAACCCCTTCAAAATATTTGATTGTTTTTGTATTTTGTATTTCATATATATATATATATATGTATATTAATCATGAATAATTGAATCCTAAAAAATGCTGTATGTGTGTGTACTTCTATACACACAATACCCAAAAATAGATTATGCAAAGCAAAAACTTTTAATTTTTATTTATTTTTTATTTTATTTTTTATTTTTTGCAGTTAATTGTTTGATAGCACATATATATATATATATATATATATATATATATATATATAACTGCAGGTGCATCTGGTGTCCCCGCAAAAATAAAGTCATTATTTTTTCTACTTTTTTTTTTTAAATGGTTATATTTTTTGTAATTATTTTAATTTATTTATTATTATTATTCACTAATTGTTATGAATTACAAGATGTTAAAGTACATAACAATATAATAATTTATTTTAAAAGTGTCTTAAATAGCTAAAAATCACGATTTCTTCTTGTCTGAATTAGTCAGTGTATTTTTTCCATCATGTATTAATGTGAAATCAAAATATTTTATAGTACTTTTCTTTTGGTGACCGTTTATTAATTTTATTTATAAAAGCTATAAATAGTTACTTACTTAATTCTACAACATTAAATTATTTGAAATAAAAAATTTTCTTAGAAAAATGTGTGTCCCCAAATCTCACGTCAAGTCTGTTACCAAACCATATTTTGCCTTTAAATTGGCTGAATTTTCTCTCAGAACTGTGGAAGTTAAAGGAAATTATATCACTTTCAGTCACTGATATGATCTGAAGCACTGAAAAGTGTCTGTGCTCTCTCTGAGAAAATATTTTAATCTAAAAACTTCTTACACCAAGAGTTATTTTTAGAATATCTTTTCAGAACTCTGTTACCACAATATCAAAAGGAAAACAGAATTTATTACTGATCTCACATTGGGTTATTAAAAGGTATTTTAATCATGTTTTCATTAGTGTCATGTTTGCTTAGCATTTATGCCAGCAAGTAGAGTTTTTGGAAAAAATTAAATAAAAAATGTCAATTCTGTTACACTATTGTCAGCATTGTTAGTCTATCTAAGTAACAGAGTTGACAGATGTACCCGAAATTATAGAATGAGTCATATATATATATACATATATAAATATATAATTTTGTTGGCTTTTAGAAACAGTAAACTCATCACCCCTCAAAACAAATGTGATTCCATCACACAGTCGGTGACCGCAGGACTCAAGCAGAGTCATGACCTTTCGTTGTGCTCTCTTGTGATGGGCGTTCAGCTCATCTCCTGACCGGGCCAGTTTGGACCAGTTACCCATGCTGCGCTACAGCAATATTATTGACTGTGTGTTCCAGGCTTGTATTCTCTCTGCTAAATTAAGCTCAACTTCGCAACCAGGCAACAGCCCAACTTCATAACTACTAGATATCAATTCGGGACATGCATGGTGCTAGCGCCGGATGTGACATCGCCTTTACAACTCCAAAAACAGCCCACATCCTGGAATTAGATGCTGCCATCTCACTGTGAAAGCGCTATTTTTACATTTGAATACACTTGCTAATTAAGTCATCAGAGGCACAATACCATACACAACCAATTAAACGCTGCCCACATTCCATTGCATCAGAGTTACGTATTCCAGATCTTCAATGCAGAGGCACATGATTTCTAAATCTTTTGTCCTGTTTTATTCTTTCTAGAAAAGTACCTTATTTAGTTTCCCAATATACATTCCTGTTCTTGCTGGGAACGATTGAGCCGTGCATGTTATTCCAAAGAGTATAAAAATAAGTGTAAAAAAAGGGTACATTTTGACAATTTACAAAAGAGCATACAGGAAATGGTGTATAGTATATATTCTAAAATAGCACCAATCCACAAAACTAGTTCCAATAAAAATCCCAGCATTGGAAAATCAATCCCTGGAAAGGGCTGAGTTGCTATGTGGGCCACAAATAGACAGTTCCTCCAGCGGCACACATTGTTTCAACCCAACAGCAAATCGATTTGCATTTATTCCCAGTTCTGGCCTCATGAGGATACAATCTATTTAAGGAAAGAGCTGAATGGGTCAAAAATAATGCATGAATCAATTAGTATCTTGTTCGGCTCCAATTTACCCAGCTTGAAGAATGAAGAAAATATGCTTTCTCATAGTATTTATAATGCATTTGAGGTAAGCCAAGCGGGCCAGTAAATTCATTTTGTTGTAATGAATCAGTTGCATTTGTTGGCTCACAGCTGTCATGCGTTTCTGAAGTACATCAGAGGAGAAGCACAGCAGGCGCCAGCTCAGGCCGTATCACACTTTAGAGTGACTATAGATGTGGAGGCGTTTGAAGATCAGACCTCACGTTGTTCCTGTAGTGGGTTACGCGGGGACAGACAGAGCCCACCAGCTCTTTGTCTCACATGTTGCTCTCTTCTAAAGAGCAGACCTGGGGTCAGATTTGATGAATTATTAAAAGCGAGCTTGGAATAAAATTGCTTTCATGTTTAAGCCTTTATTTATATATTTACTAAATAGTACAGTAGGTACAGCGTTTTGAATATGGCACAATATTTGGCTACCTTTCTATTTGTCATGTTAATCATGTAAGATGATCATTCCGAACAAGCTAGTGTTAATATGCAGACTAAAATGTTTAAATGCAATTGAAATAAAACACAGAAAAAGATCAAGGAATTGGCTCCACACTGGTTACACTTAGGCACATTACAATTAATGCTGTTCTTCAAGAAAAAATGGCATTGTGTTATATTACATCAAGATTTCAGTTCCTTCATGTCTCTTGTACGTCTAATTTTTAGTACGCACTCAGGAATCCAAATGACACCCGAAGAAGCACCCTGGAAGTTACATAAACGCTCAAACTATTCCTAAGCATTGATGTAACTTTTGTAATGATGGCTGGCATCCTTGTCCCTCAGGGTGTCCTAGACACACTTGGCTGTCAGTCAAAGCCGTAATGGCCACCCATGCAGTCAGTGACTGTCTAAAGCTTCCCTCATATCGTCCGGCCGCTCTGCTGGGGCGACCGGAATGAGGGTCAGACATTAAGGCACAGCTCACTGGACAATGGCAGGCCGTGAAATCCAGACTGACTCACAACCACTCACTGACACTCCCATCAGGACCTGCTCCTGTGACCGGCTTATCGCTGTGACACAGCAGTGGCTCACTTAATATATAGCACATCCTCATGTTTCATAAGTGGAGGAAGTTATCATCAGGAAGGAGCAAGACCTCAGGGTAGCAGGGTGTTCTGAACCACAGAGAACTAAACACCTTTGTGCTGTTCTCTGAATAGCCATTTCTCCTTAAGCACTCTCTGTATAACACAATTTCAGATATAAATGCTGGATTTTAGTGGTTTTCAGAAGTATTTCAGGTTTTACATGTTGGACTATGCTAATAAATATCAATAAATACTTTAACAATTGTATTTCTGATTGTAAGTTAATGTTGTTTAATTCATTAAATATAGTTATCAAATGAAATCGTATTGTATTTTTCATTATCGCTCATGTTAACGAATGCTACCGAAAAACCAATGGAAATCAACCTTATACATATTTTTAGTACACTCTCAGAAATAAAGGTACAAAAGCTGTCACTGGGGCAATACTCAGATTTTCAAAATGTACGTTTGTACCTAAAGGGTCCATTTTGGTACCTTAAATTGTACATATTAGAACCTAAAGTGTACCTTTTTGAAAAGGCCCCACCCCAGTGACAGCTTTTGTACCTTTATTTCTGAGAGTGTTGATATGTTGGCATATTGTTTCCGTTTTTCCCATGTTGAGTGCACTTAAAGGCTTCAGAATGTGGCGGTGCCACAGCTGAGCTTCCGCTCCGGATGTCTCGGCTTAATCTCCCCACAGCTAATATTTCCAGGATCGGGGCCAATCAGGCGAGATTTAAAAATATCCATCTCTTGTTTGGAACTGTGTTTTTTAACAGCAGTCTATGTACAAGTCAGCCTTAGGCCTGCTGTTTGCATGATTCATGGCGTCATGTTCTGTTGTGCCGCAAGAATTAAAGTGGGTGAACACAGTGTTTCATCACACTGAAGACTTAAGCTGTCGTATGAGCAAGTGATATGAAGCAACACATCATATAGGCGATAGAAGTGTCACTTAGGGGTTTGAAAAGTGGTCTACAAAAAACGAGCAGATCATAGATTTCAGTGTGAGGTCTATATTGTAATCTTGAAGCACAATTAGATAAGACAGATCAGTCTTGTCTCATTGAACACGTGTCAAGTCTCTCTCTCTCTCTCTATAGGATATATATATATACTGTATATATATATATATATATATATTTTTTTTATTTTATTTATTTTTTTTTTTATCATGCCTTTACAGATCAAAGTGTGTGAGCACATCCTTTCCATACGGATTTGCATGTGTGTTTTTGGCAGTTACGCATTTGGGATAAAATAGATGTTGGGATAGATGTTCCGCCTATTTTCCCCCATATTTATTCAGTATTTATCACCTTTTCCGCCAAGAAAAGAAAAGTATGATTTTTAGCTATTAATAGTTGGATTTTCACATTTTTAAAAGCGTTTAGCATTACGTGACTTTAAATAGCATGAAAGCATAAATAAGTTGAACGATTACATAATTTTGCATGCATATATTTCTTCATATGCATATGAAAGCCCCGCCCGACGCGTCGTGTAGAAACTCAGAACACTGAGAGAGTGAATTAAAGCGGCGCGTCAACGCCAAAGCTTTCCCTTTAAACAGAGTCCTTTAGTAAACGAGTTGTTTTAATTTGGTGGCCTGTATGATTTATATAGTATTCTGTTGTGGTCAGTATTAATACTGTGTTATATATTAAAGCCCGATCAGTCAGAGGTGTGCATGGAGGTTGTATTTTCCCTGACTGCAGCATATTCCTCCGTCGCGCGCACTGAGTGTGCGTGGGAATCTCTGCCGCTCGCGCCGCCCCCTTTATAAATGATGCGTAAAGGATCTCCAGTATCACACACAGCACTCTGAGACTTCAGAGAACTCAGGACCAGATGATCATCTCCGTCTCCACTTCATCTTTTTCACTCTTTTCTATTGCTTTTTGATACAAACCGACACTTATCGGCGTATTTCTTCGTCGATGAGGCTTTCGCTTAATAACCGCGCTCTCATGAACAAGTGCCGTTCGCTTTATTCCGTCAAATCAGGGAATCTCAAGCACAGATAATAATAAACCTGGTGATGTGGAAGTGCTTTAGTCGTGCTGATCCTCGGAGATGTTTAGACGCGGGATGGGACGCGGGGTTTCCCTGTAAGATGAGCGGATCGCGGGATCCCCGCTGCTGAGCAGAGACTGTCACAGATACTTTGGAGATTGCGTAAAGATGGTCCAGAACGTGATTTTGGTGTTTTTCCGCAGGAGACTGAGTCAGAGACCAGCAGTGGAGGAGCTGGAGAGCCGGAACATCCTCAAACGTGAGTACGGCACCTGTCCGATCAAAGATAAAGCGTCTCGGATGCTGGAGGTGGACTTTTGTTTTTTCTGGAAATCGTGTTCATTACCTGCCTGTTGACAAATAGCATCACCATTTTGCTTAAAATGTATATATACTACTGTGTTTTTAAAATAAAGTATTAAATAAAAATAGTCAGGCAGCTTATAGAAACTTGACTTTTTTTTCATCCTGACCTGATTAGAAGGACACATCACAAACATAACTTACAAGAGCTAGCTCAAATAGAAATAGATCTCTAAGGTCAGAACTTATTTTTTTTTGTTTTTTTTTAGTTTGACACTATATTCAGCTTTTTCTTTTTCTTTTTCTTTTCACAGTTATGAAATTAAAGTACAAATATTCCATGTTGTCTAATGAACAGTTTGTGGTTATTTTTTTATTTTTACTTTTTGATAAGTAGGCTATATCAGGTTGCAATTATATTTGCACACAATATGAGCACCCAATACAATATTTATTTATTTATTTATTTGTAATGAGTAATTTAAACAAAGATCATTGGAGTATCTTCTACAAGAAAATACTATTTCAGTTTTTGCAACTTAAAAATATAACATTTAATTTAATGTGACATGGTTCTTCTTTGTCGTTTGTGAAATTAGCTGCTGATTTCTGAGTTAAAACTCTTCAACACTAAACATTTTAAAGTATATTTCTATGGTAAAAGTTACATTCCATTTATTCTGTAATAGGTGTCTCTCTCTCTCTCTCTCTCTCTATATATATATATATATATTTAAGTCATTTTAAATTTGATAAGTTCAGGAAAAAAACAATCCACACACACAAAACAGGATAAATCTGAGGGAGGTGTGAATGTGTTTGGAATATAGAGATTATAGACGCAATCCGTCTGGAGCTCGGCACAATAATATCAGTGATTACAGATTGAGAGGGCGAGACGGAGTGGCAGAGATTATACAGGTCTGCACATGATCACAGTCTGAGTGAATCTGAGAGTGATTTCACTGTTTAATTTAATTGCTCTGTAATGGTATATAATTCTTTGTGGATGAACTTCACGCGATTTAAACAATTAGTGAACTTTACAAGAAGTTTAGGCTTTTCTTCATTAGTGGAAATGGCATTTTAGTTTTAAGCATAGTGTATTTCTAGCATGTGTCCCCAGCACACTTGTGATGGGGTTTGTTGATTTAGACGAGGCCTCTATCTTGGGCCCCGGCACCTGTGTCTTCTGACTCTGAGCAGCTGTCTGCTGACTTTGGCAGATCTCTCCTGCCCGTCTGCGTACACACACATGCTCCAGACACTCAACAGAACTGGGATTTGAGACAAGCAAGGAAATAGTTCTGAAGTGACAGAACATTAAATGCGTTAATCATAGTTTAATCATACTAGATACTAGACTAGACACGTATTTTCCCACACTAAGTCCTTCGCAGCACAGATTCCGGTAATCCACATATTTGACAGAGGGAAATGTAAGAGAACAATGTTATCCTGTGCTGTGAAGGGATAAAGCCTATTAAAGGAATGCAGTAATCTGGTGTGATGCGCAGGGGCACGAGGGTCTCCAGGACAGCTGCGGACACAGATGTTCAAGAGATCTGATTTTAACACGAGCTAGACAGGCAACCAAGTCATGAGAGGTTTTATTGAAACATCATAAGGATGTTGGTTTATTGTAATTAAAAATGCAGTATGCATATCGAATCAATTAACATTTGAATTAAGAGGGAAAACTGACTTGCTAGATATTCCATCTTCATGTAATGTGCTGGATTAAAAAGTTAATCTGTACCTCTGCGGAATACATGCATGCTTTTTCTCATCTGTGATTTTTTTTTTTTTTTTTTGGGGTGGATTTGCAGAGAGAAATGACCAGACGGAGCAAGAGGAGAGAAGGGAAATCAAGCAGAGGCTAAACAGAAAGGTATGTGGGTCCTGACAAAAACATCTCGTTGACAGTATTTGTGGTCATTTGTTTGCTTAGCCTGCAGTATTCACTTTTATCCGAGGAAAGTCAGTCAAAAGCCTATAAACTCCCTTTCATCATACATGAACAACCAATAATATTTCTCTACTGCTAAAGGCAAAGCATTGATTCACGTAATAAAAAAGCAGCATGTTGTAAAGCCCCTTCATTGTAACACAACCTTGAGTGGTCTACTGCACCAAGAGAAATAACAGACATCAGTGGTCAAGAAATAAATGTATTTATAAATGATAACCAGATGACCTGAATCAGAATAAGCAGTTATTTTGTCAAGTAATTGTGTACGAGCCTAAATATACACTGGGTTGTTTTAAGTTTTAAGTCAAATATTTTAAGTAAATTATTTTTTAATTTTATCTAACCGCACATATTTGACCCAAAGTTGGGCTGAAACAACCCAGCATATGTTTTTTTATGAGCGTTACAACAGCTTGAAACTCATCTCATCCTTCACAGAATTTAAGTAGGAACTATCCGTTTTTCCTTGATGAAGCTGTTCAACTAAACCTCTCTTTTTCTTGTCTTTCCAGCTGAATCAGCGGCCCACCGTTGACGAGCTGCGGGACAGAAAGATTCTGATCCGTTTCAGTGACTATGTGGAAGTGGCCAAAGCTCAGGATTATGACAGGAGAGCAGACAAGCCCTGGACGAGACTATCTGCTGCAGATAAGGTGTGCATTAGAAACTCACACACACCCCCTACAGGCCTCCACACACTGATACGACAACATTTGATATAAAATAAATATAGAAAAATTGCATGTTTGATTCATCTAAAATATCATGATAATGTTGTATGGAATGCAATAATAAAATGATAAAGAAGTAAAAATATTTGTATAACTAGCCTTAGATGCTCTGCAGAGTTGACATTTTCTGCACTTTTTTAAGTTGTGTTAAACAAGTCTAAACAGCATTATTAAAATGATTGTATTTCAACATAGATAATAATCAGAAATGTTCTTGAGCAGCAAATGAGCACATTAGAATCATTTCTGAATTAATGATGCAGCTTTAACCACGGCAATATATTACATTTTAGCATATTTTAAGCATTATTTTAAAGTGTGATAATATTACAGACTTGACTGATTTAGATTTAATAACTGAGCAAAAAAAGTCCTCTTCCTAAAAATCCTAAAATTGTTCCCTGGAGCACAAAATCCATTTTTATTTAATTTTTTTTAAATTAACACGATTATTTGAAAGCTGAATAAGCTTTCCATTGATGCATGATCTGTTAGGATAAGACAATATTTGGCTAATTTTGAGATGCAACTATTTAAAAATCTAGAATCTAAATATTGAGAAAACCTCCTTCTGCGTTGTGCAAAAAGTTCTTAGCAATGCATATCACTAATCACAAATAAAGTTTTGATATATTTACAGTAGCAAATGTACAAAATATCTTCATGAAACATGATCTTTACTTAATATCCTAATGATTTTTGTATGTATTGTTGCTTATGACTGCTTTTGTGCTCCAGGGTCACAAATCTTACATTTTTCTATAATAAATGAACACACAAGGTTCAGAAGATGTGAAAAAAGGATGATTTGCATTTGCTTGTGCCTTATCACGACCGGTTTGTGTCAACAAGTCAACAAAACCAGAAGAGATCATTTATAAAACATCAGGTAGAAAGCAGGCGATCTACTTTCCAGTGACCTGCTGTAAGAGCGTGCCTGTTGTCCAGCGACAACAGTGTTTATCAGGAGCTCATTGTTGTTGTTTTTGTCTTGCAGGCGGCGATACGCAAAGAGCTGAACGAGTTCAAGAGCAATGAAATGGAGGTTCATGCATCAAGCAAACACCTGACAAGGTCAGTGTGTGTTTCCAATCCATTTCCTGTGTATACATGGCCTGTTCCTATATATTGTTCCACATTTGCATAACCACTCACCACAAAAAAGTCATCGCATCCACGATAGATCACTTCTCGCACAGTCGCTTGCGTAACAGCGAAAAGTGCAGGACACATACAGTAGATCAATACAGGAGGCTGTTCTAAATATAGCCATTTCCGCACTGTCCTGAAAGTGCAGAATTTGCAGAATAAGCACACATAAGCGCTCGCCGACATGCATAACAAATGCTTGCTCACATTTAGCTTACGTTTGTTTTACGTTAGACCTCATTTCTGTGCACACAAATAGCTGAACAAGGTCCCAGTCCTGTGCTACTGTGGATCGTCCTGCTGAGCTGAGCTCTGTCTGGAACGCGCACATACACACACACATTCACCGCTCTTCTATTAATACACATTTGATGGATGATAGTCGGCTTTTGGGGTGTCTTACAGATGTCTTCTCCCTTTGCGTTGCAGGTTCCATCGACCATAGCAAGTTTTCTTCTGTGAAGAATATGCTAACGGTATCTCTGTGAAGTCAAAGACCTCAGGAGGCTGTCCATGGCTGCTCCATGGAGGGCCTGATATTTGGGCGCTAGTGAACCTTGGAGGCTATGTCTCTGGAGCTTCAGCCTGAAGAAGCCAAAACCCTCCAAACTCCACTCAGTCCAGCTGCAAGTCTGTAGATTACTGAACCTTTATTCTTTATCAGGGGACTCTGGTGGGACGGTGGAAGACTGTTTGAAAAAAAAAAGACATTTGACTTTTTCGTTTTTTTGTAATGGACTGTTTTAAACGTTCGCCTTTTTGATGCCAGTGGGGGGTTGGGGGGTCGGAATGGTGGGTCAAGCATGTGAATTTTTCAAACCTTTTTCCCACACCAGTGTTGGTGCTCTAGTGACACCCCAAGCGTTTCTGGGCTCCTACTAAAACTTGAGTTTCATATCAGCTGTATAGATGTTAGTATGAGGAATGGGAATCATGTCTTACCTTTGCAAGGACTATTTATTGTCTGTACAGTACAAGCTTTGGATTTTTAACAAACGGCAATGTCTGTCTTCTTTTCTGAATGAATGGATGGATGGATGAGGAATCGATTTGGCTGAAACACATGCTCATATTTGCCTTTACGTACTGGATTTCTCCTTCAGAGTTTTGTGTACCCCAGATTCAGTTTCTTTAATGTCTTGTAGATGTAGTAGTCTTACATAAGCACTCAGGAGGTCTCACTGTCCTTGAAGAAAACATGAGCAGTCATTATTTCCACACACACACACACATCACAGAGCAATGAGGAGGGAGGATCTGGCTTTAGTTTTACGTTTGTTTTTTCCTTTGTAAACACAGATTAAATGAACGTAAGGCTATATTTTAAGAAGTCGCAGCTTTTCCATCATGACAGGGTATAGCTGCTGTGAGCGGGCCAGCGGAAAACAGGTCAGTGGTGTCGGATGATGGCGAGAGCGCACTAATCACCTTACAACATCGCCACAGTTTCCCTTTGAGCTTAATGGAAAAGACGACGTGAAGATCGCACACAAGTGTCTGAAATGAATTAACAAAGGGGCAATATTTTCATCTGATGAGAAACTACAGCAATGGTGAAAACTATATGTAACATTTTTCCCTTTTTATGTCTGTATGAAGTCTATATGAACCAATAAGAAAATCAAATTGCAAAAACATTATTGTAGCAGAGCATGGCATTAGAAATAACTAGTCATGGGTTCAGTCCCCAATTGAGTACAGCTTTAGGAAGGAGAATGAGCACCACAGAATTGGAGTGACTTTGACACGACTTTGACTGATTTCCACATTCTTCAGAATATCTTTTTTGTATCCAGCAGATTAAAGGACAAGAAGGTGAGTAAATGATGACAGAATGATCCTTTTTGGATGAACTATTTCTTTAAAATGAAATCAAACATTTCTCATCAGTTTCTTCGAATGCCAAAGCATCTTTGTAATCCACATTCATTTTATTATACTAGCCTGTATATTATCCTTATATGAGTGAACAATAATTTACAAGTTCCACTCATGTTTAATTTTATTCTCCTAATGGCTATTTCTATAGAGTTAACACTTTTCAACCTGTAAGTTGTTTTGAGACTGTAGTCGATAGGAGCTATATATTCAAAATATGTTTAATACATTACACAATGAAAAGAGTCTGCATGGTGTCCCACAAAACTGATAAAATCAGACCGGCTCATATTAAGTGTTTCTGATTGCCTCATTTTGTAAAATCTCTTTCTTTAAAAAAAAAAAAAAAAAAAGGAAGATGAGAAGGGCATCTCCTTTAAACTTTTATTTTTCTTCTATTTTGTTAGGCCTGGAACAGAGAAGGGTGTGTTTCTCAAGACACCTTGTTCACTCATAATGTCAGATAATAGGAACATTTTGTGCATGATTTTCCAAAACATCATGACTAATAGAAAATAATTCACTTTTAAGGAGCTGAGGATTTTCTCCTTCTAATTGAGCTTTTTAGTATGACGTTTCAGACATCTCACAAGGAGAACGTGACTTTAAAATAACATGAAATGCATTGTAACATTTCCAGCATTGTATTCATTACTCCCTGTGGTGAAGGCAGATAAGTGCCAACGCCACACTTAGACACACAAACACTGTTTAGTGCAATTTTCTGAAAAGTGTAATTTAACACAGTGGCAATTTCAGGACCTTAAGACTTACCACTCCCAAAAAGACATCTTGAAATTAATGCACACACATGTCATTATTACTATTGTGAACCACACAGTTTTAAGTCAGGCCTCTGCAGTAAAATTCAACAATACACTGGTTTTATAACATTTGTGACAACCAGACAGTGCATAAATGACAAAGCTACTTTCAGACCATCAGATCAGCACCGCTTATGTAAGAGCATCAGATGGGTATTTCATCTATTTTCAGTGGAGTTGTATATGCATTGGCTCTGCAGGCCTGGTAGGAGAACAGTACACATCCAGCATGTCGATCACATTATGCACATTTGTGAAACAACAAAAAGCTCGGAGATGTAATATCCGAGGGCTTGCCACAACCTGACCACGTCTTTAAGTTAATGACAAAACCACAAACTGTAATCCAGTTTAAAATTGCTCTCATAAATATAACAAGAACCACATCTGATCTCCTCTTTTATATGGCTGTTGCACTTACAATCTAGTTATTTACACGACAGCTCTAATGATTAATATTAATGAAGGCATTTAAAGCTCATGCATAAGAGATTGGCTCCTTAACTGGGTCAGTCTCCTTTCATTGGAAGAAATGAATGCCTGAGCCACTAAAACACCCGGTTAATATTTCTCTGTGAGGCCAGTGAAACACAAAAATGCTATGGTCTAATCATTATTTTTCCTTGTGCAGAAACTCCAGGACCTTCCTTTTATCTTGACGCATATAGAAGAATGCGTAATAACGTTTTTTTCCCCCCATTTCTCTATAAAACAACACGACACAAGGCAAAAAACCCCACACTTATTTTGTAAAAAATCCTTGTCAGAAAATGTGCAATGGGCCCACACTTATTAGCTGACAAATACTGAAAACACATTGTCACATATAGATTATAAAGAAGTCATTTCATAAGAACATGTCTACTATATGCAATGACTACAGGCCTAATGTCCTTTGCACACTGTGCAACATTGATGTTCGGATAATACGTAAGCAAGTTTTGATCAATTTCCACCTCAAGATTCACAGCACCATCTAGTGTTTGATCACAGTATGATTTAAAATTGCTGATGCTTTCTGTCACTATCAACAACCCAGTTCACAAGAAAAGAAATAAAGTAGTCCTAACAAAGTTAGGATTAGTTAGAAGTTAGAATTTCATAAACGTTTCATTTCAACAGAGGACAGAAAGCTCTACGTATGTTTGTGTAGTTCTAGCAACAGTAAAGGCAGCCAGGCTGAATAATCTGAGAAATGCACCGCGACTGTCTGTGTGTCAAAGGTGAAGGCATTCTTGTAGTAGTTTTGTTTTTGGCTTAAAGACGATGATATTTTTAGGCCTGACCTCAAATTTCTATCATGTGCCCCTACGGCTGGACTGAGTCAGAAGCACATTGATTGCCTTCCTCAGATGCCATTAGCAGGAGGTCCGCCTGGAGAAATTTCTGTCACGGAAAGGTCAAGAGGAGTGATAATGTAAGGGAATAAGAAAAGTATCACTCATATTAAGCAAACATCAAGACCATAACCTTGTTTTTCTTTATTTATTGAGTAACAATACAAACTGAATTGAAAATAAATGATTAGGAATAATGCTAGCAAGTTGCACAAGTCTGCTTGTGCATTAGAACTAATGATTTTTAAAACAGTCCAACTCCACATGGCACTCCAGGATAAGATGTTAACAAAGCACAACTGGAAAAATGTACAAAATGTTTTCCAGCATAGAAATATGCAAGGCAATCAATCACACATTTAGAGAGAGAATTGTAAGCACAAGACCTACTCTGAAAGAGATGTTAAGACTGCACTGCATAGGTGTAGGCATGACACCGTGAATGATTAAAATAGCACAATAATGAGCAATAACCTTATAGCTTTGAGTTCTAAAGGAATTGAAAGAATGTGCACAAAGTCTGTTCTATTTTTGCAGACACTTAAAGATGAAAGTCTCCAACAGCAATGATAAAACTGAACTGCTCAAGTATTGTATTCTAATTGTTCTTGGGTGGTAGCCAGTCCTGAAATGAAAGCCATTTTTATTACAATAAATTCCATTAATGTGACATAAAAATTAGTGCTATCAAACATTCAAAATAAAAGTTTTTGTTTAAATAATATGTGTGTAATATGTATATTTATGCATATTTTTAAATATTTTGTTTATATATTCAGTATATTTATAAATAATATAAATTATATGCATTTAAATACATGTAAGTATTTTCAAAATATATTGCGTGTATGTATGAGGACATGCATGTGTGTGTATTTATATATGCATGATAAATATACACAGTACATGCACATATATTATGTAAACAAAAACTTTTATTAATCATTTGACAGCACTAGATAAATTCTTGTGCTCTAGGCTCTATGCTTGGCATAAACACATTAAAGTTTTGTCCTGACATGAACCCAGTTCAGATGCTGTGGCATGACCTTAAATAAGAACTTCATGCTTTAAAATCATCCAATGGGGTCACGCTGTGTAATGGGTCAAACCCAACCACAGCGCTGTGAAAGACAGATATCTGGTAATCTAAAGCATCTGGATACAGGTAATGTTGGCACAACCAGATTTTAGGTTTAAGAGGGCAATTTATTTTTCACATGGGTGATAGGTGTTGGATAGCTTCATTAAAAATAAATCAGTAACAGCTGTATTTACTCAGCTTTAGTATGAAAAATGCATAAGAACAGAAGAAATCTGGATGGGGGCAAACTCTTTTTGTCACAGCACTGCACATGGCTAGTGGAGAGTCAAACGAAATGCACCAGGCTATCTTCACACTCTCTGGGGACCGTCAGTTTGTATGTCTGGCAGGTCAGT
The DNA here is from genome assembly GCA_032357425.1 of Enteromius argenteus. NCBI lineage: Eukaryota > Metazoa > Chordata > Actinopteri > Cypriniformes > Cyprinidae > Enteromius > Enteromius argenteus. The sequence goes on along the minus strand of JAUCMR010000016.1, from coordinate 967,004 downwards.
TTATAATTACACCCACCATTGTTGTCCCAGTACTCAAATCCTCTGACCCGGTAGCAGATGGCAAACTGTAGCATGGCACCTGGTTGCAGGATGAACGGAGGTACAGGCAGGTGAAAACGAAACACATCCGAATCCGGATCTGGCCCATCTCTGTGGATGGTGGAGATCCAGCCTGCTTTACTCTCCGCTCTGCTCTTCCAGTCCGTAAAAGAGTACCGTACCGTAACCTCTTTCTCATAGGCCAAGTTCAGCACTTGCACAGTTCCAATAATTCCCAGCTCAGAGCAAAACACCTGCTCCAGGCAAACTGTCTGCCGGCACAAGCGCTCGAAAAAAACAGCCTCGGCACGCATGTTGTCAGGGAAAGAGGGTTGGAAGTAGGGTAAAGATAGCTCCAGCTTTTTCCTGGAGGCCAGCTCAGAGCTTGCCAGCAGTCTTGTGATGACGTGGACCGGCACCATTGGGTCCTCACTGGCCTTGAAGAACTTCACATCTTCCAGTTCCAACCCTAACGAATCTACGAAGCGGACCTGCACGTTCCTGCAGGTGTGCTCTTCGGTACAGGACGAGAGGGATTTAGCCCTTCTCCTAATGATGGGTTTTGGCTCTGGCTCGCACGACTGTTTCCGCTGGATGATGGGCTCCTGGGGAAAACCTGGCATGGGGCTGGGTGGCCGTATTGCCACAGGGGTCCTTTGTGGGGGTGGTTTGGGGTTGTAGATGTCTCGAAGATGAAAGGTCTTGATGGGTTTAGATAGTTCACTAAAACCACTCGTGAACTGCAAGGCTGGTCCCGATCCATGCAGATGGGATTCCATTTTCTCTGTGCTTTCTATTGGCAAAAAGGATAAAAACTTGCCAACACAAAAAGTAATTTTATTTCACTCAAGTCAAGTAGCATCTTTTTACTCCTTTTTGACTGTTTGACAACCATAAAGTGCCACTAAATTTCTAACATAAGTCTGAAATTATGTGCAATGGTAATGAAAAGACATTTAAAAATGTTCCATAAGCGTTCACTAGCCTTCCTTATTTTCTGCACTTATCGCTTAAAACACATAAATGGCAAAAGGAACAAATCTTGTAACTTTTTGGATAAATACATAAGCATTTTTAATGACAGTCTCTTAACACGAAAACCGAGCAATACCGTCCAGCTTTACATCTCTTCATCTGGCAACAGATTCTTTTCTTACCTTACTGTAAGGTGTAAGGAAATAAGGTGTAAGGGTACAACTTTACGAAGAACGCCCTCGTTATGTGCAGTTAAAATACAAACAAAATGTTAATCTTAAACGGAGAAGACTTCTTCACACAGTGTGGTTGTAAGAAAATACGCGGAGATCGAGCGCCTGTGACATTTAACTACTGGTCCCACGGGAGGTGTAGTCTAACTACCACACCGACGTTTATTATTAGACCACCGTACATGACATTCTCACGTCATGTCTGTAAACAATGCATAGCGCTAATATGTCAGCGAGATCGGGCCTTTGGGAATAAACGCCATAGAACGCTACGAAATTGTCTCAAATAGCGCTGGTTGTATTTTTGTCCCGTCGTTTGCTTACACGCATAAGGGGTCTCTATCATATTGATATTTACAGTATCGTATAGGCTACAGTGCACTGTGAGCCTATGACACTGTTGACTACATTTCCCACACAACAATGCGCTCTTCAGCATCCACACAGCTGGAATACACGCCTGCGTAAATATCCTCATTTACAAGCTTCAGACAATTAACCCCATATCGATTAGTGTACTGCATGACAAGGAATCAAACAGATCGACTAATTTGACCAATGCTTCTCATTACAGACAGGCTGATCCGGTCGTCGCTGAATTATTTAGGACAGAACGGTACCGATGCACCGAGGATTAAAGGGAGCAGTGCGCGAGACAGTCGATTGATCGTGGGAGTAAACCTCGCATGATCGAGAAAAAATGCCTTTAGATCAAAAGACTCCGTGCATGTAATATGAGAGAACCCATCCGTTCTAGAAGATCCAGGCTGCTTTGAGAAAAACCAGTGATGGGAACGGTCTTACAGGAGAGCACTGTGCATAACAGTCAGAATAAGCTTCGTTCGTCTGATAGAACAAAAACTAAAGCTTTGGGACATGCACCAAGGTAATTAAATTAAGGTTATGTTTTATTTACATGCCAGGTCATCCATTTATGATGAAGTAGCTTGGATAAGCTTCTTTAAAAATTGAACCAAATTTAGCTGATTTATTTCTGAAATGATCTTGACTTTTTCCCTGAAAGCAAGAAAACCACAAAAGCACCTTTGCATCCACCACCGAATAATGGCATCAGCCAGCCATCTGAACCTGTGAGTACACAACAGCAATGGTTTATATGACAACTTAAAAAAATAAAATAGAATACAAAAAATGTAATGGATTTTGAATTGTAAAGTTGAGTATAAATTGAGTATACAAGTGCTGTTTTTTGCATGTCTACAGGACTCTCAGCAAAGGTTAAGAAGGATAAGACTGGACAGAATGTTGATCATGGCAAATCCCACAGACAGGTTAGAAAATAATTTGGCACATAGACGATTAATTGAGATAAAGGTTGAAACCTTTTGTGTGTGTGTGTTTAAATTATGCATATTGCATTGTATTATAACCTAATAGGACAAACAGCTCAATTAAATATGTAAATAAAGCCACACCAAGTACATAATTATGTGGCGAAATAAAGTGTTACCAGATATTGTTAAAAATAATATATATTTCAAATCCTTTCCTTTGGTTTCTCAAGGCAACACAACACCAAGATCAAATCTCATGGCACTTCAAAAAATGGACAGAAGGAGAGACGACAAAGACAAAACAGCCATGCTGCAAAAGAGAGTGGTGGCAGGGGTAAAACCGTAACCCCTGATTCTGTACAAGTTTGGAGAGAAGACTCATCAGAGCACAGAATTGAAGAAGAGGGCTGTACACGACAAAGTAAAGATGGAGAAGAGGACAGTGCCAGTGACCTCTCGGACTCTGAAAGATACTCTGCGCTTCCTGCTCAAATCTCTCCACCTGACCTCAACCTACGTGCAGAGGTCATAGATCCATCAGACCTTCATCCCTCAAGACCTCGAGCACTCAACAAGTTCAGAGGCAGCTATCCGGATTTCTTACCTCCTCCTTTCAATTCTTGGAGTCTGCAGCAGTTGGCGGTGTACTTGAACACAGAGGGAAAGGGCGTTCCTCGACCTAAGCCTGTTGGGCAGCTTGAGAGTTATTTGGACCGGCTTTTGCAATTGGAATGGCATCAGATCCAAACGGTTCAAGAGGGCAGCGGCAAATCCTACGGCCCGTTACCTAAAGGTCGCCACGTGCATCATTCATCTTCTCATCTAAGCCTCAGCTCTCCTAAATGCATCCTTCAGTGCCAGCGAGCTTTTCCTTTGACGTTACTGTCCTCTTTGGCCAGTGCTCCCACCCTGCCCACCTGCCCACACTGCCAGAATCAATATCCCCTTCTGAATGGCCCGTGCCGCTTTTATGCCTACCACCACCACCACCACACACGGCTGAGTCCACTCCGGGAGAAGAAGGGCCAGGCCTCGGGGTTGCCTAGAAGGAGCAGCAGTGAGAGCAGGGCTCATCAGCCACATCCCAGGCACCGATATCGAGAGCACAGGCTCAGCGACCCTCTGAGTGAGAGTAGCCACTTGAGGCGCATGCAGGCCATCGGTAACATTCGTAATCCGCTCGGTTCCTCATACAGCGTTGACCAAGTTTCTTCTACAGCTACAACAGCCAGCACTGCCAGTATTGGGGATGCAAAAAAGAGAAAGCCAGGGCAAAGGAGTCGTTCCTGTGTGGGTGCGAGGGAGGCCGGCTATAGGCCACGAGGACGCAGTGAACAAAGAAAAACCATTGATAAAAATCAGCAGGACTCAAAATTATCTTTTGCTGATGGGTTACAATGCTCAGAAGACTCATCGACTAGTCAAGTCAACAGGAGGCGGAAGCATGTTGAATTTGTCACAAAGTAACTCCAACACAGTGGCCTGAAAATCAGCTAAAATGTATGAATTTAATATTACTGGATAAAGAAATATCAAACCAAGTGGCGTATTTACTGTGAAATTTTCACAGTGACATTTAGACAACTGATCCCAACAGTATTTTAGTGAATGTACAAAGTCTGTGTTATACTAACATTTGCAAACAGAATATTTCAGGTTAAAATTTCATTTTTCAGCGTATATATTGAGTGATCATTTAAAACCCAACAAACTATTGATTTTAGTTTAAAATACTGTCATCTAATGTGGTGACATTCTATTCAGTGTGGTTTAAGTGTCCAAATAGTTTTTGGATGATCGTATGTACATATTCTTCTTCAAGTATTCTTCAGTACTTCTTACTGTCCAAAATTTTAGCCTGTTTACGTCTGCATTACTTTAAGACTTAAAGGAATAGTTCACCCAAAAAATGAAAATTACTCCATAATTTACTCGCCTCCAAGCCATTCTAGGTGTATAAGACTTTCTTCTTTTAGACAAACACAGTCAGAGCTTCTCAAAAAATAACTTGGGTCTTTCAAGCCTGGTAATGCTGATGGGTAGTGACTATTAGTTTGAAGCTCCATAAACCGTATTTATCTGTTTTAAGATATGCCATAGGTCAGAGGTCAGCCAAGAATCAATCTGCTTCAGAAAACCCCCCTAGAGGTGTAAAGGTTAGTTTTACAACAGCTATATATATATATGGTTTATGGAGCTTCTAAATAATGTCCACTATCCATCAGAATTACCAAGTTTGGAAAAGCCAGGATAAACTTTTTAAAAACTCTGACTGTGTTCATCTGATGGCTTGGAGGTGAGTAATTTTCATTTTTGGATAAACTATTCTCTATTCCTTTAAGTTTAGGTTGTCTTTTAGTACAACTTTATGCATGATATACCCTCATTTACTTTTATTGAAATGGTATAGTTGTTTAAACAACTTACTCTTTTATTAATCCATTGTTTGAAATAGCAATATACCTGCATTATTTTTTGAAGCATCTTCTGTCAACAGGTCTGACTGCAATTTTATAAATTCAGGTTTCTTTCGGGATCTTTAATCTAATGTTAGTTTTAGTTTAAAATAGGCAATTGTCATTTCTGCAATACTTGTTAATTTATATGTACACAGATGTTTCAAGTACGGCAAGTGTTAAAATTAAAATTTTGTTATTAATTACCTACCCAAATGTCGTTCCAAGTCGAGTCAAAAGGAAGCGAAAGCATGTTGAATTTAATAGCACTGGATAAAGAAATATTAAACCAAGTGGCATATTTCTGATAAATGTATTGCCGTGACAACTGATCCCAACAGTTATAGTGAATGTATGCAATCTGTGTTATGCTAATATTTGCAAACAGAATGTTTGACAGTATAATTTAATTTTTCAGCTTATCTACCCATAAAAGGTTTGTTCATCTTTAAAGCACAATTTAACACAATTTACCACTGTCAAGGTGCAGAAACGTGTGAAAGACGCTGTCTGAATGCTGCATCTGTCATCAGTGGTTAAACCGTAATGTTATGAAGCTGATTTGTGCAAACAGCATATCTTTCCAAGTACGCAATGTGCATCCACCGGAGCATTTAAAAGAGGTCTTTTATACTTTTCTGCACCTTGACAGTAGCTGTAGACCTCCTGGTTTTCATCCAGAATATCTTAAATTGTGTTCCAAAGATGAACAAAGACGAAAAAGCAGGTTTGGTACAACATAGGGGTAAGTGATTAATGACAGAATTTTCATTTTGGGGTGGAGTGACCCTTCAATAGTTAACTGATGTTTTACTGTTAGCAGCACTGGTTAACCACTCACACTAGAGTTTACAGTTACACACGATAAGCTGAAACTTCATGTGTCTGCACCACATTACCCTCGACCTGACTGTCCCAGTGAGCACAAGCAAGCGTCTTACAATGTGTAACTTTTTTTTTTCCTTTCTATGTCTGATTCATGAGGTGAATGTGAAGACCATAAATAAAATATGTTTTTAAAGCTCTTTATACAATCCTTTTGTCAAGGGAAGAGTTACTAGGACATGTTTATATTCTAAGTAATTCCAGATGTTTAAAGGACAGATACATTTCTTACCAACACTTGCTGTTGTCAGAGTCTGTTGAATAAGATAAATGCTAGTTATTTATTTATGAATCAATATTGGGAATTGCATTCAGACAAAGTCTCTTTGACACAAGCTTCACAGATCAGCAATTGGCTATTTTATTTAGAAGGCGGGGCTTGTAATTGATCGGCAATATTAAACATTGCAGTTGTTGGGTATTCTATAGTCTTTGATTCAGACAAGAGTCAACTTATTCCGTTTTGTTTCATTTCAGTACATTCAGAATTCTTGTACTGGTTATGATTTAAAGACATAAACACATTGTGTAATAAATTAAATATGTTCTTTTTCATGTAGATGTCCAATGTCACGTAAAGAAAATTTTGAGTATTTACAGAAATTGGTGCTGATGGACTGGACATCTGTCCAGATTCTGGTCCCAGATGCTGGGATTTATTTTTTACACTGTTTCAAAAAATCTTGAATCTCGAATCATCAGAGACAAGCGAAGAAGAAGTGAATGACCCCTTGCACATCACAGAACACGCGGTACTGTACTACCTAAAAGTCGAGTCAGAATTTTGTTGCGCTTTTTAATGCGTGATTTAGATGTAAAAACTGAAACACATTTTAAAACACTCGTAGTCAGAGTACTTTTTTAGTGATTAACATTCTCAATAGCAAAAAAAACAAAACAAAATAAAAACAAAATCTTGTTTATTCTTGTTCTTGTTAAATTTATTTATTTAGTAGCTAAGTGTAGTTTTATTGGTGTTATTTTAAAATGACTTAATTTAATTAGACTTATGATTTAATAGCAGAACAATTAGCTGTTCAAACTCACACACCCCAGTTTGGGAAACCTTGATGTCGTGTTTAATGTTCTTAATTACAACAAAAGTCATATATTTTTATACTCTTTGCATTTTTATATCAATATGGTACAAGATTGTCCTATTTAAATCGATGTGCTAAACAAGTACAGGCCAAAAGTAATCTAAAAGTAACTAAAAAGTAGTCTGATTAAATTAGGCCTACCTAAAATGTAGCTACCTAAAAATATCGTAGTATAGCGGCGTAGACACTTTTTTTTTTTTTAATGAAGGTATCTTTAAAAAACATAACGATATTTTACGTTGTGGAATTAAAATGTAAGGTGGGAACTGTTGGCAGACGGAACTGAAATCGAACAGAACTTGTTTCCCTCAGCAGTCGGTAATGTTTTTTCCAGCGCACAACACGGGCTTAAGCATGGACGAGACAGCACAGCGAATACTGGAGCGTTTGACTGAGGTGGAAGTTGCTGCAGAAGACATTCTTAGTGACAAACAACAGGTATGTTTAAATGATAAAAGTAGTTAATTATAGCTGCTAGTCTCCATAAAATAATGTTTATAAAACACGCTTAAATGTTGACAGCTCGTGGATCTGGATTTGCGGAGAAACAGAAATCGAGAAGCACTCAGTGCTTTACGAAACCATTCCCCAAACGGCAAGTACAAATGCTGTCTATGCAGATCTCATGAATACTGACTGATGTCTTTTATGTTATGCTTTATTGTTGTTATTCCTGCCATTTTGCACGCTGCTATTCTTGAATACATATCAGTTATGTATCCTCCTGGGGATCCTGTGTGTATGTAGTTTTTGGTCAACATATGAATATGTGTCATGTAAAGAACTTAAAAAAATAAATGAATAAATATATATTATGCAAACCGCTTTCATTCATAAAAACAATATTTTAGTAGCCATCTGTAACACTTAAATCATATAAATGTTTAATTAATCTGTCGATAAAAGATTTTTGCTTGTATTTCTGTATTCAATAAACAATAAATCTACGAAAATAGGTAATATACGTAACCTGTAATGCATTTCTGTTACTTATATAGTAGGCTAATGTGATGAAATGATCTTGATAACAATAAAAACTGGGCGGTGAATTTCTAATTACCAACAATGCTTTTTTCCTGCCATAGGGCTAAAGAATGAAATTTGCCTTAAAGGGTTAGTTCACCCCAAAATGAAAATTCTGTCATTAATTACTAACCCTCATGTCGTTCCAAACCCTTAAGACCTTTGTTCATTTTCGGAACACAAATTAAGGTATTTGTGATGGAATCAAAGAGCCATCTGACCCTCCGTAGACAGCAATAAAACTAAAATGATCCCAGGTCCAGAAACGTAGTAAAAGCATTGGTAAAACAGTCCATGTGACATCAGTGGATCAACCTCACTTTTGCGACGCTACGAGAATACTTTTTTTTAACATCATTTACTCCACAATTCTTATCCCGACCTGTGTCTTCCACCATTTTAGAGAGTATCACAATGCATACGCACACTTTAACGTATTTGACATAACCAGAGTTGTTTACATCCAGGGCAAATCATGCACATGTAAGTAATCTGCGGTTGTTTACTCTTAGGGGAAAGTGTATACATGCTTTGTGATACTCACTCTCTAAAATGGCAGAAGACGTAAGTCAAGGGGAGAAGAATGGTTGGGTAAATTATTTGTATTATTATTATTCTAGTGTCGCAAAACTGAAGTTGATCCAGTGATGTCACATGGACTTTTTCACTGATGTTTTTACTGCGTTTCAGGACCTGGGATCATTTCAGTCTGTGGAGGGTCAGATAGCTCTCCGATTTAATCAAAATTATCTTAATTTGTGTTTCGAAGATGAACAAAAGTCTTACGGGTTTGAAACAACATGAGGGTGAGTAATTAATAACAAAATTTAGATTTTTGGGTGAACTTTAGTTATTTTATATTTTAAAGTGGGGTCCTAGGAGGCTATACATGAAACCATATACATTTTGCATTTACAGCACAACATTATGTAAAACAAATGCTGATTTGATACCTCCGTGCTTATACTTTGCGCATGACAAAAAAGTTTAATCCAATCTAATCCAGATAATGTGAAGGTGTGTTTTGGAAATATGTTCATCAAATTCCCTCAAGAAAGTACCAGATCCATGGTCCTTAAAGGTGAGTGTGCTTTTTTTAACCATATTTCTTGTCTGAATAATACATTTTAGACTTGTCTCTGTGTTTACTTGGCCTCTTGCTGATATATTGTTCCCCACAGACCAAGAGCAGCTTGAAAAAGAAATATCTGACCTCCGCAAACGACTAAAAGCAAAAGTAAATCGTCTTAATGACTTGCAAGGTATATATATATAACACCTCATCTTCAAGTCAGTGTATATATCTACAGAGTAACCCTAGATTTAATGCCAGTGTCAAAAATGTGTCAGGTTGCTGTTTTAAAATATTAATAGATGTCATAGCATCTAATCTTTTCCGTTTCAAAATGTTTCTTGCACAGGTAAACCTGAACTCAGAGGATACAACCTTTCTCCTCTGAGCAATGATGAGATTAAAGCAATTAACAGCCTTCTCAAGAAATAATATTCACTAGCTTCTGGGAGTGTCTTGAACCTGAAAGTAACATTTGGCCTGGACTGTTATCTGCACATTGGATCACTGAAGTGTCTGCAAGACTTTACTAACTCAGCAGAAGAACTTTTTTGGTGACTGGCTCACACAATCTGTCTTCTTCATTCAGTGCTTTTACTTGGATTTTGTGTCAAAGTCTGTGTCACAAACACAATTGGTGAAGAGAGTAAGCCAAAATAATGCTAAAATGCCTGGGAGTGGATATTACTACAACATGTAGCCCAGTGTTCCTCAACCATGGTCCTGGGCGCCCCCCAGAATTCCACAATTTGGATGTCTACCTTGTGTCACCCATTTCATGTTCTGGAGTTTCTTCTAATGAGCTCATGAGTTAAATCAGGTTACACCTGATATTACACTGTCTACCTAAATAAAACCAGGATAATGTGTGTGTCCAATATGGTTCATGCACGGGAAAATCACCTTAATCATCTGTATGTTCAGTTCCATAGAGAAACTAACCGATGTAATCCAAACACCTTGTTTAATAACCAATAAAATTGGTATGCAAGAATAATGAAGACCATGCAAATTAGCATAGTGATTATGTTGACTATATTAAGCTGCTTGGAAGGAAAGTAGTTTTAACCCTGTCAGATTCTCTAGGTGGCAGTGTTTCTTTGTTTCTAGTGTATGTATGGTTGTTGCAATGTGCTTGTGTTAACTGATCATTTAATGAACAGATATCGATTGTAAAACTGTCCACTCTGTTCTTATGAAATGATATAAAGTAAGCAGAATAAAACTTTTAAATGAAAAGAGGGGTCAGCATCAAAACATCTTAGGAATGCTAAATGTAAAAGAAAAAGTCAGTTTAATGAAATGATAGGAAATGTTTTGTGGCAAAGGAACATTTGCCAGGTTGCGTGCAGTGGTACAGTCCTGGATGCAGTCCAGTGTGATGAATTTATGAGTCAGATGAGGTGGGAAACAGAAGTCTGTTCTCAGTTATATAATCTCCAAACATGACATTCCACTAGAGGAGAACAACATGTGAAAACACATTCAACAGGTTCATAACATACAGTTACGCAAAGCTGGCCTAACGCTATTCGCAAAAATAATGCTGTTATGTTTAACGGTAAACATTTGTTCTTATGATTGGTGCAAGGTTGTTGTGAAGGGGTCCTTACACACTCCATATAAAATGAACAACCGAGAACATTCAAATCTCGTGTGTACAGTCATAATGATCGAATAGCATCAAGTTTGCGCAGAGATGAGTCAAAGCAGAGACTGTCTGTTCCTGTCTTATTTGTGCCCCATTATTACAAACATGTAATTTAAACACTGCACTTGCCAAAGGGGAACTCTGAATAGAATCCCACAACAATTAACTGTCTGTATGTCCATGACTCAACACCTGCAGACACAAATATTGAATAGTTTGAAGCTCAGCTTTCTACACTCTCAGAAAAGGTACAAAAGCTGTCACTGGGGTGTACACTTATATGTACACTTTAAATACTAATATGTACCTTTAAGGTACCAAAATGTACCTTTTGGAAAGTTACCGCCCCAGTGACAGCTTTTGTACCTTTGTTTCTGAGAGTGTACAAAAAGCTCCTTAATAAATTAAATGATAAACACAGTATTTGGAAATAAGATGGCAGTACAGTTGTCTCAGTTAATGTTTCAGTGAGTTGTCGTTGCTGGAATATTGTTGCTTTTGGCTGTTAAATTATGCAGTAACTTGCGTTCTTATTTTCCTTGTGAGAGCAGACTATAATCAACAATTCTGTCAAAACTTTGACAAGTAAATTACAAGTCAACTCAACATCTTTCACACAGCTTACTTTGGACGTGTCTGATGCCTTTCTTTAGTGGCTAAGAGCTAGACAGCTCCCTGCTCATCTGATGTGATCTGAAAATTCTAGAATTTTTTTTGTGTGTGTTTCAAATTCAAGCTAAAAAAAAAAGCATTTCTGAATAGTCATTTCCTGTCCCAGTATGACTTTCCCTGTGAACAAAGTGCTTTATTCTATAAACTCTGCTTTAGTCTGATATTGAAGAACTTGACTGGTCTACAAAAAGCCTCTGCAAAAATCTTTGTAATAAATGGAAACAGTAACTTTGCGCCAGGCCCCATTGCCTGTGATCCCTGCCTCTACCTCACTGATGCTCTGGTCTGAATGGGAGCGATTTTCCCATAGCCATGATCCAACAACTAGTGGCAAGCCTTCCAAGAAGAGTGGAAGCGCATGACTTTTACCAGTGTACATACCACAAACACACTGAGTCTAATTTTTATTGTGGTAATATGAGGGAAAGTAGCAAATTTAAACCACTATTGCATGATTCCCTTAAGATTAATCATAAATCAAAACAAGGGTCTGCGCCTTCTTAAACAAGAATAGACAGCTGGTGTGTTTCTACTCAAAAGCTTAGCATTTCAGGTTCTTGGCTCATCTTATGCTGTCTTAGTTTTTGGAATGGCAGTATTTAGTTTTAATGTAGGTGAAAACACCACAAAAAAATGCAGATTATCAGACAATGACCGCCATCTTAAATGCATCATAGGTGATCTGAATGTTACTCCTAAATCAAAACTTGGATGACATTTTAATAATACAATAAAGTCATGAAGCCAAACCTTAAGTTTGGAAAAAGAAAGAAAGAAAGAATTGGGTTGTTTCACATTTTCCTCATGCTAGGCTGAAAACGAAATGAAAATTAAATAGCATTTCAACATTGGTATGCACCTAATAGTGTAGTTTACATTGCAGGGATGGGCATTGATTTAAACCTTCTCTTTTGATTGTATTTCTTTAGGCTGTGTTTGTCTGACTTTAGCACATTCTTTAGGGACCACCATCCGGCGACTCATTCCACTTTGGTTTCTACGTGAAAACAACAGACTTTGCAAGTTTTGTGGAACTGAAACAGCTATTGTCATTCCCTTTATTATTCTTCATGAACAAGAAAAATAACAAGCAATAGTATTAAGTAAATAACGCCCATCCACTGACAGGTGGGACTTTCATGAAGAATGTCACTACGGTCTGCAATGGTTTTGGCAAAAGTGTTGTAGTGTTACAGTAATTTAAACACGGCCCTAATGCTCTTTACCCTCGGTGTGAGGGCTAGTAGAATGGTAAGATGAGATGTTTATTGTGGATATGTAGAAGTAGGCCTTGGCTAGACTTTATTAAAAGTCTATTTGTAGCAACCAAAAACCCTTCTTAAAAGTTCCATTTTCAAATGTGCCTGGGGTACCTTCGCCTGCTCAACAAAACTCTGAAATACCCTATTCTCTTATGGGTCAAGATTTTTTCTTCAGCTGGTATTGTATATAATCAGAGCTAATTTTTGGTGAAAATCAGACAAACCTTCTAGGAATAGTTTGCCAAAAAAAAAAAAAAATGCACACGCACTAGTCAAGACTTCACGTAGGGGTGTTTTGGATAGTTTTTGCAAAATACTCGATAATGGCAAATCGCACATGGTTAAAACAACAATTACGATATAATCGCAGACGATATATATCGTGCACCCCTATTCTGAAGAGTCCTTTCCTGTTCCTGTTTGACAGTGTCTTTGTAAAGTGTTTTACTCTGATCTCTGCTTTACTCTTTAGTCTAATGTTGAAGAACTTGACTGACCTAAAAAAGCCTCAGCAAAAACCTTTGGTTGCCCCTCAGTGGTTGGTTGGAGGTTGGAGAGTAGGCTGTCACTCTTTACCTTGAAAGTATATGTAGCTCATATCGCAGCACATTGCAATGCAGTGGACGGCCAGTCCCTGGGGAAACATAATCTCATCGTTAGGTTCCTGAGGGTTGCCAGAAGGTTAAATCCTTCTAGGTCACTCCTGGTGCCATCCTGGTCTTGCTGGTTTTATCTTACTGGTTTACTGAACTCATGCTACTTGTGACAGCCACTATTATGAATTTACTGGCATATTCTTATGGAACTTGATATGTGTGCTCTGATTGTACTCAAACGATTTTGAGGCAGCACAACCTTGTGCTATAATAATATTAATATTTTACTATTGTAATTAAACTTAATAAGTTCTTTGGGTCATGCCAAGAACATAGATACCAGTTTTCACAAATTTTCACCAAATTTGAGGCTGATCATCTTTAGACCAATTTGCTGGAATGATGGCAAACTGTGTCTGAGGCTTTATCTATGCAGAGATTTGACTTGTTGACACCAAACTTTGTATGTGCCATTGTCACCTCAAACCTACTAGACAACATCAATTTGGTATTATTTGCTATTATCTGATATTATGTAGTACTATTGGTCAAAATTGCTAAGTCATTAAATCATATTACTATTGGTTATATTTATGATTTTTTTCTGCTATTGTACTAAAATCATCTTAAAATGGCTTTAAATAAACATTGCTGCAGTTGGTCTGATGCTTGCTGCCTTGTTTCTGTAGTGCTTGGCCTTGAATTGCTGCTTGCAGCTATATTTAGCTATCCTGATCATCTTATCACATCATATTAAAATGGCTTTAGTTATTCATTAATTGTTGCAATTGAATGGTGTTTCGTTGCAAAGCAAAACACAATGAGCACTCTGCCCCTGTTCCTTTCTTCCCGGAGGTGCATAAGTAGCTGACTAAGTCGTAGAGAGCCTCTTTCTTTGGCCAGAAGCCACTCGTCTTCCTTCTCCATCCTCACTACCCTTGGTGACAGAGCAGCTAGGGGGTACGCTGACAATTTCTAGGTGGAGACTGATCAATCGTGCAGCACTGTCATGACAGTTTATGTTTTTGGAGAATGGTCTTGAGTCTATTCGGGGGAAGCCAAAGTAGACCTGTTTGCTTCCCAAGAGTCCCCCACTAACAGCAGTATTACTTACTGACCGAGGCCCATCTAGCATGGACACATTGACACACAGCTGGCTCTGTGCAAGTATGCAGTTCCCCCAGTGAGCCTTCTCACACAGCCACTTTGTAAAGTCCGGGAGGACGAGAAACAGGTCTTGTTGGTTGCACCTTACTTGCCCACACAGCCAACTCATGCTCCTTGTGCCAGCCACTCCCTGGTGCATCCCTTTGAGGAAGAACCTTCTTTCTCAGGGGCTTGGCACGACATGGCACCCATGTCCAGATCTCTTGGACCTCCACTGTGTGGCTCCTGGGTGGTACGTGGTAGAATTAAGTAACCTTCCACCAACAGGTTTCTCTGTCTTTTCAGAAGATGCACAATTTGGTGTAGTGCTTTCTTTCCTGCACAAAAGACAAAAGGTGGGAGCATACGCTGTCACTCTCTACCTTGAAAGTATATGTGGCTGCCATTGCAGCACATCACAATGCAGCGGACGGCCAGTCCCTGGGGAAGCATCTCATCATCAGGTTCCTGAGGGTTGCCAGAAGGTTAAATCCTCCTAGGTCACTCCTGGTGCCATCCTTGAATCTCTCTGCAGTCCTGGCTGGCCTTCAGAGGAATCTCTTTTGAGTAACTGGACTCAGTTGAGCTTAAATTCCTGTCTGCTAAAACAGCACTCCTTACTGTGCTCTCTTACATCAAGAAGGTTGGGGACCACCAAGCATTTTCAGTGAGCAAAAAGTGCCTTGTGTCCGGACTGGTCTACTCTCACATTGTCCTGAGACTCTGGCCTGGATTCCCACCACACCTTTTTGCGGTCAGGTGGTAAACCTGCAAGCACTGCCCTCAGAGGAGCCAGATCCAGCCTTGGTGTTGCTGTGTCCCATAAGAAAGTTGTGCATACGTGGACCACACGTGGAGCTTCAGAAGCTCTGAGGAGCTCTTTGTCTGGGTTCACTTGAGTGTTGACTTGCTAACAAGCTTGCTGTTAGCATGGAAGCTACTTTTTCTAGTGAGTTTTGGACATCTGATATACCATTTTAAATTGATTTGCATCACCTTCAGTCCTACTAAAACATTCTCATTCTGATAATTCAGATCTAGGCTGCTGGGTAGAAGCAAACTGACCACACTTTTAGAAACTGTTTTTGTGACGGGAGGATTTGGGGGGATTTCTCACAGTCCAGATGTGAACTTTCATTAACAATATGAGAAGCACAGCAACAATTTTGATGCCTATTTGAATGTTCATATTAGTAAAAATAGTTTTGACAGCTTAGTTACACTACAAAACTAAAAAAAACAAACCAAACCAAACAAAAAAAGAACATGAGTAAATGTAACAAGAAATGGAATGAAGAAGGAAAATAACAATTAAGGAAAATACTGTTAACTTTTCTCATCCAGTTGTAAGGGAAAACACAGCTGTAACTGCACAACAGAGACTGTAGTTCTTCAAAAAGAATTAATATTTCCCAGACCTGTATGATCTCCTTGGATATGTTTATTGGCAATGGCATGCTCATTACAAATTGTGTGAGCTGTGCTGTAAGCCTTTGTGGAGACATATAAAGACCTGAGAAAACTGTACCCAGTCCCTTCTGAGCAGCCCCAAGCACTACAGTGATCATTTTAAATAAATTTATGAACTTTGTAATATACAAATAAAATAATTTGGCTTGCTGTCAGTAAAGAAATTACTCTTTTAATTAATAATTTAACTCTTTTGTATGGTTAAGAGCTATATCACTTTTTTCATCACTTTTTACTTCATTAAGCAGAATAACTCTCACAGTGGAAAGTGGGAATGGACCCACAGTCAAGCCAAGTTATTTATGCCTTAACTCTACAAAAACATAAATTGTATCTCTCTCCCACTACTCCTGCTGTGATGAACAACCAACCTGGGACTAGTTTTTCCTGTTTCACTCGAGCCCCCACAAGCAAAACGACCATATTAACCTTATGCCTTTGGACCATCATCCTTCATCCTTATGAATCCTAGCCTTGCAGCCATATTACGCAGTGATGGGCTTAATAAAACTCTTGAGGTTGGAGAGTGCTGTAATTTAAAAACCAATTACAACATTGTATCACTAATTTTAACTTGAGCACCTCAAAAGAAATAAATAATAAATAAAATAAAATAAATAAACCTGTGAGCAGTGCAGTTTAAAATAAATATATAAATTTGATCCTGTCATTTTTCCAAGAACCCAGGTCACAAAGTAAAGCCATTTACCTGCACCTGTGTGTCAAGAAAAAAAAAATCCTCCCATGTATTTTATATTATTGACATCGCATTGTTGGGGTATGAATCATTTATAAATCACTGTATAAATGATTTTAGGTATGCACTGGTAAATCATTTTAGCTGTCTTGGTTTTCTAAACCTTTTCCAGGACACTCCCATCCCTGGCTAGTGCTCAGTGTTTTGTTTAGGTCATGGTGAATACAGTTTTGACAGACTCTTTTTGATGGGCATTTTGAATAGTAACACTGTGCATCCTTAATATAGTTCAATTCAATTCAATTCAAATTTATTTGTATAGCGCTTTTCACGATACATATCGATGCAAAGCAGCTTTACACCAAAGTAATGTTTTACAGTATCTGTAGTAGTAGCTTGTACATGTACATATGGCATAGATGTGAGGTAAAGATCAATTAATGACATAATCGAACAGACAA
>JAUCMR010000016.1:910350-923235 GCA_032357425.1 Enteromius argenteus | reverse complement strand
GCCAATTTTATATATGTCACATATATTAAAAACCTATATTAAAACATATATGTTTATATAGGTTTTTTCCGTGTGGGGAATTCAAAGTTTTAGGGTAATATTCTTATGTTACTACTCTTAATACTGGTAAAACAACAACAACAACAACACTTGGCAGCTTAACAGCTCAAGTGTTAAAAGTATAAAATATCTGGAGCAATCTACAAGTGTGTGTGCAAATCAGACTTTCTCAGAGAGATCAAAAGCAACATTGTACTAAAACAATGTCTAGTAACACAGACAGGAAGTTTAGATCTCTTGTCCCCACCTTGTGGAGAGAAAATGTTATGGCACCCTGTATTATATGTATTTATTAATGTCTAGCTATGGTTTCTATCACATGCAAGTACTAGTTCTACACTTTAAATAGCATGACAATATTACCTTGTATAGTCATATAGTAAGTATTTGGTCCCACCTGTAAATATTTCCAGATTGGCATGGTTTGTATGGACATCTCCACATCTGCTGCTGTCTTCAAGAATGTTAGTTGTCCTGTTCAGCATAGGATAGGATGCTTTCACTTCACCATAGACGTCATTCCCAAAGTCACCTGGGCCTAGAGCAAAGGCCTGTTTGAAATCATACTGTGTTGGTGTTTGGCCTGCACACAATCTTTCAGTCAGCAGGTTCCCGTGCTTGCAGTTGAGCTTACATTTGTCACAAGCTCTCATTTCTCTTGAATCTAAACCTGAATTGCCACATGCAACCGAGTGTGGCTTGTTATGACTGGGTTGTATTGTAGAGCTTAACTCTTTTTGCATATGATGTGATTCTGCAGTAGAGGTCTTTTTCTCACAAATACAAGTTCTGGCCTTTGTTTGAATATTTACACAGTTTTCTGATAGTGTGACTGGCATGAGGTGGCCCGTTTCATTCGGCTCTACTGGCTTAGTATTTGTTGTAGTTTGAATGTTATTTGGCTCCATTAAACAGAACAGCACTTTATCTGTGGATGTGTCTATAAATGTTTGTTCCTCAGATGTGTTGTCAGAATCTTGGTTATGGACAGAAGAGTTTTGGGGCTCTTTGTCATTTCCTCTTCTAGAATATATACTGTCCACTAAAGAAGGTTCACTTAGTTTGTCTCCAGGCACTAGTTTGTGGCCTGTCTCTGTGGTAACTTCAAACCCAGCAGATTTTCTCTCCTGTGTATTCTCAGGTATCTTCTGTGGTTCGTACAGCTGTCCAGTTGATTTTCTTTTGGAATCCACTGAGGCTGAGATATGAACTTTTGTCTGTGGATGTGACCAAGGGCTTCCATTTGTAGAACTTTTATATTTTTGAGAGTTTAAATTACAAACAATTTCTGCTTTGTTTGTTGGACTGGTGGATTCACAATTGTAACCGTTCATTTTGCTCGCCTCTGCATTATTTACCATTTCCTGTGCCATGCACACATGAGTCACATCATTGCTATACACCTCCTGTGAAAGTGTTGTCTGGTTTGTTACAGTGCTTGAAGTTGTTGTTTCAATATGAGGCTCTATCAAAGCTAGCTGTTCATCAGAAATGAGCTGCATGACTATCTGGAGGTCTGCTGTTCGTACATAAAATGTGTTCTGAGCCTGTGTTGATCCATTTAGTAACATCATCTTTTCTTCAGACTGGGACCCTTGAAAGTCATCAGTGGCCATTTTTGATGCCATGCTTTTCAGAGTATTCTCATACATTGTAATTTTGGTGTCCCCTGTAAGAGGTTTTCCTGATTCATTCACAGGGGAGGCAGGATGGTTGTGTACTGTAGGTGTCGTAGTTACTGAAGAACAGGTTTGTACACCAGATTCTGAACCACAAATCACTGCTGAAGTGTTCATTGCTGTAACAGACTGAATGTTCTCTGAGGATGATGATACAGAACCCGTTGACAGGTTTTCTACCAAACATTTTGCAGATATTTGATTCTGCCCTGGTGGAGAAACAACTGAAATTGATGTAGACATTGTAGACGGAACTTGTGTCAGAAATTTGGATAAAGTTTTTGTTTGATTTAGCTCTGAACAAGAAAGTGATAAAATAGGTATTGGATTTGTAGCGCACAATACATCTTGCTTACTCTGGTCAAAGGTTGTGACTATTGAAACACCCTGACATTGCTTTGAGGGTAGTGCGCTGTTCTCAAGATGACACTGCATTGTAGGTTGGCTGCTTTGCCTGAGATCTGAAACGTTTGAGCAAGTGCTAAGTGCTAAAGCTGAGCCAGAACAAGAAGCCGACACTCCATCTGTGGAACACGGAATCTTCAGCTGGTATTTGGGAGGAAAGCTGGTCTTGGCTTCAGGGACAGTAGGACTGCTGATAGAACCAGACGGGGTGCCAGATGTCCCACTCACATTGATAAAACAAAAAGCTGGGCTAAGAGTATTACTAAGTAACTGACTTGGATTTGACAACTGATGTATGAAGCTACCCTGAGGGTGGAGATTTTGCATGTTGGCCTTTTGTGCCGGAACTGTGACGGAACCGTACGTTGCACAAGTTGACAGAGGTAATTGACTGACTAAACCATGCAGATTTTCATTGGCCTCTCCAGTTCTGGGATCTGAAACACTGAGCATTTGCATGTCATTCCCAGTGCGCTGTTTCTTCCTCTCTGATGGGATATGGAAGTCAGTGTGTTGTGTTGTTATTTCATCCTTGTCCATGTCTTCCTCTGTATGATTTTCAAAGCTGGAGTATGACACCTTAAGGTCACTTTGTAAGGTCAAAATTGAACAAGAAGTTAAACTCAGAGACATGGATCCATTGTCCTTCTGTTGGCTAATTTGTGTTTCCAGGCTTTGGTCAGAATTCAGTGTAGTCTTTTTCGTCTTCAGTGTACAGTCTTTGTCAGTACTGTAGAGTTTTGTAAATGTCCCACCTCTGTAAGTGTGCCATTTTGTGTAGTCAAATTTTCGGGCTTTCTTCCTATGGTTTCCCTTTATAGTTGGCTCTGTTCCAACATCAGTGCTGTCTCCATCCGAGCTAATGCTGCTAATACTACATCTTTCAACTAGGGATACCTCAGCAGTAGGCAGACAATCTACTGCTACTTGCCTAACTAGTGAGCGATGACCTGGTGCTTGTTGGTCTGATGACCTTAATGGGTAAACATGTCCTGCACTACACCGTCTGCTAAGATTCAAATTAATTGTTCCATCAGTGGGTTTACCACCCATAGGGAAGGGTAAAGAACTGCTTCGTGTTAATGGTGCATGCTCCAAACCAGTGGAGTGGTGTGTAGGCGCAGGGCTGTGAATTGCCCCACCTCCTCTGTCTTGATTTTGTGAGCTTGAGCTGTGCTTGCTGCTCTTTATCTCAAAATGGAAGGAGTCTTTATAAGTGTACGGCACGGGAAGATCAATGCTTCCTTGTTTGGACAATATCGTCTTTCTTGGCCGCACAGTTTCCAGTTGCTTATTATCCACCAGCACACTATTTTCATATATTAGTTTCGAAATCCGTTCTTCCAGCCTTTGCTTCTCCTGAATGGACACCTTGCATTTGGGGTCAGAGGTCATCTCTGAGGGTGTCTGGGATGTGCCTGGTTCCTGCTGTTCCATAGTGGTTTCTGTCAATGATTCCATACTGGGATAATGCAAACTTGCTCCAGGACTGCTGGATGAATGATGCTCACTGCTGTCACTGAAGCCAGAGTCTGTGCTGTCGTGGCTTTGAGATTTTGCTCTGGACATGGGGGAATCCCACGGTTTGGAAAATAAAGCTTCCTGCCTCTGAAGAGGCATACGATTTGGAGTCAGCGGTGTACATCCATCCTCACTCAGTGCACTTGTCTGCTGGATAGCAGGATTATTTTTCTCACCATCTGATAATTCCGCAGTTTTTCTCAAAGAATTTATGCTGTCTTGAAGCCCTGGTGTTGTGCTTAATCCAACCATGGCAGCATTGTGCAGTGCCCATTTTATAGACATTGTCTTGGTCTCTACAGAGTCTACCTGACTTGATATTGTAACGACAGGAAGAACTTCTTTGCCCCTCCTCATGTCAGCTGAATCTCCACAATTCATCTCATGGGATGGACTTGTACAGTTGTCCTTTGAACTCTCCGTGCTCTCCTGGCTGCTGAAGGTGCCTTTGTCAGATTCGCTGGAAAGGCGGGCATGAGCCTGTGTGCGCTTGTGTTTATAAAGGTTACTCTGCGTCTTGAAGGAAATGCCACAGGTAGTGCAGGGATATGGTCGTTCTCCTGTGTGGCAACGAAGATGTTTCTCGAGCACACTGGGCTTCAGACAGTCCTTACCGCACTGTGGGCAAATATGCTTCCCAACAGACTTAGGTCTGCCCGAAGTTGCTGGAGCCACTAGCCTTTGTTGTTGCAAAACAGCCCCGCTGGCAATACGCAGTGTCAGAGAGGGCAGAGTCGAGTTGCTACACATCCTTGGAAGAAACAGTGGCACAACCGTTGTGTCCTGTAGGGGTCCAGGTTGGGCCTGAGGACATGGCTGCAGGCCAGGGGCAGGAACGCTGTGGACATACATAGTCGTGAGAGGGGCCTTAACACGCGTCTCTTCCTCTCTCTGTGCAGATGCTGAACACTGAGGCTCAGTAGCTCTCACAAAGCTCTGCTTGCTAGTTGCCATGGTAACACAACCCTTGTGATGCTGGGAGATGGAGCTCACTAATTACCTAAAAAAAGAAACAGTTTCATTATTATTATTATTATTTAGCTTTTTATTATTATTCTTATTAAGCATGGACTCTCAGACTTTTATCGAATGATTCCTCCTTCAAGCTGAAATGGAATAAAGACGATAGGAAGCTAAAGAAACCAAGATTTCACACACATATTACAAATCACCATTGTTTAAAAGGACTGAGAGGGTAGAAACTACAAAATGTGTATTAGAGCAGGCTTGCTAATCTGGACTTCAAAAGAAAATTATATAGCAGCAGACAAAAAAATGGTTGATTATTGATTAATTTGAAAAAAAAAGAAGCTCACTTAAGAGTATGTTTACATTTGGAAGCTATTGTCTTTTCTCTGTGCAGTTAATCATAGAAATATAAAAATGTGGTGAAGATACTTAATAAAGGCTTTAATTTTAAGTTTAGTGGGAATCTCATATTTAATGTGAACCCATGGTCAATATTTGCATATTGCAGAAGCACCAGAGGAGAATGAGCAAAAAACGGTGGTGGTAGAGTTATGACTCATTTCTAGAAACACGATAGCATCAAGGACCTCCTACCTAGACTAGATTATTTTTGCATTTATGAAAATGTGAAGACACATTAAAAATTACTAATCTTTTTGTCACTTACATTTTCTATTGTAGTTCTTTTAACATGATTGCAGATTTATGATGACACTTGGCTTGTGGGGTCCTTTAGACTTGAATAGAGTCCTGTCTAAAAGATCTGAGGTTTGAGGAAAGTTTGTCAATAATTTGTCACCGCCTTAAAAAAACTGACTCTACACCTATGTTCAGTAAACCTGATGCTGTTTAGTTGTTCACAGAACAGATATTATTGGACAAATGCAAATGGACAAATTAAAATTTTTAATTATTTGAGAAGCCCAGGCTTTACATTATTTGAACTAAAATATCATTATCTTCCATCCCTAGTTGCTTGCAGAAAGTGTTAGATTTAAACAGTACAGTTCTTTGCATTGTTCACATCCCTTTACTTGTGCCCTGTCGTCTGTGTGTCACATCATTAAGCTTATGAAAGATTCCTATCATGCTCATCAAAAAATACACAGAAGATCAGTCTGCATGTTCTAACATAGTGCAATGGGTCACTCACCAGAGCTGTGAACTTAAAGGTCACACGGCAGCAGCTGAAGATTGCCCAATTAAATCCAAAATGTGCAAACAAAGATCCAGCTTTGGAGCAGTGCGAGGTAAAATGAACAACAGAGTAACAGAGAGCATGTGACTGTGGCACCACAAAGGCCCTTGGTTCCTCTTCCCTCTTTAGTTTTCTTACAGCCGTTTCTGCTGCTGATGGAGGAAATACAAACGTCATTCATGCAAATGTGACTGGATGACGGTGACAACACAATGTAAAAAGTATATGAGAGAGTGAAAGAGGAAGAGAGAAGACACTGCAAATACCAATAAAAACAAAGTTCAGGGTACCAGCACTTTGAAAGACATGAACCCAAACCGAAGTGAGGATCAAGCTGCAACATGGAGATCCAGAAAAAGAGATTAAATGAGATGGACACAGATAGGGAAGAGAGCAGATGGAGGGAGGGAGAGAGAGAGAGAAAGTGAGACTGAGCTAGTAAGACCGAGTGCAGCACATAACAACACAACTGAACTGAACTAAAAAAAAAAACCTGTTAAAAAGAGGAAGTACTATGAACATGCAGACCCACCTCAAAAAGATCATTTCACCCACAAATGCACACACGCTGTTTTTGCTGCATGTACCTGACTTCTGTTTCTGGCGTTTCTCACTCCTCCAGTCACCCACACACCCACACACAAAGGAGGAGAAGTGTAACAGAATTTGTGGTGGTGTAACATTTGATGGTGTGAGGTTTTATTTATTTATTTTGTAAGACATGTTATCAGCTACTCATCAAAAGTGGCTTGTGTCTGGCACCCAATGATCAGAGAGTACATTAGCTACCATCTGTGTTTTAAACTACAGCGCAGCAATGGAGGGCTCATTATTTCCTGTAGACAAAAGCAAAAGACAAAGCAAATCCTCCAGAGCAATAAAATCTGATTCTGTTATCCTTCTGTGATAAATTTAAACAAAACTAACCATTTAAAAAAACTAATTGATGTATGTTATTGTTACATAATACACAATATTGAGAATGCAGGACAGTTAGCAAAATATCAAAACGAAAACGTGAAAAAGATACAGATAGATACAGATAGATCTATCTATCTATTTATCTATCTGTATGTCCGTCTGTCTGTTCATCTATCTATGAGCAAATTAATTATCAGTAATTACAGTTTTTCTCAGCCGCTTTGGTGCATTTCTCAAATCATCCTTAATATTGCAAAGAAGTATGTGCATTTCTCAAAACAATTCGTACAAACAGCACAACACAATGGATTTTCGGCAAAACTCCTGTAACTTACTCAAAATCTTTAGTTTGTCTCTCAAAAGCAAATATTTACGTCAATGAACACATCAGTGCCATAATAATGAAAACTCAAAATGTTTAGTCATGTTGTCAATATAACAGTGCACTCTTCTAGTAATGCCTAATCTAAACTATGTCAACAGTTTGGATGACAGTTACTGTACTGAAATGCAGAAGGCTGCACTTCTCATGTAAATCCTTTCAAAGTTCAAATTTACACAATAGTGTATGTGGGATATTGATTCAAAGAGACCATTTTGAAATATTTGAATTGCAATATTGAGGATATAGTCAATCTCCCATTTTTAGCTGCATCCTTTCGTCATTGTAAGGCCATGACTGACAGCATGGTCCACAATAGTGGCACTTATTTCTTCTGATAAGCACCTCTGTCCTTGGCCTCTTCTGCTTCTTCCTCTGTTTTGCCTCTGTTCCCTTCCACCATGCATTGTTACTCATCTTTTTCCTCTCTGCTGTTGACCCTGATTGTTTTCTGGATGTTCATCTATCGTCAGAATGTATAACTCTGTTGTCCTCTGTCTATATGTGACCTGATTCAGCAAACTGAGTCACAATGACCCAAATTTCAACATTTAGATTTTGGTATCAATGGAAAGAGGAGATCAAGCTTTAAAATTATATCCTAGTCAAAGTCATGCCTTGAATGATTTTAAAGATATACCGATTTGAATTATGGTCGTCTGCCCTCTTTTTACAATTGAAAACCTCAAAAATTTTTAAAGCTTTTAAAGTTTTTTGTTGATATCTTTCAAAATCTATTGCATTTAAAGGGATAAACTATTTATTTTACAGCTTAATTTGACCATTTGTATATATATATATATATAAATGCTATTAAACCAGGCTGAAACTCAAATTATTTTAAAGTATTGCTTTGAATAAATATTCTAACTTCTCAAGTTCTTTGGCATATTTCAGATTTTTTACAGATTTTGGCCTGAATTTACAATAGTTCCATTATCAAATACACTCGAGTAAATTGATAAAAAATGGTTTCATTTGACAGTAAATACCCTCTATTTTAACACATAAGTGGAATAATTCATTTTTATTGTATTTTTATAATAAACACTTTTTTTTTAATACGCTTTTATTTGCAGGTCTGTTATTTAAAATCTGTTTGGTTCATGGTCCTGCAGAAAGTTTCCTTTTATTTCATGAGGTGCCAGCTAAAAGGGGGAAAAATTATTTTCCCTTTCAGTCAGTCACTATGGCATTACGTCATTGACTGACGTCATGGGGTCCCACCTGGGAGACCAATCGACAAAACGCCAATGGGAATTGACCAGTGGTTTTTGCATGCCAAGCCACTCCCCTGTACATACAGGTATATAAGATGGCGGCGTGCAAACCACATTTACCTTTCTACTTCCGGTCGGCCATACAAAGTTGAAGAAGAAAAGAAGAAAAGTGTTACCTGCTGTTCGAGATCCCCGGTCGGAGTGTTCCTGCATTCAAGTGGAGAGACTGCGGAGTGACCATTGCGGTGCACTTGTGCATGGCAAATGTCGCCACCTGGACGAATCACAGCGTCTCCGGTCCAAAGCCTGTAGGCTGTCGTCAGCTCTCGCTGACAAAGCTTACAACGCTGCGGCCTGGCCGCCCCCACGCTGCACACCGCGGCCTTCCTGCACTTACTATGACGTTACGCCACTGGCTGACGTCTTGGGCCCAATGCAGTTCTGACTGTAGGTTGATGCAGGAGCCACGTGTGTCGACTAGCGTCGCTCCTTGGGCGACAAAGGTCACGGCGCGGTCCCTCGGTCAGGTGATGTCCACCATGGTGGTCCAGGAGTGCCATCTCTGGCTGAACCTGGCGCAGATGAGTGACAATGACAAAGCTCGCTTTCTTGACACACCCATCTCCCAGTCCAGCCTCTTTGGCGACACTGTTGAGAGCTTTTGCCCAGCAGTTCTCGGCAGTACAAAGGCAGATAGGGGCCATCAAACAAAAGCTTCTTGCCCCGGCAGGGTGCCGGGCGCCGCGCCTCCATCTGCCCATCGCCGAAGGCACCCCCCAGCGACTTTCACACCTGCTCAGCCCCCGGCAGCTCCGGTGTAGAGCCACCTGCCAGAGAGGGGCACAGAGATCTCTGCCCAGAGATGAGGGAAATTGTTCTTTGGGGGACCTCAACATCTGCGGCCCCAGCCTCAGGGGAGGGCCGAGTGCTTTCTCTCTTGCTGTCCCGTGGGCCAGTGGTACCCACCCACTCAAAAAAAGAGCAATTTTCCAAAATCTCTAGGCCTCAATCGCCATGTTCAGGTTGTGAGTGATGCTATGCTTCCTCACATTCAGGTTCATGGTGTCAATTTGACACCGCGGGAAGGGGGAGAGCTGGTGTGTGCTGTTCTCAACAGCCCGTCTTGCTGAGCCGCCTCTCTCCTCCTGACGATTACTGCTACGTTTATCCCTCTTGTTCGCTGAGTTCCACAGATGCCTCCATGACAGACTGGGGAGCTATATGCAACAGGCAAGCAGTCTTGGGCTCCTGGACGGGAACTCGACTGCAGTGGCATATCAATTGCTTCGAGTTGCTGGCCGTTCGGCTGGCCCTACGCCGGTTTCTTCCTACGCTGCAGGGTAAGCACGTTCTGATCCGGACAGACATCAACCATCTGGGTGGTGTTCGTTCCCGTCGCCTGTCACAACTCGCCCGCCATCTCCTCCTCTGGAGTCACCCATGGTTCAAATCACTGCGAGCCATTCACATTCCGGGGACGGGCTCTCACGACAGAATTGAAAAGTATTTGAAGGAAGGCAATATGTCCTCTAGAGGTCTTCATTCTGCCAGTTCAGGCATACCTACATTGAAAACAATTCCATACTATATTTAAGTGGCTAAATGGATAAAAAATGGTCTTATTTTGCACAAAACAGGGTTCAAGACGGACACTGAGCTCTACCCTCGCTAGGGTTCAAACTGCTAAGGCTCTGCCGGTCACCCGGCACCCGGTGATTGTGCTGTGGGCAATCTACATATATATGCTCCCAAGCTTGTTTTGTTAAATGGTTGAATGGTTGATTCCAATTGTATAGCAGTTTTACAGACGTTACAAACTGTCAATGTCAGATGTTTTTGGAATATACATTTCAGAATTGAATGGATTGTTTTGAATGTGATGACTTACACGATGAAAAATGTTTGAGAAGTTGTGAAGAGTTTGACAGTTTTAGTGAAAATCGACTCATCAGTTTTGATCAACAAGCCATATGCTATTAGTTGTTGTGCAAACTGCAGGCAATTGTACTTACTCTTTGCACACATGTGCCAAAGCATTTGCAATTTGCTCAAATCAATGAGAAATTCCAATCTAATGTCAATAAGGAACTAACTGTTCTTCGAAAAAGATCATTTTCATTCAGAATTCATAAAGAATTGAGCCAAAGCAATTGAGAAAAACTGTAAATACCTTTACTTAATTATCTAGACTACAAAACTTTGGAATATTCTTACTGAATGTCTGTTCTTTGAAATTAGCTAAAAAAAGAAAAATAGATTTTTACATTGTTTTTTCACATTATCGGCCCATATCCTAAAATGGAAGGTTCGGACTTCCGACCGGAGCGGGTCACATATATGCTTTCCAGACAGGAGATTCATGAAATGCACCCGCTATTCCAGAGAACTGGTTTAGAATTGGTTGCTCTATATTCTCTTCATTTGTGAAAGTCAAGATTCATTTGCACAATTTATTGCAAATTTACAAAAATTCTAATAGAAATGTGTAGAAAATATGTTTGGTAGTTTATGACAACTAGATCAACCATTTTGCATGTAATATGAATTATATGACTTATATGATGAACTAACGAGATGTTTTGAGGGGTAAGGCTATTGCACAGATAACTATATAATACATTTTGAGAAACATGATATTAACAACTGAAAATGTAGGAGACCGCAGAAAAATGCACATAATCAGTTGTATGAATGTATCAAAGCATTAGCAAATTGAGCAAAAAGAATGAGAAACTGCTTTTATGAAGTGTACAAGTGACTTGATGATGTGGAGGTTAAAAAATTAGTTTTGAAAATTTCATTTCTGATCTAAGAAATGCACCAAAACAACTGAGAAAAACTGTATTGAGGATATAGTTGATCTCCCAATGTTTAGCTGCACCCTTCAGCCATTGTAAGGCCATGATTGACAACATGGTCCACAATAGTTGCCCTTATTTCATCTGATATGAACCTCTGATCTTGGCCTTTTCTGCCTATTCCTCTGTTTTGTCTCTGTAACTTTCCACCATGCATCCTTACTCCTCTCCTTCCTCTCGGCTGTTGTCCCTGATAATTTTTTGGATGTTCATCCATCGTCAAAATGTGTAACTCTTGTATTGTCCTCTGCCTAAATATGCTTATCAGACAGGAGATTCATAAGATGCCCCTTTGAACTATTTCAGAGAACTGGTTTACAATTTGTTAAACTATATTCTCTTCATTAATGAAAGTAAGGAATTTACTTACACAATTCATGGAAAATTCACAAAATATCTAATATAAATGTGTAGAAAATAATGCTTGACAGTTCATAACAACTAGATCAACCATTTTGCATGTAATGACTGATGAACTAATGGCTATATGTTTTGAGGGGTAAGACTATAGAACAGAGAATTATAATAGATTGAGCAACATGAAATTAGCAACTGAAAATGTAGGAAAGCACAGACACAGCACAGTTGCATGAATGTATCAAAACAATTGCAATTTGTTCAAAAGAATGAGAAACTGCTTTTATATTGTGTACAAGTGACTAGATGATGTCGAGGTTGAACAAGTAGTTTTTAAAATTTCATTTCTGATCTGAGAAATGCAGCAAAACGACTGAGAAAAAAACTGTAATAAAAAAATGCAATAAAAACACATCATATAAATTAGATAATTACCTTATAATAATTCTGGAATGTGGAGGTGTGCTCAAGGTAAGTTTGAATGAACTACAGTTTATTGTACAACTGGAGTAATGGAGGACAGCCAGATGCTTGAGTGGGTGAGTACAGTTCTTAGGAGAATTTCCTCAGAATTATATGCAAACTGCATCTCATTTCGGAGGCTTGCATTTGAAGGCTACACATGTCATTTAAGGATGTCTTATTTAAGAATAGTAACCACAATAAAATTTTTGTGCGGTCTAAAATATTATATTTTTTTTTTTACTTTGCAATTTAATGGTTACTTTTCTTAAATGAGTCTTCCCCCGATGGTGTATGCAGCCTTCGAATGCAACCTCCGTAGGACGCAGCCTTCCAAATGATACACAGCTGCAGAGAGTTATTGGGTATCTTGTCTTACAGGAATCCACGAGAAGCATTGGAGAAGCACACACCTCAGTATGCCGGAACTTGGAGTACACCGGAGAAACTTGGAGAGTAGAAACACTACAGCAGAACACAGGAGGTAAGTCAAGCATAATAATAATAATATTATTATTATTATTTTGAGCCAAGTCAAGTGCACTTTGTATGTCCAAAACCGGACAATGGTGGTGTCTGAGATGTGTTCTCTTATACTGGCAGTTGATGAGGTGATTGGATGCGTGACAGGTGCTTAGTATTCAGGGCCCAGTTTTTCAAAAAATTTAATCTGGATGAATTTGGTCCGGATTTGGAAATCCCATGTTTTGCTATCCAGGACTAACTGATCTATCTTACTTTCATGACAGTTTTTTAAAGGAACATTGGGTTGGATAAAATTTCAGGATTACCAAATCCTGTTTACCATAGCCTTAAATGGAACCAACAGTGTAGCCTACTGGCTTAGCAAAAA
>JAUCMR010000016.1:897836-910250 GCA_032357425.1 Enteromius argenteus | reverse complement strand
CAGCTAGGGTTCGGAGTCCGCCGATTCTCCCGGCTCGCTCCCTGGACAGCACGCCAAATTTGCTTTATTTATTTATTCATGACATATTTGCTTCTATGAGTAAGCGTGAACTCGTGAAATATCTGATAAACACACAATGTCAAAAAAATGATCCAAATGTTGGTTTTATTGGACCTTTCATCCCAAGCCTGGACTAGTTTCAACCGTGATTTCAATTAAGGGGCTCCTCCAGCACATTTTCTGAATGGAAAAAGAACTGAATTAGCAGGATAGTGGGTCACCAGGGGAAGGGTTGAAAACTTGTTCAAATTTAAACTTTGTATTTTAAGTCTGTAAACGATCACTCATAAAATGACGACTTTTTTTTTTGGAGTTTTTAGAAATACTGTTAGTGGTAGCAGAACTCAGTTTTTGTCGTGGTCGTGTAACTTTTCTGTACTGATCCTTTCATAGCTGCATCGCCACCTTTAATGTTTACTTAATTTGATATCCATTTCTATATTTTGCCTGGAATCTGACTTGAGTAGAATAAAGGCCCTCACAGGATCAGAGGTCATATTCTAAAGGCTTTCTCAGCACAAGAATAAAAAAAACAAAAAACAAAAAAAAAACAACAACAACTGCCTTAGTTAAGACACCGTTTTGAACATTCACCAAAATTGTAGATTACCACCTGTTTCCCAGAATCCCAACGGTTAAAACAAATCCATTGAACAGGCAAGACTCAAATTTTTCCAATAAATGTATTTTATAAAAGAACAATACTGCTTTTAGGAGTTAAGCATATTGGTTTACCTATACAGGTAATAAGTAACTTTTTGCCAGCTAACATACACATACAGTTGTATTACGGAAAAATACATTTAGAAATGACAAAACACAGACGTTGGACAAATGCAGGAAGTTGAAATACAGTAAAGAGTATAAAATAAACATTCTAGAAGTGTGACTTCATTTTTAAAGTGTCTGCATTGGTCTCCACCACAATGCTCTCAATCCGCTTGTTGTACTGCTCCAAAGTTGTGAGAAGATATTCATAGAATTCCTGTGAATGAAAAGTATTATACAAAACATGCTAAAGAACAAACAGAAGACATGTCAAACATTGTCATCCCCCCCAAATGTTAATGTTAAATGTTAATAACACACTATATTATATTAAAAAATAATATATATGTATATAAAAGCAAGCAAGCACTAAATTTACTAAAGAACTGCTGAAAAGAAAGTGCACCTGGGCTTTTTGTGTTTGCTGGTTGCACTTTTCTCTAAGCTTCTGCATCTTTTCCCTGAACCGTTTAGTTTCACGGTTGCTTTCTTCTATCCTTTTTACAATCTCCTCCCGTTTCTGGTGGATTTTGTCATATTGCCTGAATAATAAAAAAAATAAAATAAAAATAAGTTAGAACAGTGTTTTTCAAAGTTTCCTGGCTCAGCACCACCTTGATCAAATCAGAACATTAAAATAAAGCACAGGGTGATTCTCCAGAGTCAGTAGCCTTTTCCATTCAGTTTTTACGCCGTTTTGTTATCGACAAAGACAATTTGTGTAAAAAAAAAAAAAAAAAAAACTTTTTCTTTGTTCTTTTGAAGAAAGTTTGTAACCAGGTTGTTTTGGGTCACCAGTGACTTGCATAGTAGGGAAAAATATATACAATAGAAGTTAATGGTGACGAAAACAGCCTGGTTACAAAACTTTTTCAAAACATCCTGCTTTGTGTTGGGCTGAAAATAGAAATTCATACAGGTTTGGAACTACTCGTGGGTGAGTAGATGACAATCTTCAGTTTTGGGTCAACTATTCCTTTAAGATTAGTGGTTGACCAACACTTGTTTTGGACTGCCGATGCCAATATCTTAAGTCTGTTTCAGACAGCGATTCTGGAAAATACGTTAAAATGTTTATTTTTTTTGAATGATCATAATCCACATTTCAAACAGAAGTTATTTCACACACTCGCTGCTGTTTGAAAGGCAGTCATGGCCCACAGGTCCGGCAGGGATTGTGGGTGGGGGAGTGAATATCCAGCGCTCTCTCCACCTTCAATACCACGACTGACCCTTGAGCAAGGCACTGTTCCCCCAACTGCTCCCCAGGCACTGCTCCGGGTGTGTGTGTGTGTGTGTGTGGTTGTTCACTTCTCACTGCTGTGTGTGCACTTGGATGGGTTAAACGCAGAGCAACAAACCATCCCTGGCCACATGTCAAGTCCTTAATGCTGGTGTTAGCCGTTAGCGTTATGACGCTCTCCAAACACTGAGAAACTCCACCTTTGTTCATTACCTCTTCTCTAGAGCTCTCCAGAGAACATGTGGATGCGGGCCACTTCAGTGTCAGTGATATGGCACTGCTGGCATTCTTATGGTCTGTACAAAATTAGTGTAACCCTGAAGTGGGCCACATGTACAATAGCAAAAATCAGATGTGGGCCTCTGTGGTGTTCACGACTATAGGGTCACATTGAGATTACACAAAGTGGCCCAGGTGGTAAATAATAAATATGGCCCAAATAGTGCCAACCACATGTGGTCCAGCTTTGGCAAAAATGTGGCACAATTGACAAAAGCTAAATCAAGGTTTGAACCAAATGTGGCCCAGGTATATTAAAACTACATGGCAACCTCTCGTGAAACCAACACGGAAGTGACTAAAAGTGTACGGACTGGCCGCTAGAGGCTGGCTTACAGCTAATTTTGCCCTTCATGAAAACTGTGTTGGGGCAAATTTTTTAAAACTCATTTGTTTAAATTATATTAAGCCTTAAAGTTCTACATGATTAAGGGCATGGCAACTTGAGTTACAGGTGGATTGCCGCTGTTGTCACCACCATCTAGCTAAGGGGGCGTGGTTTCATCAACCAGCCCCCGCCTCTTTGCCCTTTTTTGAACGTCCAAGAGTGACGTGATGCTAAGTCGGCGACGGCCAGCTCAAAAATACTCTTCAGAAACCTACGATGTTGTTACGGTCCTTGTATTTTTACGGTCTATAGGCCGGTAAACACCAAGCTGATGCCAACCCACTAGAGGCGATGAAAGCCGACGGTGTTATCTCACATCGGCAATATCAGACAAAAAAGCTGCACTCAAACACACCGCACAGAACAAGTTTAGCTGCTGACGGCTGTAGTCTGTGCATGTGTGAGATGAGTTAGAGGCCATACTCAGCAGTTATGAAAAGTAAATAATCAACATTCAAATGGAGAAAACGGAATAAAGATATATGTTATAGATGGAGATATATGAAACATAAACAAGGCAGCACACGCTTACCATTTTAAATATCAGTAACGTTCATAACTTTCACTTTTTTCATGTGGCTCACGTTGTTATGATAATGTAGGACCACTTAGGACAGAGGGGCAGTCGTGGCGTAATGGATAGGGAGTTGGACTTGTAAACCAATGGTGGGAGGGAGTGAATTCCCAGCACTCTCTCCACCTTCAATACCACGACTGAGGTGAGACCCTTGAGCAAGGCACTGCTCCCTGGGTGCAGCTATGGCTGCCCACTGCTCCGGATGGGTGTGTGTGTGTTCACTTCTCACTGCTGCGTGTGTGCACTTAGAAGCATTAAACGCAGTATGGAAAACCATACCTGGCCACATGTCACGTCCTTTCCTTTTAACATTAGAACGGTCTTCTGTTTGTGGCGTTTTAATTTACTTAATCGTTTTTATCACTTTCGCTTTAATTCTCCATCACTGATTGGATGCCTACTTTCGCGAATCAGAGTTCTCACTTTCCCCAACAGCCCCGATGTCGATTCAACATGCTGAATCAGGCTGACGTGAGCCTGACAAGTGGAACACACCACACCGACAACCCCCGACCGTCAGCTTGGCGTGTCCTGGCCTTATGATTAAAACACATCTGGGCCAGTTTTGGCAAGGATATGGCACAGTGAGCACTGGCTAATGTGGGTGTGAGCTTAAAATGGCCCGCATGATGTCATAAATGTGGCCCAGTTACCCTAAAATATATTTATTATAAAAACATCTTATAAACCACACATGGACCACTGGTTTGGAAGTTGCACTTGATACTGTCTAAATGAAATGGAACTTCAATGGAAAAAAAAATATTTTTATTTATTTTATTTTTTTTATTCTGACAGTTTAATGGCTACAAAAACAACTGGTAAGGGACAATGAAATGAACACTGATTTGATCAGCGTGTTTATCAAAGAAGGGACAGTGGTGTGGAATAAACGGTAAATTTTGTGAAAAATAATGTTAACTAAACTAACTAAAAACAATGCATTAACACATTAGACTAATTATATCTTAAAATATATTTGTGTATTGCTTTGTTTTTTTAAATATTCAGTTATATGGGTTTTAAGAAAAGTTATTAAACCAGTTACACTGTATTATGACAACACTTTTTTTGCAACCAAATTTTCAAAATTGCCGCAACACCATGTACCGTGATAAAAGCTGCAGTAATCATTTCAACAATTTGATACAGGCACATACCTACTTAAGGTAACCAAAGATTTTTAGAAAAATGTATCCATCATACATCAAGAACAACAAAATCCGTATGACTTCAGTGAATAAATCCATGTCTTCAAAAGCAAAATTGACAAGCTTAAGAAAATAAATATTTGAACTTGCCAGATAATTATTAATCTACTGGTGCGATTATAACAGGTATGAAATTAATTAAATGCATCAAAAAACAAAACCATTTTGCCACTTACCCATAAATATTTTTGACTTGCTGATCCTTCACCTCTTTTTTCTTCTGTCGACGGATCTGTTGTTTAGACTCCTTGTCGAGTTTCATGGCAAGAGCCCTCTTTAGCTGGGCCTCTTCATTGCTCAGACCTTTCAGCTCTTTCTGCAAGTTTTCATTCATGGCTGCTAAACTCTGCACCTGTATAATAAACATGTATAAAGGTTGAAGAAAACAACGATTTTTGAGCTTTTAACATTTCCAATAAACACCAAGGTTTTGTCCAGTCTAATCAGTCAATAAACACTGCACAATCAAACACATTACTTTATTGAAAGACACTGATACTTATTTATGCAGCATGCATTAGGGGTGTGCACGAAGAGTCCAAAACCTGATCATTAAAAAATAACTTCTCTCTCATTAAACCTTATTTGAATAAACAAATATTTTATATATTATATTTTTTTATGAGCCCAATTATTTGAATGCAATATTTTTTGAAAATGGCCCTCCCTAGCATGCACTCAACGGTCTGTCACTCACGCTGCAACATGTGCAAATGTATGGCTACGTTCACACGGTCAGATTTCAGGATTGAGAGCATTCATTGGCACAGGTGCGAGTCTTAAATGTCCTGTTCACACCACAGAAACTTACAGCAGCTTCTTGAACACTGTATGGACGTGTAAAGGAGTCAAGCCCATGTCCCTCATCAGTAATCATAGCGACAGTGAACAACAGAAATCAAAACTTATCACTTTTTGAAAAGAGTTCACCTGTTAAATAAAAATTGCATCCAAAATAAAAGTTTGCTTCCATAACATGCATATGTGTGCACTGTGACTTAAACTAATTATAAAAACAAATGCACATAAATGTACGTATAAAAGAAAAAGTATTTTACATTTATATAACAACTAATATGACCCTGGACCACAAAAGCAGTCATAAGTAGCATGGGTATATTTTTAACACCAACCACAAATTCACTTTATGGGTCAAAATTATCTATTTTTCTTTTATGCCAAATATCATTAGGATGTTAAGTAAAGATCGTGTTCCATGAAGATATTTTGTAATAATTTCCTACCGCAATTATCAAAACTTATTAGCAATATGCATGGCTAAGAACCGAACCCTACTGAGCTTTACCTCCTCTTTTTGCTGGTTGGTCTTACACATGCTGCTCTGTAAGTCCTGCAGTTGTTTGAGCAGGACCTGGATCTCTGCCTCCACCTGACTGGCACACTGCACCAACATCTGTAGCTCCACCAACCTTTCATCAGCGAGCTCCTTCCACAAACACAGACACACAGCAGACAGTAAATCTAACCTGATAACAGCATCAATAACCAGTCTGACAACTGATAATGATGAAAAACTTTGCTTTGTAATGTTAAACTTCTGCTTACAACAGTGTTCATTTGGACAGCAAATTTTGATTCATTTTTTTTTTGACTAAAATGCAATTTACTTTTTTTTTACGTTTTAGTTGCCAAAAAATATGATTTTAGTTTACTAGATCTACAGTAAATTTAGTCAGCTAAAATCTAATTTTTTTATTATTATTATTGAAATAAAGTACTAATCTTTAGGACTAAGGACTAAGTGATTCAGTCGAGCAGTGATTTTACTTTTGTTGCTTGATTAGCATCAGTGACTTGGACAATAGCAACTAAATTAGATCGCTATCGCTTTAAACCGAATACACACAGATGCAATGTATGGATACATATTCCTTACAGTTTACATTCACTTAATACATAATCATAATTTATCCATGTCTGCTCTTCTCTTAACCCCACATACTGACATCTCTGAACGCTTTATGCGATGTGCAAGTGTAGGCTGATTGATCAATAGGCTGTGATACAGTTCATGTACGCATCTAACCTCCGAACCATGTAGATTCGCTCGGAATGAATCTTATCCCAAATCATCCTTCCCTAACGTTTCAGTCTGTCTTTTTATTTGTTGACCAAAGACAATAGATTTCTGTCATAATTTGTTATTTAAAGTTAATTTGTGTTCATTATGATGAAAATTATGTCAACAAAACACTGAACCAAATGAGCATTCTAATTATACGTACTTTTGACATCCTAATGCTCTTCACATTCTCTTTCATCCTTTCCATCTCATTTCTTAGTTCTTCAGGTGACTCCACAATTTGAGACTTGAGCTTGACCATCTCATCCTTCAGTGTGGCCACATCCACTTTCCTTTGAGTCTGTAGGAGAATTCAAAAATAACAATAATAATAGCCCTGTGTTTTCATCACATCAACAAACACTGGTCTGGTCTGAAAGGGAAGTTACACCCATCATGGCCTCAGCTTACAACATCTTTAATATTTCAATGTTTAAAATATTTTTTTTACATAACATTTGCCATTAGGCACAGTATTTGCAAGACTGTAGAGAAGTCATTCTACTGCATGATGTCAAGCTAAATGCGTATGTGATTTAAGATGTGTTGATATGATTAGGGTCAGTTCATGTTTGTAAAGGATAGTGCTGTAAAGGGAAATTTTACAGCTTTAAAAAAAACACAGCAGCACTATAAAACAGTGCACAAACAAGCAGCCACGCATTTGCTCAGTGCAGTGAAACCATAGCAACCATGAACAAAGCATTTGAGCCCTGTCCATTAACTACAGGACTATGGCGCATGCTTTAAGATTAATCTCATACTGGTCAAACAGTGCTTGTACACACATGAAGATGTCACGATTACACAATTTCCCATGATTTAAAATGGTCCCCGTTATTAAAATCTAAGAATCTGAAAGCTATAACAAAAAAATGGGAGAAAACAAAAAACCAGCTATATAGATAGGCATCACATTATGGTAAGGGGCGTAACATTTGTCACACGGCAGATCACAGTGCACTGGATAGCTGGCCAATCAGAGGACGCTCCTTTTTTTTTTTTTTTTTTTTAGAACAATGGCCTTTGTAAAAAAAATAAAAAATAAAAAAAATCAACCCGTTTGCATAAGGTGATCTGATTGGCTGACGCCTGCGTTGGTGCTTGAAAAGTTGAACGGACCCAACGGAACCACAATTAATTTTGCAAACACTTGATGTAAACTAAAATGTAAACTATGTAAGAGTAAAGGCTGCAGATGCCCGGGTTACAGCACACAAAACAGTAGACTTCTTATTCAGAATTATAGTTAGACTCGTGTTGAGCAGTCACTGTTTTTACAAAGGCAATAAAACATGGTTAAAAACCCTCAGACAATGTTTTTTTTTACTTTTTATTAAAGTTTCTACAATATATAGACATACTGTAGAAACTTAATTTCCTGTAAAGCTGCTTTGCAACAATTCACATCGTAAAAAGCACTATATAAATAAACTTGAATTGAATTTAAAATGTAATACGTCCTTACTCGCATGCTTTTGTGTGTTTAGAGATCCTCACACACGTGCTCACGAGAGTAAAGTGAAGACGGTTTGAGAAGGAAATTCTAAAATAAGTAACCATGTACTGCTTTTTTCTCTGTAACCCGTTTCACTCAGATACACCTCAATACAGAAGAAATGATCGGTCACGGTGGTTACATCACGTTTTTATCCCCCATGCAAAGGCTGTGAATAAAATCTGACCCATTTAATAAATATATACATACCAGTTTCTGTGATAATTCAGCAATTTCAGTTTTACACTGTGCAACCTTTTCAGTCATTGCGCTCTAAAGAGAGAAAGAAACAGAGTCGAACACAAAGAAGCCTTTAATGAACATCAGTAGTGAACGTGGTCAACACTCCAAGATACTGAGGTCATTTACGGCACACAATCACGGTCAACTCACCACGTCCTGATACTCATGCTGTGTGTTAGTCGTCAATTCTGCCAGAGCGGTGGCCAGTTCTTTAGCCTCTGCTTGCTGCTCTGGCGGTATGGTACTGTAAAGGAAAAGATGTGTTATGTTCATAATTATGCATCATTTAAAAACAAACAAAAACCCCACTCACGTCAGTTTCTCAACCTTTCTCTCAGCTTCCTTTATTTCTCTTGTGTATGCCTGGAGTCTGTCCATATCAGACCGCTGTTTAACAAAAGGTCAGCAAAAAAATACAAATAAATAAAATGAACACACACACACACACACATATATAAACAAAACAGCAGCTTACAAAACTTTGCTGATGGGCAGCAGTTAGTTCCAGCCTCTGCTTCCTGAACTGCAGGAAATTTTGGATCGCACTCAGTATAATGATGGATCGCTTGCTCTCTGTTAAAAGGGTTACAAATAATTTAGCTCTACATCACTTTTCAACATTAAATCAGCATGAAACCTGAAATACAATCATACAAACAAATGTTACAGTCACTCATGACGGCTTGAATGTGTTCAAAACAAATATTTTGCAGTGAAGTATTTAAGATATATAAATATAATAAAATAAACATATAAAATAAATATATAAATGCAGTCAGCCCTTTGTGGGGGCGGTGAACAAACAAGTAAGTCCACGCCGGGGCAGCTCTGCATGTGAAGCCTGATAGAGAAAATAAAAGCTACTTACTGGGGTTGAGCAAGTCATTCAGGGAGAAATCAAACACGTGACAGAGCGGTAAGAACTGGCACCTAAAAGAAGTGAAGATGTAGAGAAACTCAGCACTGAGGAACACACGCACACATATACAAAACATGAGAAGGTAAGACGCTCACATGCGCATGTAAACACTCATGACTGGGGTGACCCCCTCATACAGCATGGGGTGCTGCACGTTCTCAGACAGGGGCACCTGTTGGGTGAAGCAATTCATGATTCAGAGTTGGTTCTGATCTGAAAATACAACACGAGGCAAATGACCTACACCTACAGCATAATGGCACTCGGGCCTGAAGCGGAACAGAAGCTGCAGAACCCGCATGTAGAGCCTCTGAATGGATTCTGCCTGCAAAAGAAACACGTTTAGTGCACGCCTTGTTTCACGACGACGCCCCCAGCTGCCGTGTAACCCCTGGACGCTTCAGTAAGGCCTGTATATGCAGTTATTGGACCTTTGGGCTCGGAGTAATATCATTCTTGGTGAAATGCTTGGCCTCTTGTCCCATCAGCACCTCGGTCCGGTAGAACTGCACGATCGCGTCCACCTTGTACACCGGGAAAGTGTTCTCAGCCATGTCTGCTAGCCAAAACAAAGCAGATTACTACACACGCGTCAGACAGACATCGTTTACCTCAGCGTTACTGATACAGAACTACATTACCATCTCTTTCACACTGCTGCTCCGACATTACTGAAACAAAATACAAATAACACCAAACTATTGTACTAACCAAGTTTACGCGTGAAACCTCCGCCGTCAACTGAAGCAAATTTAAACTTTAGGCGCCTCTGTCGTCACTTCCGCCTAGCGTTCCCTACGTCACGAAGAGTCGCACAAACAAAGCGTGTAGCTCCCTCTACTGGACAGAGTATGCGACGTCATGAGAAATTAAAAATCATTATTATTACTGGGATTAAACAATGTAGTCATTAAGAGCAATGCCTTTTGGAGTACTAATACATGGAGATTAACACCAACAATAATAATAAACTTTTGTTCTGAGAGGAAAAGTGCTCCTCTCCAAAAAAAAAAAAAAAAAGGATAATGGGTTACATAACTCTATAGTAACTCTATAACTAAAACAGTCGCTTGAAATATATTATTAGTATTATTATTATTATTAAACCCTTATTTAGGGGGTACAACTGTGAGATCCGTTAGAAATGCCGCGTGGCGACGTGCGCAAAAACAAAGTCCGTGATTGGCTGTCTGCACCCCGACGTCAGAAACCCCGTCCACGGCGTCACTGTTCGGTGGTGTTTACCACGGCGTCGGCGCGGTGACGTCACTCCGGAAGCTGGTTCACAGGAGAGCTCTCACTGCACAGAGATGTCCCTGGACTCCGATGACAGCTACGATCTGGTCTTCAAGATAGTTCTCGTCGGAGATGTCGGTGTCGGCAAAACGTGCGTGGTTCAGCGTTTCAAGAGCGGTATATTCATCGAGAAACAAGGGAACACGATCGGTGTGGACTTTACCATGAAGACCCTGGAGATACACGGCAAGAGAGTTAAGGT
Source organism: Enteromius argenteus (assembly GCA_032357425.1). Taxonomy (NCBI): domain Eukaryota; kingdom Metazoa; phylum Chordata; class Actinopteri; order Cypriniformes; family Cyprinidae; genus Enteromius; species Enteromius argenteus. Next base: position 899,483 of record JAUCMR010000016.1, on the reverse strand, counting down.
CAGCCCTGTGCTCTACGCGCTTTGTAGACCTGTTTTGTCCAGCTGTTGTTATTACTGTACGCCGCGTCTCGTTTACATTGGTTTGGTGGTTTAAAAGAGAAAGTGAGCGTGACTAACACGTCAGTTTCACACAGACGTGCACTTATGACGTGGAGAAATACAAGTGAAAAGGCAGTGAATGTCGATGGCTTTAGGGTTTGAAGTTGGCACACGGTGTCTCTGGACGGTTATGCAATATCCAAGAGGGCTGTAAACAGAGTCTGTGGAGTCTAATGGCCTTTAATCATGTTCTGTAGCCCTTCTGGATCCTTCAGAGAAGAGCTGCACTGGAGCCTCTCCTGGTTGGGTGATGCTTGAGCTATGTGGATGTTGTATAAGAGGCTTAATGTAAGCATGTGGTAGTTCCTGCTCTAGTTTCCAGCTGGGTCTTCATTGTGAAAGCTCCCTGTGTCTCATCGGCTGACTCAGCAAACATCAGCACTTCTGTTGTCTGTGTTGAGATTGTGTTCACTGTTGTCTTTCACGTGCCATGACTCGTTTCCGCAGGGCCCTTTGTGTAATACATATGAGAAATTGTTTAAAGACAATAAAAATGGCAAACACAACTGGGTCGTAACTGACCGACGTGTGTTTTTCAGTGACTACTATCTAGAGAGCAATGACTGCAGTGTCTGGAAGGTTTGACACAGGTTTGAAATAAAGCTGTAATCTTGGGTTAAAAACAATCTAAACAAAGAATTACTGTTTAAGATTCTGGACTATTTCTAGGTTATTAATCAAGTAAGAACTTGCTATTGATCAGCTTAAAGGCCAAATCTGTTTGGGTGAATCTGTTTTGTGTGATAGTGGTACAACACCATAAAAAAAGTAAATATTTTGTGGTATAGTTACAGATTTGGGACACAGCCGGACAGGAGCGGTTTCGTACGATCACACAGAGTTACTACCGCAGCGCTAATGGTGCCATCATCACTTATGACATCACAAAGAGAGCCTCGTTCATGTCTGTGCCCAAGTGGATGGAGGATGTGAAGAAATACGGTGGTTCCAACATTGTAACTCTTTTAATAGGTGAGTGCAAAGCTAGCTTCTGACATTAATAGGAAGAAATAGGCTGGATAAGTTAAAAATGTAAAACTGACTGGAAATGTTCTTATCCTCAGGACATCCAAAATGTAGATAAATTTGTTTCTTCATCAAATGTGAAGTAATGTAGCTTTGCAGTAGTGTCTTAGCAATGGATATGAATGGGTGCCATCAGAATGAGAGTCTAAACAGCTGATAAAACATCACCATAACCCACAGCACTCCACTCCATCAGTTAAAAACTTCAATCATCGCTTCCATAATCCAGAAGAACCTTTCCTCCAGTCAAAAAACCATTTTTTGTCTTAATTAGGTGAAAAATATATACACAAATGATGTGTTTAGTAGCAAAAACATTGTGTTTTGGTAACACTTTATTTTAAGGTGTCATAATACAGAGTAATGACCTAATTAGGTGCTTAGTGGTAGCCATTGTACTTACATGAAATAAAATGTACTTATCATGTAACTAAGGTTTATGGAACAGCCTGTGATTACAGTTTGTAATGATGATGATGTAACAGACAGCTACTGTTACACATATGTTACACACCGAGTCTG
>JAUCMR010000016.1:856879-870917 GCA_032357425.1 Enteromius argenteus | reverse complement strand
GTATAAACACCATTACACCTATGGAGAGACCCCATAAATCACAAAAACCAACATGTGTGTGTGTGTGTGTGTGTGTGAGAGAGAGACATACTGCTGTCCTGAAGGCTTTTATAGCAGAGTCGGTTTACTGATGGAGCAGACTATTCCAGCATGTCTCTCCCAGAATCAATACGTTCAGAGCTGTGGTCATCTCTTACCGTTAAGGTGGTTTGTATATGGAGCTTTACAGTCAACAAACAATACTCCAGAAAACAGTTGATGGGAATAGCTTTTCTTAAAGTGATGAAGAACCTGATATGAAACGAACACATTGTGGCTCAGACAGAAATGATCAGACATGCAGACGTTTAGCCCAGTTTCTGCTGTGAGCTCATGAACTCCAGCGCCTTTGGTCTGTAGCCTGCTGCTGCTGTCAGATGATGCAAGCTTGAGGGAATACCTTAAATCTGTGCCACAAGGTCCTGCACTCGCTTCTCCCCGCCTCCATCTCTATGAGAGCAGCTCTGGGATTTATACACAGACAGCCTCCATCTGACACCGAGCCTCAGCTCAGAGCACACCGAGCCGGATCGGAAGCAGAAGGACCCAAACTGTTTGTGTGGATGAACTGAGAATGGGGCTGAAGAGAAAGCATCAAACAGAGCTTCTGAAGGAGCTGTGGTTGGATATGAGAAGATAATCTGACATGGATGGATTTCACCAGCACTTCTTGATTCAGGTGAGAAACTGATACGATAAACTACGCTATTAATAATCATCTGTTTCTTCAAGAACTCAAAAATGCTAAGACTGGAAATAACCTTATGCCCTTGTTTTAAATCTAGTCTGTTGTGACACTGAATCAAACGAAAGCTAGACGTCTAGGTCAGACCTGAAGAGTTATGATGGCCATCTGACTGGCGATGTTAAAAATAGTGCTGGACTAAGATCTGAATGTTTTGTTTGGAAATACTTGCAATTTAGTCAATAAGCATTCATAGAAATGGTGAGGTAATGTGCTGCTGTGTCCAAGCGGTGGCGCTGTTATCTCAGAAGAAGAAGTAGAAGAAAAACAGGTTATGTTATTATCCTTTATAAAATAAAATGCAAGCAATATTAGGAGCAAATAATAGCTGAAATATATACAGATACAAGTATAATGTAGAAGAAGTATCTGTTGTTTAGTTCTTGTATAAGAAGTGACAGTAACCATTCAACAATAAATGGTTCTTTAACAAGCTGTAGTTCCATCCTCTGGTTTGAAGACCCCAAGGGTCTCCTGGCTCTGTCCCAAAATGGATCTTGAAGTTTGAGTCTGGTCCAGAAGACTGAAGGGTCCTTGGTCACTGTAGTTCTCACGCGTGGGGCCACTATCTGTGCTGGACGCGTGTCACTCCATATTTATACCCCAGTGAAACAGGAAGTCATGATGACTTACCGCTTGAGTGTTCCTGATTAACTACGGAAATAAAAAACTCTCCTAATGTAAAACTTTGTATTGGATATTTGAAAAGTGATGGTCGAGGAGAGATGTTTCTCTGTGGTATCAGAAGTCACACTGATTTTCTTAATGATCATTTAAAGGGACGGTTCACTCAAAAATGAAAAAAGTTATGGTGTGCTCATTCTGAACATGAATGATTTAGTTTCTTCAGCAAAAGAAGGTGTTGAGGAGCTGGTTTTGTCCTTCCAATGAAAGCGGTCCAAAACAACACGCAGACTTTGATTGTGGTGAGACACAATAAAGAAATAAATAAAAATAAAAAGCCTCAGAAACATGACAGAAGTCATGACCCCAGCTGGTCATTTAGTGCCTTCTGAAGTGAAAGAAATAGAAGTTTTTCAACTATAAACCATTGCGTAAACATCAGCACATTGTGAATTATAAAACTTGCCTTATAGAGGTGATGGTCATGTGCTTCTGCATCATTTCTCACTGCATTTACATCAAGTGTGAACTCATGAAGCCACATCTGCTCTATAGCGAGGCTTTATATGTTCATTTCACTTCAGAAGACACTGATTCATTAACTGGGCTTTTACACAAATACTGTTCGCTTTCCAGAACCACCTTAACAACATTTCAGCTGCTGCTAGTCCAGTTATCACATGTCACATGGCTTTATTGATGTACATGGTGGAATTTATTAATTGTATTAAATGTAAATGTATTAGATGTAAATAGTACTAATAAATAAGTACTAAAATAGAATTAATAAAGTTTTCATAGTCTGTGCACATTTTATGTATCGGAAGTTTATCCTATATAAACGTTTAGTTGTGCGCACAAGTATTTTTCTGCATATTTTTAGAATTTATGCAGATCTTGGCATTTCTTTTTTAAAAATAGGTGGATGGAAACATAGCTATGAAGACTGTGATGATGTGTGTAACGGTCAGCAGCATTGTAAATCCTCCAAAAAATCTACATATTCGTATTGTTTTTTAATTTACGTAAATTTATAACACTGTTCTTTGCATCAAATTACAAATAAAAAATGTTTCTAATGCAGGTATCCCTGAGGGACCTTCTCTGTTCTGACTGCTGATTTATTGAAAGTCATGTAAACACTACGGTACAGTTTCTTTTACTCTCTCCTTTACTGCTCTTTAAGTGAACCCAACCACGACTTCTGCTGCGGAGAAACCCGGAAAACCGGAAAACTCACAGAGATGGATGACGTAGGTGATACGGTTAAATACAAATACTATGGTTACTACCCTTCTACTAGAGTAAATCCATGGTTCATTTCCTGGAGGGTCAAAACTCCAGAACACTTATCCTGGAGTTCAGACGCGTTAATTTAATGTTAAGGAGGCTTGCCATATCACGCGACAGACTCGGGTTCGTAGCGTAGTTAGTCGCGCCGCGAGCGGTGATGAAAGCGATGACATCACGGTGACGTCAGGCTCTCCCTTGTAGCGATAATCATGGCGGATCAACAATTGAAGAACTTTCTCTGGTGAGTGAAGCTCTTCTGTTATTTCTTCCAGAGTTTCAGCTCCTCTGATAACGACAGATGTGTGCTGTCGTGTTATCGTCAGGGAATGTCACATACGTGTTGTGAACACGGTTAAATCTGTTAGAATTAGCGCTGATCTTTGTGTTGGAGTGTAGTCTGGTGTTAACACATTAAAGTTCATGGCTAGAAACTCCAAACGCTGTTCTAGCGATAGGGAAAACCTTCTCTTTTTGTGTCGGGACATTGATTTGATGGTAAATACTGGCAGGAGTGTAAAGAATGAAATAAAACCAGGTCTGAGATGGATCATTGCACACACCAGACACGACCAAAGCTCTTGATTTGTCCTCAGACGCATCATCTTCTCCGTTTGCTCGAAGGTATTGCTCAACTCAAGCCTGCTGAAGATGTTTGTTGATAGTGTGACCCGGATGTTAAGTGTGTTTCTGATGGCTTTGGTGTGTTGGTGTCTTCTCTCAGTCTGTTCTTCATGAGGGCTGTGATTGTGCTCTCTAATGCAGTATTTCTCTCTATAGATGTCTTCTGAATATCACTGCAGGGCTGTTTTAGTCTAAAGAGGAATATTACAACATTGCATTTATAATCATTCTCTCAAATCCATAACTGGGGGGGTTTATTAGTCCTATTATAGTATCAGTCATATTTCCTTTTTTTGTTGTTTATTGTAAACATTCATGTGAATACAATGCTCGATGCAACCTTTACAGCATGTTTTAACTATATACTCAATCTTCTTTAAATGGGTCATAGTCGTATAACCTGTGTTTATGAATATAGACAACCTAAATTGTAATAAAATACCTCGTACGTTTAAAAGAACAACTTTGCATTAATACAGTTAATGCATTGTATTATTCAAGCACTATATATGCACGCATAAGCAGAATATGATCTTTTGGACTGAGATGACGGATGCATGAAGCAGAGGGAGATATTAGGGATGTGATCAGCAGTGTGTCTCAGAGCTGCTCAGACCTGCTCCACAGGTTTCTGATGTCAGAACAATGAGCTGAAAGGCCTAATGAGAGCAGGGCAGTTAAACCCAGCGTACTTACACAGTCACGTTCTGAGCGAGAGCAGCTGGATATCGGCTGGAACACTCTTTATACTGTAAGTCGCAATGGTTTGCTCCCAAACACTTGTGCTGCTCTCACAGTTACTGACGGGATATCTGTCACCATCTGCATTTCTGCTCTTCTTGGTGTCAAAGACGTGCTAATGTTTCACGCAACAGCACAGATGTGGCCTGGGACGCTTCATCTGCTGATTCATATACCGCTGAATATCACACATGCTGTCCAGAGGAGCTTTTCTCTTCTAAATGACTCATTTTTAGCTCAGGACTGGAGTTTTGTGTTGCTATAATGAGTGGATTAAGGTTCATCCATGATTTTAGTTATTACTTTGGTGTTTTTTAAGCTCATAAATGTTGACAGAAAAACTACAGTAAATATTTTACATAAAGACTGACCTGTTTTTGAAAGAGTGGAAGCAGAAGTGTGCTTCCTGTGAGAGACAGTGATCATCAACACATTCTCATTTGATTATTATTCAGAAGATCTGAAGACTGTTTGGGTGTTCTTCTGAATGACTGAGGAGCCTGTCAGAGTTATTTGTCCTTGACTTATCAGGAGCTTGACTCACATGTTTGGTGAGCTGTAATAGAAAGACCACGTTAGATCGAGTGCTGCAGGTGACCTTGTTTATACGCTGAATGTCTGCTGCTCTGGAGGGTTATTGCTGTGAGTCACGTACACACATTACAAATACAATAGCCACTTCAGAGTTGTCGGTACCCTACGAGAGTAATGGAAGAAGGAAGTGTTGTTTCTGAAGGCTATATCATAGTTTATGCCGAGTATAATACTTGTCTGCTCACTTTTTTGTTTGCTGTAAATGGGTTTTGGAGAAAGGTAGCGTTGTGTTACTTGCTCTGCTGTGAGTGAATGGGTGCCGTCGGGATGAGAGTCCAAACAGCTGAGAAAACATCACGATAATGCACAAATACTCCACACTGTTATCTGATGGACTGTGCTGCTGTGGATGTTTGGATTCTCATTCTGACGGCACCCATTCACTGCAGAGCATCCACTGATGCTGAGACACACTTCTCCAGACCTGATGAAGAAACACACTCCTCTACATCTTGGATGGGCTGAGAGTGATTTTCATTTCTGTGTTAAAGGAATAGTTCACCCAAAAAAGGAAGAAAGTTTGCAACCAGGCTATTTTAGTCACCATTGACTTCCATAGTATTTATTTTTTCCTACTATGGAAGTCAATGGTGACCAGAACAGCCTGGTTGCAAACTTTCTTCAAAATATCTTCCCTTGTGTTGAGCAGAACAAAGAAACTCATACAGGTTCGGAACGACTCGAGGGCGAGTAAATGATGACCGAATTCTCATTTTTGGGTGAACGATTGCTTTAAGGGCCATTGTTTTGGCCGTGTCCCTGACTCCGGGTCAGTATGTTCGTGAGGTCGGATCGTTTATATTTGTTCTGTTCTCATGCTAGATTACTGAAGTCTGCTGCTGCCTGCCATGATGCAGAATTTTCAAGGGGCCTTGAAAAGCAGTCCTGGGTTTGGGTGCAAAGACTCTGTGTTTGAAGATTCGTGCATGTCTCCCACCATCCTCAAGTACCGGAGGTTATCCGATGACGGCCGGATCCCAGACTCCAGAACTGGCAGCACAATCCGCGTCTACCTGCCCAACAAACAGCGGACTGTGGTAACAACACTGTTATTCTGAACACCTTCAGTGAATGTTTGGCACAATATGATGAGCGTGATATTATCCTGCTGCACCACTGTAAGCTGTTCAAAGACATTTAAATGTCCGCATCAAAACAAACCTGTCAAGCGTGATTTTAGATACACAGAAAACATGTTCAAGGTTTCAAATGAGTTTTGGGAGAGTAAAATGTCCAAATGTGAGTGAAATAATGGTTAATTTTCATTCGGTGTAACACTCATATTATTAAAACTTATTCTGACCTGTAAAAATGATTTGGTAAAAACTTTCTATTGTATTGAAAACAGTTTGAAGCTGTATTACGCTGTTTATCTTGGACACACAAACTCATCAAGTGCTAGTTAATGATGTAATGCTAAAGATGCATATTCCTTTTATGATCAAATCCTGATCTGAGCAACCTTCACATGCTTGTTCATGCCTTTATTGTCAGTTAAAGTGCTAACGTACTGGATGTGTGTGTTAATAGGTGAGTGTGCGACCAGGTATGACGCTGCGCAGCTGCCTCATCAAAGCCCTGAAAGTCCGTGGACTTCAGCCAGAATGCTGTGCAGTTTTCAAGCTTCATCGAGAACATTCATTGTAAGTTGCGGTCTGTGAAAAAACCAGCGTGTTGTGATCTTGCACTGATATCGCCTTTTCCTCGCTGTTTGCACACAGCTATCAGCACGCAGTGGCAACACAAACTTGTGCACTGAAGCCAAGTTAGTTTGTAGTGATGAACAGAAAAAGACTCTTCAGTGTGTGAAAACATGTCTCTGCAAAGCTATGTAAAATAGGTAGAGCTGGATGCTGATATAGACTTTCCAGCTCAGTATAATTCCATTTCACAAGGTTTGATTCTGATTCATTTTGGGAACATTTGAGTTATACTGGTATATCCTGGACGAAAACTAATAAAAGTTTGTTCATCATGACTGAGCTTGAGCAGAGATTGTAAGAACATTTGAGTGACCAGAGCAGATCTGATAGATGCAGGGCTGCACCTGCCATATATGACTCAGGGGGGTGAATACTTATGAACAAATAATTTTGTGCTCAACAGCTGTCATAATCCAGCCCCAGTTGGTTAAGTCCTGACCCTGATAGTCAGTTTAATGGTCACATAATGAAAACACTAACCCTTCTCTCTCTGTTCAGTAAAAAGTTGCGTATGGATTGGAGCACTGATTCTACCTCACTGGTCGGAGAGGAGTTGCTGGTTGAAGTCTTAGATCACGTACCCCTGACTACACACAATTTCGTGAGTTCCCATAATGTGTTCAAACTGAGCTCCTGCTGTCTTTACTGCTCCTCTAACGACCGTCTCCTTCACAGGTGCGAAAAACCTTTTTGAAGTTGGCCTTTTGCGACATATGTCAGAAGTTTCTTCTGCACGGCTTCAGATGCCAGACGTGCGGCTACAAATTTCACGAGCACTGCAGCACCAAAGTGCCCACGATGTGTGTGGACTGGAGCAACATCCGACAGCTCCTGTGAGTGTCCGTCAACAATTACAGAAACACTGCTGTGAACTCATAGCCCAAACTAAACCCTGCTGATTCTGTGTAATATGCCGTTTCATTGCATTTTCATACCGGACAGGCTTTTTTCCCCCTCTGCTGCAAAAGAAGATAGACATGCAGATGTAGTTCAAGGGAAGTCTCTTGATGCACAGTATTTTGCATAGAGGCCCTCACACTGTGAGCTTTGTAGATGTGTATCAATGAAAATCAGGTAATTCACGGTACAAAGGTCCATTCTTCTGGGGTTTGTTCTGGCCATGCTGCAGGAATTCATCACAAAGCCCTCCTTAGGAAGGAAAATCCCTCATAAGTCCATCTCAAACGAGACGGGAGTTTGCTGTCATGAAGCAGCTGTATAGTGCAGTGTTTAAGTGAATTGCTCTGTTTGTCCAGGCTGTTCCCCACTCCCGGAGAGAACGGGACTCCGTCACTCCCTCCCCTCTCGTCCCGTCGCATGCAGAACTCTAAATTCTCCTTCAGGTAAATATAGCCTGTTCCTATATTTACCTCAAATGTAGTAAACTCACTTGACAAGTCCTCATGTCAAATCAAAGCATGTCAAGACGCCACCTTGTTTTTGTTTTCTTCCTTGTATTTAGAGAGTGTGATTGTAGTTCCTTATATCAAAACATTTCAGGTGATTGTTTACTGGAGAACATTATTTTCGTCAGCTTTATATTGTAAACAGCCACCTTTCTCTGAAAGTCATAAAGTATTTGACTATATATAATGGTTAATTTAAAGTTAGTCATATTTTGCCATTGAGTGCTTAAATGATTGGCCTTGACTTCTCAACAGCCGGTCAAGATTCCTAGCAATGCTCCATCTTCAGTACAAGAGAAACTCTGTCAACAGCTTTATGGCACGAGATTATCACTGAAAATAATATTTACAATAACACACTTCCTGTGGAAGTACACTAGGCCAACCTTTAAAATACACACTGTTTTAGAAATATATGACCTGTACTACATTATAAGATGTTGCTTGATAAAATCACCTACTGACCTCGTCTGTGTAAGCTTTTCACCTGGTTAGTATTTCCTGCTTTCACCATGATGTAAAGCTGTTTGGTAACTTCCACAGGAATGCTCTCTGATACTCATAAGGAACCTGATCTGTAATCAAGATCTAAGTAAATCTTCTGTCACGAGCCTTGTTTTCAGATGTTTATCTTCTTTAGTCTATCCTACATGTGCTATAACTGTTTCAACTTTACACTCGGCCATTCCACCAAATTGATCAAATGTAGATTTAATATAACAACAAATAAATGTGCAATTAAAAAAACATAACAATACTTTGTATGTGTTCACCAATATTTGATTAAAAAAAAGTCAACTAAATATTATTTAAAATAATTTAAATAGCATTTATGCTGGTGAGAGAAAGGTTTTTGGTCTGCCCCTTTCAGCAGGACTTTTAAATTGCAAAATGAAGGCAATATCACATTTGCATGTTGTTGTAAATATAGTGTCGTTGTTTTTGCATCATGCAATGTCAATGTAAATTTAAGTAATTATTTCTTACGTTTAATTTAATCAATATCTGCGAGCAAAGTCATATGTTTTTGCGAACTTGACTACTAGCTAGCAATTAGCCAATTAGTTTGAAATCGTCAAACCTGTTACTGTCAGCCCTGTTACCTTTTAGAGTATCATGTTTTGACATGTGGGTGACACTGATACGGTTTTAAACATTTTAAAGGCCACCCATGATATATTATTGAGCTAATGGCTGATTAATTTAGTGGCACATGAGTTCAAGGTAGACTATAGTATCTGGTAACGCTTGTGTTGGTAACAGGGTTGACAAAAACTATAGAAGCCTATTTCCGACACTGAATAAAAAATGTAAAAAGTTTTTGCGACTTTATATCGTGCAATTCTGACTTTTTTTTTCTCCAGTCCCTATCACAGATACTCCACGCCGAACGCTTTAAACTACATCACCCCCATGCCGTCCACTGGCGTCTCTCTCAGTCATAAAGTGCTGTCCACCTCCACCCCTAACGTTCACATGGTGAGCACCACCCAGCCGGTCGATGAGGCTGCTTTTCAGGTGACGGCCTTCTCCTAAAATCAGCACTGAATTCATTTGGGTCCTGAACTGTTATTGCCTCTTCTCTCAGAATATGTTAAAGTAGTTCTTCCCTCTGTATTCGCAGGAAGCCCTAGGGCGAGATGAGTCAGGTGAGGGGCTTTTCACACTTTTTCCTCAGGTTTCATAGCAGAGCTAAGGCTGAGATGTGACCTTACCCATTCCTTCGCAGCAAGCCCGACGGAGTGGTCCAGAACCCCGGCTCCGGCACACAGAGAGAAAGCACCTTCTTCGAACGCTCAGGAAAAACGCATCGTAAGTGCCACGTGAAGCCAGTAGTGATGGGGACAACAGCGTTCTTAATAAACGCCATTACTAACTTCATTATTTTTTCCTGTAACAAGTAATCAAACGAATTACTGTTTCCCCTGTTACAACACCGTTACCGATAATAAACTGTGTTACTGTAATTTATTATAGGCTCAGTTCCTCTCAGTGGATGCACAGCGTAACATACCTGCATTTTCCCCCCAAATATACATTCATGGTTACTCTAATTACTAAAGCTCTATCATCTTATATTAGCACAATATCATATTATAATGCTATAAAAAATATTATGGTGATTCTATATTATATTTACAATAATGTATTGAAGTTTGATAGGTGTCTCTCACATTGTCCCACAGAAACATTAAAATAGTGTAGATTAGTGTACAATGTTTAATAATAATAATAATTTATTCAATTTAGCTTCCTTTTCATTCATTAAACACATTTATATCACAGACATCCAAGTTATTTGACATATTTGAATAGTTATTTTTCCTGGTAATGAGTTACTTTTATAACGATGCAACTCAGTTACTAACTATTGTGAGAAGTAACTAGTAACTATAAGTAATTACTTGTTTATAGTAACGTGCCCAACACTGGAAGCCAAATCAAAAAAACGACACTAAAACATGATCAGATTAGTTTGTGTGAATGGTGTAGATTTTGAAACATGACGTGGCAGGTCTGTCTGCTGCACTGGACGCTGGCTGATGGTGTTTCTGGTCTCTAGCGTCCCAGAGAGAAGAGAGATTCCAGCTATTACTGGGAGATCGAGGCCACTGAGGTGATGCTGCTCTCCAGGATCGGCTCAGGCTCTTTTGGCACAGTTCACAAAGGGAAGTGGCATGGTAAGATATCTCTCATCATGATGTCATGATTGTGTTGTTAACTAGCGTTCAGCTGCAGGAGTGCGTATAAAAGCTGTTTTACATTGGCATCGAACACATCCAGTGAAACTATGTCTTGAGCGTTTTGTGTTTAACTCTATGAAGCTGTTTTGTAACGAAAAATCCAGTCTTTGCGACCAAGTTCCAAAACACATAAATTAATGATTAAAATACACTATATTGCCAAAAGTATTGGCACACCTCCTTCTAATGAACAGGTTTGACTACTTTAGTCGTTTCTGTGAGAACAGATCTTAATATATTTATATTGTGTGCTTCTAATGATATAGCGACACATTAGACAGGACCCTTTTCTGTTCTAATTCTGTGTATAAGGCAAGGTTCAAACAGAAGTGATTGATTGAGTCAGTGTGGACTGGTCTGCGGAAACCTCTGCTATCGCTTTAAGAGCCAAAAACTCTTCCCCAGACAATAACTTGTACTTATGTGAGAGTTATTTGAAACACTTCCAACACTGTTGAAACAGAGATACAGTTTTTAAATACATGAATTATATTTATTGCCACAGCTTTGGAAGGGCCTTTTTCTGTTCTAAAGGAGGGGGTACCAATACTTTTGTTCATATAGTGTCGGTGAACTAGAGAACGGTTGTGTAACATTCGAAATATTTCTGGGGTGCATTTCAAGCAAAATGAAGTAAAATCACTTTATTTCGATATATGCGTGACATGCAGGGCAGAAAAAAACAAAAAAAGATATCATGGCCACAAATTAAGAATTCGTTCCCATGACTTAATTAGTTCTCTTGTTTTAGTCAAGTCATGGCCGCATTATACTACTTTGTTCCCTCAAGTTAATTCGTAGCCATAATTTAACTGAAATAAGGGAACAAATTAATAAATTATTGGAATAAATTATTACAAGTTGGCCGTTATTTTCCTAAAATGAAGAAACTGATTAATAAATGGTGGGAATGCGTTCTCGTTTCACGTGTTATGTGCTGGTGTCTGTAGTAATAATAATCTGGAGTGTTATTGTATTGTCAGTGTTTTTAATTGAGAAAGCTGAGAGAAACAGAATCCGTTCTTATTAAAAGTTTGTTCTGTATTTTCAGGTGATGTTGCTGTGAAGATTTTAAAGGTCACGAATCCCACACCAGAGCAGTTACAGGCCTTTCGCAATGAAGTAGCTGTTCTCAGGTAAACCAGAAATGGAAAATGGAAATAGTGTACAGTGAAATGCCAACATGCAACGTGTCAACATGCAGTGAGCCTCCGCTGGCCACACGACCCAAGCGCTGTCTTTGTCATTGTTACAGGAAGACCAGGCACGTCAATATTGTTCTGTTTATGGGATACATGACCAAGGCAAAGTTGGCCATTGTGACGCAGTGGTGTGAAGGAAGCAGCCTCTACAAACATCTGCATGTGCAGGAGACCAACTTCCAGATGTTCCAGCTGATGGACATCGCCAGGCAGACGGCGCAGGGCATGGAGTGAGTGTTTAGAGAGACTCTAGTTGTTTTGTGAGCTCCTGATCTCACACACACACACACACACTGAACCGGCTGGTCAAGGGTTAAGAGCCAGGTGTGTTACAGCACGGCTGGCTGACCCCGATCTAAACCAGCCTTCTGCAACCCTAAGCGCTGTTATTTACTGAATGCAAATATTATCATGAAACTAACCAAATGCTCTTGTATGGTTGGGACAGGGAAATTAACAAGCGTATGTCCTTACCTCAGTGGTTTTGTCGTTGATTTAGCAGTATTTTGGTCAGAATAATAAATTGATAGAAGATTGTGAACTTTCTCGCCAACACAGACATGACATCATCCTGGAAAACCATCAACAAAACTGCACAAAGTAAAGGAAGATGCAGCCCACATTAGAATAAATATACACTATAATTCAAATGATTGGGGTCAGAAAGATTATTACACACAGATACAGTATGTCTTTTGAAAATATTCATGTTTCTACATTTAAATATTCAGATTCTTATATTTGAAATTACATATATTTAATATTTTTCTCAAATATATACATGCGTGTGTTTGTATTTATTTATAAAAAGTATACACACATGTATTATAAACAACTTTTGGATGAAATAAATCGCAGTTAATCGTTTGACAGCACTCTATCAATCAACTTTTGAGCTGAAGGCTTGTGTGAAGACTGTAATTTATAGCTGTGATCAAAGTTGAATTTTACACCATTTTAACAGAGTCCCATAGAAAACAGCTCTTCTAAATTTCAATAATATCTCACCATTGTACTGTTTTTACCATATTTTTAATTAAAATGAATGCAGCCTTGGTAAGCAGTAGAGACTTCTTTCGAACCATTAAACCTCTTACTGACCCCAAACATTTAAACAGAAGGGTGTTGATTATTGATGCAGTAAATACTTCCAGTCTTCATGCCTGTATTGACACGGTCTTCTCCTGAATGTTTTTGGACCTGTGGTAGTTATAGTGTAGGTCGCAGAGCACAGAATTCTGTCACTGTTTGACAGCATAGTATTTTTTACAGTAGCAGATTTGCATTTTGACAGAACGATACCATCAGCTATTTATAGAAATGGGACCAGCTTTTAAAATAGTGCAGCATAGGGGGCTGTTTATATGTCAACTCAAAGGTGGTTTTGTCAGTTAACGCCTGGCAGTTTTCTCTATCAGCATGATGATAATGACAGAAAAAACCTACTAGGAATATAGAATTACAATGATTTCTAATAACTCTTCATGTCTTTTGTCTTCTAGTTACCTACATGCAAAGAATATCATCCATCGAGACATGAAGTCAAACAGTATCTTTTACGAACAGCTCAACTCTACTCTTATTTCTGTACTGCATGCATTGAGTGGTGAAGCATTGCTGCTATAGAGAAGCTTTATTATTTTATTATCATGTGAATGTAGTGTTTCAGACACTCCCTTAACGGAAGCTCAGATATCTTCCTGCATGAAGGGTTGACGGTGAAGATCGGTGATTTCGGTCTGGCCACGGTGAAGGCGCGGTGGAGCGGCTCTCATCAAGTGGAGCAGCCGTCCGGCTCTATTCTGTGGATGGTGCGTTAGAGGAATAGTTCAGCCCCAAACCAACGTTTGCTGAAAACGTCCTCACACAAGGCCATGCAAGATGTGGAGGAATGTGTTTCTTCATCAGATTTGGAGAAATGCAGTGTGCATCAGTGTCTCAGCAATGGATGCTCTGCAGTGAATGGGTGCCGTCAGAATAGGAAACCAAATATAACCAAAATATCAGTTCATAATCCGTATTAACACTTCCTCCAGTGGAAAAGTCCATCCTAGTAAACTTGTGCTTGATCTGTGCAGATTTCTCTACTAATATGTTTCAGCTTTTGTCTTCTCCAGTTGTTAAAGGGGTCATATGATGAGATTTCAAGTGTTCTTTCTCTGTGGAGTGTTACGAGCTGGTAGTGCAGAGATAAGATCCCTGAAGCTGCAAATATTAAAGTCTCAAAGCCAAAAGATATTCTTTATAAAGTTATGACTTCTCCACACCCCCCTAAAACGACTCGTTTAAACACGCCTCCACTTTTCTACGTCACAGAGTGGGTTTA
>JAUCMR010000016.1:822353-856779 GCA_032357425.1 Enteromius argenteus | reverse complement strand
CACAAAGAAAGAAGGCGGAGCTATTATTCTGGCTGTAGTGTTGCTGCGGGCGCCATGTTCTGGAGACGCTGTGTGTCTCACGAATGCAGACATGGTGTTATGTTTACGAGGCGTGATGCAACACGACGTGTAAAAAGGCTTAGAGGAGAAACGATAATGTACAGTATGTGGAAAACAATGTGTTTGCACCTTAAACCACATAAACCCATTACATTACACCAAATAATGCAACATCTTTTTAGCAACATCATATGACCCCTTTAACTGATGGACTGGAGTCCTGTGGATTATTGTGATGTTTTTATCTGCAGAGCATCCATTGCCGAGACACATTTCTCCAGTTCTGATGAAGAAACACACTCGTCCTGAGCACATCATAAGAAACAGTGTGTATTGTAATACTCTGACTGATACTGATGTTTTGTAGGCTCCTGAGGTCATCCGGATGCAGGACAACAATCCTTACAGTTTTCAGTCGGACGTGTACTCGTACGGGATCGTCCTGTATGAGCTGATGACAGGAGAACTGCCTTATTCTATGATTGGAAATAGAGATCAGGTATAATAACACTCTCAGTCTATAGATATCACACGCTCATGGATGTTATACAATAATCCACCTGTTTACCATGCATAAAACAGCACATGGACTTTTACATGCCTGCTAGGACAAGATTTTAAACAATATAGGGCAAGAAAACCTTTTGCATTTATTTTGTGCATTGTGACATTTATAATACGCTGGTACAGAATGGACTTTATTCGATGGTTTTTGTCTTTCAGTTTTGTGCTTAAATATTTGTTTGCAAGGCTGTCTGTTCAGAAGCTGTAGTGTAGCCCAGGCATGAGAGCGTGTTTAGCATGCAGCATTAGCTCAGTGCGTGATGATGGCGCTTGCTCGGTATCGAGTGTGAGCTCGTGCTCACAGCAGCGTGACTCTGAAATGTGTTTGGCAGTGATCCTGAGCACTCTGCTAAATTTAGGCGCCCAAAGGCTAAAGGTCCATCTGAAAGCACACTTGCTGCTTGTGTAGCCTGTGTTTTGCTGTTTAATAACGAGGCGAAACGAAAGCCTTTACTATTGTTTCTCCCCAAGTCCTCTGCTAACCGTGTTTTTCTGTTTGTTTTAGCTATCTTGGGTGTTCAAAATCAGGGATTCTCACTCAAAGTATTACAATCTGTCCTGCGTTATTCATTGCAACTGTTTTGCTTTTGCTTTCCCAAGAGCAGGCACTGAAAGAGAGATCTGAGCCATATCATACACAGCCTCCCACAACATCACAGTGTTGTGCCACTGACTTCTACACAGACAAGCCTTCGCATTGTGTATAAAGTGTAAAGAGCTAGTTCCTGTTTTAGTTTTGAGTAAAGTGAGCTGTTCCCTGTCGCCTTGCACGCAGATCATCTTCATGGTGGGGAGAGGCTATCTGACCCCTGACCTCAGTAAACTCTACAAGAGCTGTCCCAAAGCCATGAAGAGACTCGTCGCCGACTGCATACAGAAGTCCAAAGACGACCGGCCGCTGTTTCCACAGGTGAGCTTCACTTCCACAGGCACCTGTCCGAGGAAAGATCAGATCTGAAGGATTATCTGTGCTGTAGCACAATCCTTTGTACTGTGTATGTGGATGTGTAATGTAGTGTAATATATATGATATTTCAAATGCACTACAGCAAATGTTTTACACGGCCGTTCACGTCCCAAGTGTGAAATGTGTAGTGCTTGCCCCAAACTGAAGATCACAAAACCGTTGAACATGGTAGTAATAACTGTAAATATAGTGTATATATACTTTTTACAAATAATAATGCAATTTGTATTTGTTTTAGTAAATCTTAATTAGTTATTAATGTGTCAAAAGCAGCCATTAATAGAAGAAAACTAAATAATCTGTATGAGTATCATAAAATAAATACATATACTAGGATTATAAATTATATATAACATAATTTTTTCACTCACAAGCCAATTTAGCTACTAAATGTTTGAAAGTGTTAAACTGAAATCAGTTCATCTTTGCAGGTGTAGCGTGTGAAGTGGCATTTAGATGTATTTGCACAGTTTAATGGAGTTTATAGGGACATGGGATGCTTTAACCTGCAGTTACAAATGCATAAATAATCTTTTGATGTTTGAAACATGAAATGTTGAATACTGATATTTGAAATTATTTAAAAAGTGAAAGATACTTTAAATGTCAAATTAAAACTGGCAGTAGGTGGCAGCAAGTCACTGTAAAGTGAGTCATTGTGACTGAATGAATGATTTAAACAGATGATTCATTCAGGCCCCAAACACCATCTTGTTGCTCAGAGACACGAAACTAACCTTCTATTTATTGAACTGTTTATAACCATGCTTATTTAAGAAAAAACTGAAGTCTTCATGTGATATTGATTAACAATATGAAATTATATGAATACATTTTCTGCTGATTTTCTTGAATTAAGTGATCATTCTTGTGATCAATGGCCTATTAATAGCCTCATGAGTCATGCAGTGAAAAAACTCACTAAATGTGAACATGGACATCTTCACGCCACACATGTGTGCACTCTGTAGATGTATGTGTATATACATGCTTCAATGTATCACTAATCCATCATATCAATATACAGCCAAAGACAATGTACAGTAGGTACAGTAGCAATAATCATTCATTTACTACATTTACATACTGGATGAATACAGGAGGAGCTTATTTCCTAATTTAAGAGGTTGTATTTATCTGAAATATCACGATGATGATGGTGTATGGACTTCTTATCTAAAACTTTCATAGTTTGTTTATATAGAGAGAGAATTATATAACCACATCTGGCTCCGCACAGAAGCTTTTAGATTTACTGAAAAACACACAGTTTCCAATACATTTACTCACAAGCAATTATGTTTTAGCCATTCTGTGATCTTTAACATGGTTTAACTGAACAGCAGCTTGAGCTGCAGGTGTAACATGTTCAACATCATCAGCATACATCTGGATGTTAGAACTGAGACAAACATTTGCCAAATCATTAAAAACATCAGCTACTTCAGCTGGATTATTCTGAAGTTGTCCATCAACAAGAAGTTCAAGTGATTTTTTTTTATGTAAGTACACTCACACACACACACATATATATATATATATTGTGTGTGTGTATGCAGTAGTGAACATTGAAGTAGTTTAAAAAAGTTGGTTTTAGGACAACTTTGATGAAAGATTTTGATCCACTTAATGTTGATCTCTCTCTCTCATATATATCTATATAATACACACACACAGAGTTTGAAGTTAACGCCTGCTAAATGCATGTAAAAATGAGCTGTGGCAGGTCAAACCATTAGCCACTTTACTTTATTCACCCATTAATTTCTTGGGGAAGTTTATGCAAGAAAAATAAGATTTAGTGCAAATACTGAAGACATTAACGAGACAAAACCCACCTGCAGAGAACACACACAGACTACGTGATGAAGTCTGTCACTTAGTGCTGTGCTCATTCAGACGGTGTTCTTTCAGCAGCCAGGGATATAACTTAAGAGTGAGCTCATAATTCAGGATAAGCGGCAGAAAATCTATTTATATCAATTCTTTTAACTGTTAGTTCATATCAACATGAGTGCTGGTTTTTGCATGCTTCCAAATGTCAAACTGATTTTATGCAGCAGTTCAATATCAAGAGACTCATGTTTTAGACGTCCGTATCGTCTGTTTTGTTTCTCTGAGCAACATAAGAGTGTTTTGTTCCTGAATGAATCAAACGTAAATTATTTGATATTATTTGATCAGAATATGCAAAACATTAAAAAACTTTTGGAGGCATCTTTTTTTTTTTTGTGGCTAGCAGAAGTTATGAATGGCTGGTAACTTAAAAAGTTAGTAGTTAAATTGGCTGATGAGTGAAAAAGTTAATTTCAAACCTTGTGTGTGTGTGTATATATATATATATATATATTAAACATGTTAAGGAAATCAGTTTATTTTATAATTAATCATGGTCGCACCACATGACTCTTTTTTTGTTTTGTTTTTAAGGCTATGGCTGATTCATCTAAAACCGCTTCACTTACATTTAAGTTAAACTGAAGTTTGTGTTCACAGCCTGCTTAATGTTTGAAGATTTGAGTTTTTTTGTATCTCTTGTAAGATCTAGATTTATTTGAGGTTCTTTTATCCTTTTAAATGAACTGCAGTTGCTTGTTTACTTGATCTTTGTGTTCTGTCTGACTGCTTTCTCTCGTAGATCCTGTCCTCGATCGAGCTGCTCCAGCACTCGCTCCCCAAGATAAACCGCAGCGCGTCAGAGCCGTCGCTCCACAGAGCCTCGCACACCGAGGACATCAACGTCTGCACGCTGGCGCTGTCCTCTGGCTTCAAGTGAAGCCGTGTGGCTCTGCTCCGTCTAGTATACTCTGTGTTAGGTCTTTGGTTCACCTGCTCCAGCTGGATGTCTCCTCAGTGCCGAGGGAACGCTAACAGCACTTTCTTACTCTTTGATCTGTGGTGTCTGGCAGCGCTCGAGCTCCGCTGGCTTTCTCTTCACCCGTACAATCATGTGCCTGAAGCAGAGGCTGTGTATTCCCTAAGTGCCAGTGCCCCTCGTGGCTTTATCCCAGCACAAGGTGTAAGGAGCACTTTACCATCTTGTGTCTAGCTGTGTCTTTGACTGTGTGTATGTTACAGAAATCCAAGAAAGAAGAGTGGGTATTCACTTTATTATGAGACTTATTAGGGATTCCTATTTTTTTGTCGGCTTTTAGTGCTTGTCATGGAAGATTAACTTGTAAACTTGACAGATTGTTTATTCATTGTATTTTAATAAAATTAAGTTAAATACACCACACGAGCTCAGTTTTTCAGATGAGAAGATTATCAAGCGATGACGGCGTCCAGTGATTAGAGAGAGTTCACCCTCAGTCCGTCTGAGATCAGGAGGAGGGTGCTTCTTCATCAGAGCTGGAGATATGTGTGTCTGCATCAGTGCAGTGAATGGGTGCCGTCGGATTAAAAACATCTGGAGAAGATGAAAGACTAAACTAATACAGCATTAAGACCTTATTAACTTCAAACTGTTGCTTTCAGAATACAAGTCCATGATATTACTATTCTTTTAAGATAAATCTGATGTTGTTCTGAATAAATGCTGATGTTAATACTCTTATAGTGTGAAATTGCTCAGTTTCCATATTGAGTATGTAATAGTTTAAATATGATGACCTGACAGAGCCTTTCTTCTCTTATACAACAGATCAGTCCTGTACAGACACATCTCGCACATTTTACTTTATTAAAGATTTTAAAATCAATTGCAAATGGCATTTATCCTGAATATGAGACTCATCTGTGCAGTGCATATTACCAATAAAATAGTTGATATATTTACGGTGGGAGATTAACAAAATATCTTCATGAAACATGACTTTTACTTGCTATCTTAATGATTTTTGGCATAAAACACAGATAATTTGATCCATACAGTGTATTGTTTATTTCTACAAATACACCTGTGCTGCTGAGGACTGCTTTTCCAGCGTCACAGATTCTAGTGTTGAATCAGTACACTCTTCAAGAAATGACCACAAAAATACAAATATAAATGAAAAATAAAACCAGTAGCATTTATATTTACTGTAAATGTAAGTAAAAACTAAATTGGCAGTTCAATATTTAATACTTCAATTCAAATAATTAGGAATAGTGGTGTTATTAGAGTAATTGTGCAGCTCTAAGATGCTTTTTATTTCGGTGTGTTCTGTTTATCACTGACTTGGTCTGAATTTAATGAGATGAAGAGTCTTTAGACTTTCAATTTCATGTTGATACAACTATTGTAAAGCATCTTAAGATGTAAGATAATTGTTCAAAGATCTTTTGAAACAGTGCTATTAGACAGCAGAATATCACCTAAACCTGTGCAGTCATCATTTCCTTTCAGTTTCATACACGTTGTAGATGTGACTGCATTCTTAAATTCAGTGCTTCGACTAAATGAAGACCATTGTTTTCGGAAAAAGCTAAATATTAGTGATGGTTTAATGATCAATGTGTTTGTGGAGGTGAAGATAACTTCTCTTTTAAAGAGCTGTAGCTCTGTTGTGCAGGATTTAAGTGTCTTTTAGAGCTGATCTTTAGTTATTAGCAGGGTTTGAAGGAACTGAATTAACACACATTAATATCAATCAATAGTAAATCACACAGGCCACTCGCTCACTAAACGCTTTATTACACTCGCTCCAGTGTCACTCAACAATACATTTCAGAAAACAGTATATAATAACCCAGAATCAGAGGAAACCAGATGAGTGAATTCAGTACTATGGTATTAGTTGAGTCCAAAGTGATGTATCTAGAATCCAGAATCTCCTAAAATATCGACAGGTTCATTCACTGGCGACAAACTTGATGCTTACTGTTTTAACCACAGCCATATTGCATGATGCCCAAACGTTATGAATATAATGTTATCTGAACTAAGTGCAATGGTTACTATTTCTTTTTTTTTCTTTTTACACTTAACAGTATTTGTGTAATACACTTCTTACAGTACTGGAGTGCATTTGAAAATGTGCTAGAGAGATTTCAGTTCCCATCATACATTCGTCTTTGGGCATGACGTTAAAGAATCTGGAGACCGCAGCCTACAGAGACCGTACAGGTGCTTGAATAGTGTTTCAGATTCATACGGATGAACTATACGCTGTAGCACGAACACATGTGGCCAGCTGTGGATGCACATGTGTTTCCCCCTGTTCGTGTCGCACCGGAGGCGGATCAGCGCGCCGCAGACGAGCCGCTCGTCTCTCCGGCTCCGGACAGCTGCATGAAGAGCTCTCCCAGCTCATTGACCTCGTCCTCGAACGCCGGCGTCCCGCGGTGCTCACGCTCCTCGATGAAGTCCCACAGACGCACCGAGTTCAGGAACTGAGCTCAACAGAGAGAGAGAGAGAGGGGTGAGTGAAGAGTGTCTCATCCAGCAACTCTCTGTGTCACTGGCAAATGAATCTGCATCTGACGTGGCATTTACAAATGACTGCATTTAACCTTAACAGTTGATAATGGTTTTTTTCATATTAAACAAAACACTGAATACTGATTTTAGAAACTACTTAAAATGATAAAAGAT
Source organism: Enteromius argenteus (assembly GCA_032357425.1). Lineage (NCBI taxonomy): Eukaryota > Metazoa > Chordata > Actinopteri > Cypriniformes > Cyprinidae > Enteromius > Enteromius argenteus. Next base: position 849,670 of record JAUCMR010000016.1, on the reverse strand, counting down.
ACTTTGAATGTGAAACGAAAACCGGCAGTAGATGGCAGCGAGTCATTGTGTTTGAACTGAATCATTTCAATGGTTGATTCATTCAGGAACAACAGTCCTGTGGCTGTGTTTGGAACAATAACGCAAAAACAGTCTAAAACAAGTCTCTTAATTAACTTCTTGTTTATGTGTAAGTGTGTGTGTGCGTTGTGTGTGTGCGTTGTGTTTGTGTGTGTTTGTGTGTGTGTATGTGTGTTTGTTTTTGTTTGTGTGTGTGTGTGTGTGTGTGTGTGTGTGTGTGTGTGTGCGTGCGTGTTTGTGTGTTGTGTGCGTGTTGTGTTTGTGTGTGTGTGTGTTTGTGTGTGCGTTGTGTTTGTGTGTTGTGTTTGTGCATGTGTGTGCGCGTGTATGTGTGTTGTGTGCGTGTTGTGTTTGTGTGTGTGTGTGTTTGTGTGTGCGTTGTGTTTGTGTGTGTGTGTGCGTGTTGTGTATGTGTGTTGTGTTTGTGCGTGTGTGTGCGCGTGTATGTGTGTTGTGCGCGTGTATGTGTGTTGTGTGCGTGTTGTGTTTGTGTGTGTGTGTTGTGTTTGTGTGTGCGTGTTGTGTTTGTGTTGTGCGTGCGTGTGTGTGTGTGCATGTGTGTTGTGTTTGTGTTGTGCGTGTGGTGTGCGTTGTGTGTGTTGTGTTTGTGTTGTGCGTGCGTGAGTGTGTGTGTGTGTGTGTGTGTGTTACCCGCACGCTCCCCTCTGCGCTCATCTGTTTGCGGGGTTTGTCAGGTTCTGCTCGTGTCCCGTCAGCGTACGCATGCATGTAGAAACACTTTCCTCCAAACGGACATGTTCCTCTTCCCTGATCGAAGTATTTACAGGGCTTCTTACTGCCAATACAGAAACACATTCAAGCAAATGATGACAAATCCTATAAATAAAGAACAAATGCACATTTGAACCGGGCTGGGCTGTATGACAGTATATACTGCTACCGCAGAATGTTTCCGTGGTATGCTGTGTAACATAGTACTACTTAAAGGTTGTATGCACCTTTGAGGGATAAAGAAGAACATGCATGAATGAGAACATAAAGGGTGGATGCAATAGTTAAGAGTTATTAAGTGCAATAAGCAGTGAAAAATAACACTCTGGTGACTAACATAACCTCAGTTGCCTGAGACTGAAACTCCTGTTTACTCTGTTACTGAAGCCTGAGTTTTCAGCATTTGTGTAGCTGCACTCGAACCTGCTAGAACAGGTGGAGCCAGCTGCTATACAAGCCAGCCCAGAGCGCCATCTCATCAGAATTATTAGATTTATGGGATTATTAGAAATCCCACTGGACCACACCCAGGAGGAGGCTGGAATGAGCCCTCGCAACTACAGGCACTGCAAGCCAGGGCTATAGGATCTACTATCCTGCGAGATGTGAAACAACCCAGAGTTCAATGCACACTCCGAAGGTCCCCTCTTAGAAACTTGACATATAAATCTTGAGTGTGGAATGGGTACGCCCCCTGTCCAACAGCTCCTGAAGGAAGGTTAGCATGTGGAGCACATCACCTGAACACCAGTCACAGAACACCGACTATTTAAAAGAATTGTAGATGGAGCTCCAGCCTCTAGAATGTTTCAGTTTCAATTTATATAGCGCTGTATAAATACAGCTAAGTTGCCCAAAGTGCTTTACAGAATAAAGCATCTAGAATGTATTAGTGATTCATGCTAATAGCTGGCTAGACACCTGTCGAGGGCCAAACATGAAGCCTCCACAGCTCTAAATCCTGCCCTTCATTTATGAGAGAAGGTCATTCAAATGGGTCAGACCATCACATTTTGTGTTAAATTAACGTAAACAGTTGGGTGTATATCGGATCCATGCAGTCAGTGTTAAAGAGACAGCAGTCTATAATTTACCTGCTGATGTCTGTTATTAAAATTGTTAATCATTCACTGCACTTGACTAAATCAAGTTTCGATCTTTAATAAGAATCAGTTCATGTTTGACTGACACAGTGAAGGCTATACAGCGTTTATTTATACACTATTTCAATATACTGTATATACTGTAGTATTTCTTACTCCATGTTAAATACTGTGACTGAATACATTAAAAGTGCTTTTTATATGTATTTGTCCTATTGTGTTTGTAACAAAAATCCCTAATCAAGATGAAATAATGTTTGCTAGTTAATAATGAATGTGAAATAAAATTCCTCATACTGTGAAATAAGATTTTGGTCATATCTCCCACTCCTGGTTTGAACCACAATGCCAAAGAAATCTGTCTGCATTCTGCCAGTATGATACACAGGCAAATAAATCAATCAATAAATGGATGGATGGCTCCCCACTACTGGTCTGAGATCAAAGCCAGATGAAAGGCTGCTTATACTGCATTATGGGAAGACTCCAATTATTTAACCTTTAACCTCATTTTCTATTCGTTTCTGATTGAACAGTGCAGCTGCTCTTCAAAGTGAAGCGGACAGCAGACTAAAGATAAAATATGACAAGGAGAGGAAACCAGAACAGAAGTTCAGAAATCACTGCTTTATAATCTGATTCAACAACATAGTAACCACATCTAATATATTATATTCATATATAATATTAACTATAAAATATAATTCAAAATATTAACATAACACAAAATAAAACTACCGTTACATTTTAAATAATAATACTAAAAAGAGATATAGTAATAAATAATTCAAAAAGCTGAAAAAAAAGATTATATATAACTGAAATTTTATCTAAAATTGAAATAAAAATGTATCGTTTAAAAATAGATAAAATCTAAATAAAAAATATCAATGATACTAAACTGACACGGTGCATTACTGTTTTTGTAACACAATCTACTGCTAACATGCTATTTCCATAAAACAGCATTAAAAACCCAATCCTGCTGGAATGCAGCTTCTCTTGGGACCCTGTGTGTATTACCAAGAAAATAAACGTGTTTGTGAGCGGGGCGCACCTGACTCCAGACTTGAACTCCTCGATGAGCCGGTTCTTCTCCTCCTGGTCCTCCACCCAGTACATGCTGGGAATGACGAACTCGGACACCACGCGGCACTCGGGACAGGACCTGCACACAGTCAGACGTCAGCTCACAGCAGGTGTAAGGTCAGTGGGCTCTGGGCTGGTGACTCACTTGCGGATCTGGTTCTGGAACTGCTCGGCGCAGCGCCACTGCCGGATGCAGCTCAGACAGTACGTGTGACAGCAGCTGGAGAGGATCCCGAAGCGCCGCTCGGACGGAGACGCCTTCTCGTACACCACATCCAGACAGATCTTACACTGCTTGTCCTGACTCTGCTGCGCCGCGAACGCTCTCTCCATGTCCAGCTCGAAGGCCGTCATGCACATCTGAGCACAGACAGCAGCAGCATCACATACTCTCTCTCACAACAGAGTGACCGTCTTAGTCACTTCTGCGTGTGTTTACACGTTTATATTGGATTATCAGGACTGTCAGGAGTATACAGAATATAAAAACCCTGTCATGTCACAACAATCATACTATGGTAATCAGACAGTTTAGCTGATCTTTTCAAACGTGACGAGTGAAGCGGATGTGTTGTGTGCACCTTCTCGTGCGCTGCTCTCTGCTCGGGGTCGTGCGGATGCAGAACCTGCAGGCGGCATATTTCACACAGATCGCCGTGGAGATATGGGCAGGTGTCGCCGTAGTGACAGTGTCCCGCCGCCAGGTAGGGGCAGAGCTGCTGCTGCAGGTCAGGATGTGGGCCGGCGCCGGCTGAGCTCTGCAGGCCGGAGCGGATGGCCTCCAGGTAAGTGTGGGGCTTGCTGTCGTCGCTGTAGTCCCAGCAGTCCCTGCTTCTGTCTGAGGCCAGCGCTGAAACACACACAGCTCACATCAGCTCACAGTGCCCTGTGCTCACACACACACACACACACACACACTCACACACACACACACACACACACTCTCTCTCTCACACTCTCACACACACACACTCTCTCTCTCACACTCTCACACACACACACTCTCTCTCTCTCACACACACAGTCACGCAGCGCATCGACACCTTTGTCTCGGAGCACCAGGGGCTTGCTGGAGTGTTTGCTGGTGCTGGGCGGGGGCCCGGGGCCCGGCGCTGAGGCTCCTGCGCTGCTGCTGCTGCGGTTCTGCTGCTCTGCTGATGATGATGATCCTCCTCCGCCGCGGCCCGGAGCTCGGATGTGATCGTACCTGTCAGAAAACACAGCTCAGCGCACTAAAACACATCGTAACACACCGCCGCCTCACACTCACACACAGCTAAACTCTAATAATCCCAATAAATAACACTCAGGGTTTAATAAACTGTACTATACCTTTGAAAAGGACATTCTTCTGTGCAGTGGCCTTTTATTTCTGCCTAATTTGAAGGAAGTTTAATTCTGACTGGTTTTAATGAAGTTTCCGTTTCAATAAACTGTATTTCTATTAGCATTATTACTATAATCAGTATACAGAAGCCTTTTTCCACCACTAAATGAATGTAACTGCACAATGCTGACTTTCCCTCTCAGAATAGTAAGATAAGAACACAGCAGTCTTTCTCCTCAGGATTTGACTTTATAGCTTAGTAACGCAATTCTGAGGAAAGTAGTCAGAATTATATCATTTCTCAGGAAAAGTCAGAGCGGAGAGATAAAAGGTCACAGTACCTTTTACTCAGTGGCAGAAATGAACTTCCATACTACTATTATTAGCTTGAGAAGTACATTCTATTATGATTATTATTACACGGCTCACTCGATTCTGATTGGTCAGTCGTGGCAAAACTGATAACACAGGCTCATCCGGGTACAAGCAGTTTTATAGCTCATCCCAGATTCATTTCACACTTCTTCAGTGACTGTCCGCTCCTGGAGGAATCAGACCAGAGCCATCTTCAACAATCTGGATTTGACCCTTGACCTCTGTTTATTCTCTAACACTAGATTTCTCTTTTCTATTCTATTTAGTGGTTTTCTTAAATAAATAAAGTAAAAACACCTTTAATTCTGTGTACATGTTGTTGGGTTCATTTGTAAGTCGCTTCTGATGAAAGCGTCCCCCCCCCCCACACATCCGGGAGATGCTTCTCTAACTCACCTGCACCTGTCTCCGTACGCACACACTCCTCTCTGGAAGTATTTACAGATGGTCGAAGGCTTGCTCGTGGCCAGATCATGAGAGAACATGCACCTGCTGCCCTCCCGACAGACCCCGTGGAGGAAATACCTGCAGAGATGAGGAACAGAGCTGTTTATTATCAGATATGAAGAATACAGCGGTAGACGTGTGCAGTCGCACATGCGTCAGTCCAGCTGCACCATTTTCCGTCGTGTCGAAGTCATGATGGTGTTATTAAAGACCGTGTGTCCCGCAGCGATGCTCTAGCGGTTATATCACGGCGAGCTGTGCTTCTCTTTACCTGCAGGTCACTTGTTTCGTTGACATGTTTCATCCGGCTGCGAATGGGATGGTTTTTCTGTCGAATGTTACCGTCTCCACGGTTTTGTGCAACCTGAAAATATCGCCGGCTACATCGCGGCGACGCCGATCATTGCTTCCGCCGGGTGACGCCATGAGCGACTCGTTTCCGCGAATCGGTTCTTTTGAACGGTTCGTTTCAGAACTCTAGGCCTGCGTCCCAGTGCGCATACTCTCCAAGCTAAATTGTACGTGATATTAGTCATTTTTTCAACACTATTTAGGGCAGATAGGGTGGATAGTATGCACATCATGCCGTATGTGAACTAGGAGCCGGTTCGACTGATTCACTCAAAGGAATGATTCGTTTATCGCTTCTTCCGCCTGATGAACAAAGACAAACCAGCTGGCTTTCACTACAGACATGCATTATCAAAGAGTTGGAAATGAACCAAATGACGACTGAACCAGACACGTACGATAAGATATAATTCTTTCAAAGTGAGAAATTGTCGTCATAATGAAGATAATATATTGTTTTAGGTATGTTGTTGTAGTTTTGTAGCCCCTGCTGGAGCGCTTCTGGACACCGTGACGTCACCAGCGGGGTGAAAACGAAACAGGTAGCACCACCTCAGAGCTGATGGAGAAGACCCTGATCAGATACACACACTGCGGAAGGATCATTTACGGGTTCTCATGGCCAGACGGGCCGTGTTCCGAGCGCCAGTGTCCGGTGTGTCATCAGAGGCTCAGCTTCGGACTTCTGGACGCACCTGTGGCGCTCACCTGTCCCTTCAGGAGTGGGCACACTGTCCCGTGCGCGGTTCTGATTGGATCTGTCCACGGACCCTCGCATCTCGGGTGAGTTCATGCGAAAGAAACTTACATTTATTCAGCATGGATGCATTCCATTGGCCATAAGTGACGGTAAAGGCATTTATAATGTTACAAAAAGATATATTTCAAATAAAAGGTGTTTTTTTGAAAGCTGAAAATAAGTTAAATATCTGTTTTCAACGCTGATAATAATCAGAAACGTGTCTTTAGTAGCCAGTAGACTGTGATTATGTGTGTTATTATGTGTGTATTATGTGTGTATTATGTGTGTATTATTATGTGTTATTATGTGTGTTATTATGTGTGTATTATGTGTGTATTATGTGTGTATTATGTGTGTTATTATGTGTTATTATGTGTGTATTATGTGTGTATTATTATGTGTGTACTGTGCAGAGAGTGGCAGGACACAGAGATTCACGTAGGCCTGTCGGACTCAGAAGGTACGCTCCACCTGTGCTCTGTCTGCTGTGTGTTGTGGTGCTGTGTTTCAGCAGTGCTTTGTGTCTGAAGGTCTGGTCTATAACTACACGCTGACGGGGGTCCGGAGAGACGAGCGCGGCTGGGAACACTGCGTCTGCATTCAGCTCTGCCCCGCGTGGAGACAGCAGCTCAGGGAATCATGGGATAGAGAGCTGGAGCGCTTCTCTGCTCTGCCACAGTGGGCTCCAGAGCGGTACGGCAGTCCTCACACAATCAGATGATTCAGTTCAGATGATCCTCCGCATGCCAAAGCCGTCTAGATGATGTCTGTTCGCCCGCAGGTTTGCTGAGGAGAGGGAGTTTGGGTCGTGCTGCTATGGTTTCGCTCTGACCTTCATAAACCACATGCGCTCGCTGGACGGGAAGGTGTCTCTGAGCCGAGACGAGTTCACAGGCTCTCACGTCTTACCCAGGATGAAGACGGCGTGGCTCTACATCAGCATCTATCACGCTATATTACAGCATGGATTTTACATCGCTGATGCTCCGCTTGATACTTCTTCATCATGTCACAAATAAAAAGTTCACATTACACAGAATAATCTGCTTTTAACTGACTTCAGACAGATGGCAGCATCATTCTGTTATTTTCACAGAGATTTTTAGATCTATTAGTAAAATATGTTGATTTCATGTTGATTATAATTCTAATCCTGAGTGAGTGTTTCACACTGCTCATATGCACAGTTCATGAATAATCCTGCTTCTTTATAATCTGATACACATGAATAAACCCTGGCTTGCTGTTATTATGTGCATGTCTGCATCGTCAGTCATAACTAGATGAGTTCACATGGGCAGGATTCAGTCATTTGGACATGGAGCCAGTATCTCTGGGACTGAATGATACAGGGCTTAAAATAGAAGATTTCAAAAGAATAATACTATATAAAATCACATTAGAGGCACACAGACTTCAGAAAAAGGACTTTTTTGGCACATGTATGTTCTATGCAAACATCATATTATAGAAGTATATGTTATTTATATTTCATTAAAGTATAATTGTTAATTGTCATTTTGACACCCTTCTACAAAATAGTGGATTACTCAGTAAATATACATCCATAACATTTCCTATTTTGGCTTTCCTCTTCATGTTCATCTTTTTTCAGAGAAGCTATAGATCCTATCCACCTTTTTCCTCAACGCAGAAGTAAGTTTATGGGTGAGACTTCTGTTTATTTACAATGTTTTGTAAAGCTGGATGTGGATGAGACCGGAAGCTAGACCCATAGAATTTACAAATGGCGGCACCCATTTATACGTCAGGAAAAAGATGAATAGAAGTGCAAAATATAGACTTTCAGAAAAATGACAAAAGCTGTCACTATATGGCACAACCATTTCAAAAGATACTAATATGTGCCTTTAAAGAAAGAAGAAAAGAGAATCTGCTGCTCACCCTCAGGCCATTCAAGATGTAGGTGACTTTTTACTTCAGTGGAACAGTACAGAAGATTTTTAGCTGGTGATTCATGGATATACAAGCAACAGAAACTGAACCACCATATATTGCAGCCTTATGAAGAGAAACAATCAGTCTGTGAAAGAAACTGAATATTGTTTTAAACATAATGTACAACTCGGCTCTTAAACGAAGCTCATGAATTATTGGCCCATCTGTAAGCTGTCTGTGGCGTGATGTGTTATCAGGATTCATTTACCACATGACACACGCGTGGATCAGTTACTCGGGACAGACTGTACACCTGTAAATACAGGCTTTCAACAAACACTTGGTGTTGAGTTGCAGTGACACGAGTTTGAGTTGTTTGCATAGTTTACACTTTTCAACCTGTTATATATCCCATGCACTCTCAGTTAGTTCAGTAGAAGTCTGCAGTTTGTTCAAAGCAATGCTCAAATCCCTATTTTAACTGTATATAATAATCAATACTTCTGCCTCATCCCTTTTCTTAAAAAAAGGTTTACAGATGTGAGGTTTATCATTTTATAGCCTGATTTGTTTTGTTTTTGTAAGAACTGCATTTCAACTGTAAATCAATTGCCGTTTTGTGGTCTACGACATGAAAGAAGGCCATTATAACATACACATGAAGAGTGTAAACATCAGACACTTCTGTGGGGCACCATTGAGCAGCACAACAACCAAAGGAACCTGGAGCTTGATCTGGATAGAGTAGAACCACGTCCTCTACTGTTTTACTAAAATAACCACAAGATGAACTTTTATTGTAAGTTTGGACTGCATTGACAAGAGTGATGTATAAGATTTCAGCAAGAAGCTTCGATCACACTGGTGATGTTTCTGAAAGAAGACGGATTTTACTGTAAATTATCACATTTTCAGAAGTAAGTGTTTTCAAGCTTCCTGTAGTGATTCTGTCCTGAACATAAAGTACTTTGTTTTCCATCAAATATTTTCTGTTTATTTAATTCAATAAAAATATTTGGACTTTATATTTAAAAATGACCTCAAGTTAGCATCAGGTAGCTAGTTAACTAGCCAGTTCTCACCAGCTAACAAAAATATTCTGTAACACTTTATTTTAAGGTGTCATAATACAGAGTAATGACCTAATTAGGTACTTAGTGGTAGTCATTGTACTTACATGAAATAAAATGTACTTATCATGTAACTAAGTTATGGAACAGCCTGTGATTACAGTTTGTAATGATGTAGATGTAACAGACAGCTACTGTTACACATATGTTACACACCGAGTCTGTTACACAGATACTTACACTTAACTACAATCTTGATACACTTTATTTTAAGTAGATTATGTCTGTGTACTTGAATAGATAATTACGCTGTATAAAGTCTGCAACACATATGTGACAATCTTAATAAGTATCTGTGTAACAGACTCGGTGTGTAACAAATGTGTAACAGTAGCTGTCTGTTACATCATCATCATTACTAACTGTAAGTACTTAGTTACATGGTAAGTACATTTTATTTTATGTAAGTACAACGGTTACTATAAGTACTGACTAATCACTCTGTATTATGGACACCTTAAAATAAAGTGTTATCAAATATTCAAATAGGCTATTATAATTTTGTAATTTAGAATTATTGATAATATTCATTTTAATTTTAAGCTATAAATGTGTAAAGCAAATTGCTTTGTCAGACTGGAAATGTATTTTTGTTATAAATCTAATAGTCAAGTCACTATTATTTATATAGCACTATGCAAATGGTGTTCAAGCAGATTTACAGTATCAAAGGAGTAAAAAACATGAAAACTCTAGATATAAGGACCAGCTTAAACCAGATCAAACCAGCCTCCCAGCTTCAAAACATACCTAACCAGCATATGCTGCTTGTTTCAGCAGGGTTGGTTTATAATTTATTGTTATATGATAACTTTTCTGAACACATTTAACTTTTGCTTCACAGAAAAATAATCGACACAGTCTTTAAGGGGGGCCCCACTCTACTCTAAATGTGTGCAAATATATAGGGCCCCTGAATCCCTAAATCTGCCCTGGTTGTGCGTGTCTGTTTGTCTTCACTCGCCTGTGAGCGCTGATGAACATTAATGAAGCTGCAAACAGATCCTTCTGTTCCACAGGTGTAGTGTTTTCTGAAACCGGATCGGTCCATGACACACAGCAGCTGCTCTCTGGACTCGGTCAGACGGCCGGTCTCTGCTCTCCAGATGGATCACAAGAGCGTCATCAGATTCAGTCACTGTGACAAGGACATCTACTGCTTCTTCGTGCCGGATCAGTGTCCTGAGTGCGGCATGAGCTTCAGCGGGAAGCGGCTGGAGGAAGCACCGGTCAGCGTCCCGAGCCCCTTCAGTAACGGACACAAAGAACCCTGTGCTTTCCTAGTCTCCTCCACCGAGGAGGGAGCGCTCAGGTAAGACCTCACTCAGCTCAGGAAGAAACGAGCTCATGTGAACATTACACTGGACTCAGCTGTTCCTGGTTTTCTCAGGGACTTCGATGGCAGCTCTGATCTACACACAGGAATCACCAACACAAACGGTAGGCTACTGTACACGCCAGTCTTTCTGACACGAATAAGACTGAGTGCAACTATATTACCATAGGAAACCGACCTACAGCATGAGAACACTAGTATTTACTCCATGCAGCTAAATTGGTTTTAAGTCAGTTATTTCTAGCTTTTGCTGTCAGTATCTTGGAGATGTTCAGTCGTTGATAAATGTCTGGAACTCTCAGTGTATTAAAGTGAGTTTCTTGTACCCACAGATGATTTTACAGTAAATTTACCAGGTTTGTTTTAGCTCCAGTGCATGCATTTCTTCAGTTTTCTCATAATTTTGCTAAAAAACGAAACCAAATGTAAGTAAAACAAGTGTTAACTGAAAGAAAATATTAAATCTTTGGTATTAGGTGGCCTTAACTATGATAACCTACCCATACTACCAAACCTGTCCCTAACCTGACCCGTATCCCAACAGAAAAGTGTTTTGCAATACGATATGAACACAGTAAACTTAATTTCTGATGTAACCTAATATAAAGGGTGACCAAATCCTTTTATTTTAGCTTAAAAATAAAGGTTCCAGAAGGGCTGTTTTTGCTTGTTTAAATGTGTCAAAGCCACGTCTGCTGTTGTGCACACAGGAGTAGTGTATAATTACACCCGGTCGGGTGTCCAGCGAGAGCTCGAGGGCTGGGAGCGCTGTCTCTGTGTGCCGCTGGTCCAGCCTGACATGTTCAGTCTGATGAGCCAGTGGGACCAGTATCTGGAGAAGTTCTCCTCCGTTCAGACCTGGGACCCGTCCTGGCAAAGGTGAGCCAACACATCCACCGAGGCTGACCCGGCATCCAGAGGTTTCTAAATGTGCTTGCTTTGTTTTTCAGCTTTAATGAGGAAAGCCACAACTGCTACAGCTACTCTCTGATGTTCATCAACTGTGTTCTGGCCATGCAGTCGAAGCGAGCGCTGAGCAAAGATGAGTTCACACGCTCCTTTGTGCTCCCGCGGATCAAACGGGCTTCCAAGTACATGATGCTGTGCCGGGAGATCTCCCAGAACCACTTCTACATCGTCGACAGTCCACGCAGAAACTCACACGAAGGTCCGAGTGAGGACGAGGACAGCAAGAACATCTGAGACGCTCATCTTAGAGACCCTCCTAATCTGACTTTCCTCAGTCCCTTACACATCTTGTATCAAGGTGAAAGAACGATGCCTAAACGAGCCGTCAATCTGTATTCTTATCAACTGAAATATATTGCTTTATATCTGTGTCTCTGGAGCACAAAATCAGTCTTCAGCGGCACATATTTGTAGTGATAGACAACAACAGGGTCACAGTTATCCATTTATCTTTTATACCAAAAATCACTAGGATATGAAGTAAAGATCATATTTCATGAAGATATTTTGTCAATTTCCTTCTGTAAATATATCAAAACTCAATTTCTGATTAGTAATATGCATTGCTAAGAACTTTATTTTGAAACTTTATTTATTTGAACTTCTATTTTCTCAATATTTAGATTTTTACACCCTCAGATTTTTCTCAGCCAAATACGATTATTTATTATTCAGCTTTTAGATGATGTGTAACTCTCTGTTTAAATAAATGGACTGGTTTTGTGCTCCAGGGTCACATTTAATCATTCAGCAGAGACTTTTATCCAAAGTGACTTCCAAACGAGGACAACATCAAGCAATCAAAGCCAAGAAAAGAGCAGTGATATGAAGAGTCTGTTAGCCTAACACAGTACACTAGCAAGGGTTATGTTTTTATTTGAATAAATATAAAGGAAACAGGCCTAGACAGCACAGAAATCTAATTGAGAATACTAATGTTTCTTTTATAAAGAAAAGTTGAAAGGACAGAAAAAGACTCGAGTTAGTGTTGGAGGATTATTTTAAAATGAAAAGAAGCGGATAGAATAGAAACAGAGCAGAGAATACTAGTATTAGACTCTATTTTGGTGCTAAGAAGAAAGTATTGTAAAGAGTGCAAGTGTTAAAGGATCAAGTGTTATTTTTATTGTTTTTGAGTAAACAGAATAGAAATGGAATAGAGTGCTAGTGTTAGAGGGTCAAGCACACGTTCTTCAGCTGAGCTGGACACAGAATATGATTTAGCCCAGGATTTCAATCTTCTGTTCACCATGACTCAAGAGCTAGTGAGAAAACACAACACGCTGATCTTCTCGTATGTGTGTGTATTTATTACTGAGCACTCTGTCTCTGCATCTTTAAACGTGAGCAAGGAAAAATAAATAGCAGCTCAATCTTGTGAAGCAAAATAAACATGGAAAAGGAATGTTAGATCTCGTCCTGCTCGGTGCGCTCTCTCGAGGAGACCCATCTGCTCACGATGACCTCCTGCAACACACAGAACAACAGTCCAGACCCAGCCCAGCTCCGAAAGATCTCCAGACACACAGCGTGAGAGTCGTACCTGCAGAGAGAAGCGCTTCAGACACTCAGGAGAGGACAGCATGTGTTCGGTCACGTCTGACGGAGTGATGACCAGACACAGCATCAGCTCCTGCACACACATAACATCCAGACACATGACCACCAACAGAGCAGCAAACACACCTACACACCTCTTGAGCTCAGGCGTTCAAGCTACATCTTATTTCAATTCTGTCATTTTTGCTACTCTGACCACTTTGTAGCAACATATTAACATATTTCCTAGAAGGGGCTTGCTAGCTTGGGAACAAATGTTAGTTTGTGGTTATAGATAAACATCATGTTTTAAAATGAATGACATGTTTCTTACCTGTAGAGTATTGTTGGGAAGGTCTGAGGTCTACTTAAAGCCTACATATAGCCTAATGCATAATACAAGTATTTTAAATGCACTATTTATGCCACTTTATAATGCACTGTATGATTTGATGAATAATGTTATAATAATCCATTATAATACAAACAACAGATTTCAGATGTAACAAGGAATCTGCTTTGATTACAATCATTGATGGAAAGCATCTATGACAGCTCTCTGTCAGGTTAAACGTGATAATGTCAATAATATCATCAAACAGGATTTGTTAATAACAGGAGGTAATAAAGGTTATAAGGAATAAACGATTCTGCACCAAATTTGACATCAAGGGGGTTGAATATATTTCTACATGAATATTTAGAGCCAATTAGATTTTTGTTCCATTACTCATCAACTTTACACTCCCACAATCACTCTTCTGTATAAATAAACCTTCTCTAAGGATGCACTGATGTCTTTGTTGAATTAGTTCTTGCCAAAAAAGGTGTTTATAACGATGTTTATAAATAATGATGAGAACACTAGTATTTACAGCATGCAGCTAAAAATGATTTTCCTGTCTTTTGCACGGGGAAAATACTAATAATTGTGGCCGCCGCTGTATATATACAGTCTCCGGGGGTACTTCTTCATATGTGGGTGTCAGGTATTGGTCCATGCTTTGGTATAAACACTGCGTCACACCTTCGAGACGTTCCCGGTGGTTCTGCTGAGAGCGGCCAGGGATTTCCAGCTGAAGGGCCGCTGAGACTCGTCACACCGGTCCACCACCACTGAATAACTGAACACACACACACACTCGCTGAAAACACACTCACAGAGTCAGATGAAAACACAGCATGAACTGGGCTCTGATTTATGATTGCATGTTGTTGATAACTAGACAAATATATCTGTGTCACTGAAGAGAAAACCGTTTCTGGATACAACCTCAAAGCAGCAGACAGTGACTGATTCAGAACAAACCTGGCATGATAAAACGGCGGTCCTTTCCGGTAGAGCACTAGAAAAGAGAGAAGGACAGGATCAGCGCGGGAACAAATGAGAAGTCCAGAAAACAGACAAGGGGCAGCTCTATAGCTGCGAGAGCGGTGTGTCGGCCGCAGACTCTTGAAGTTCACAGCCAAGACTCAGTTTCAGAGTCACAGAGATCAGGGTGTGAGGAAAGCAATGCTTAATACGCCTGAATAATTCAGCTGTTACTGACACTGCTTGGAAAATCTCTCTCAGCCGCTGGACTCTGTTTCAGCAGGACAGGCCATCAACACCAGCGCTCCGGAGAAATACTGCCGAAACCTCAGCTCTTGGGCTGCTTCTGAAGTACTTTGGTAACACTTTATGTATAACACATTTCAAAGGTGAAGGCTATAATGCATTAGAATGATTGACAGTGTGCATTGTAACATGTTATATCTTGTCCTCAATAACTGTAATATGTGTAGTGTAACACTGTTATAATGTATTAACTGGGGTTAATTATTGATGAGATACAATGCATTATGAGATTCATTAAAAAACACATTATTACTGCTTTTATAATGCATCATACATAAAGGCTTGAGTATTACCAGTCATGGTTTTAGGCGTAGAAACTGGCCATATTTGGACTTAAATGCATACTTAAGTGATGTTAACTAAGCACATGTACTACTGCGGGTTTAGGGTAATTATACCAGGGTTTCTGCAAGTCTTAATTAGCCTTTCCACAAATTAAAAAGGTCTTAAATCAGAGCAGAAAGTCTTATATTCATGTAGCTGTTGCAGTAATGTTGCACGCACTTCTTTCCAGACATCTACACATACTAAAATCAGAACATGCTTACTTGAAAGTGCTCAAATATCTGACTTTATTTAAAATTAACTGATGTCATTATGATTGGTTTCTCAGAAAACCAACCATCTTTTGCCTTAGAGTGTTGATTTAATAATCTTGAGACATTTAAACTGTGTGATCAGAGGATACAGTAAAATATATTTCCATAATCTAGTTTCTAATCTGTTTTTTAATAAGAAGGTAAAGCAGATTTGTGTGCTAATTCAGCTCATTTTCTACACGTGACCAGAAAACAGCCAAAGGGTCAATTTTGTGAAAGGGAACTTTTGGAAACAGCTGAATAAATCATCTCTCCACTGATGTCTGGTTTGTTAGGAGACCGCTATTAGAAAATCTGGAATCTGAGGGAGCAAAAACATCTAAATATTGAGAAAATCCTCTTTAAAGCTGTTCAAATGAAGCTCTGACCTACAGCCTAAGCCTATGTGAATGAAAATGAAATTTCATAACTTTGAAATATGGAATTGCTTGCGATGAGTTGACAGAGTGTGACGTAGCTCAGGTGTAAAGTTGAGATATACGGTACTCTATCCTTACTCAAGTCCGTTCCGTATTTAACGCCAGACTTGGGCACCCAGCCTTTACTGCGGAAATAGTGATAGGCCGCGTAGGAGCTGGAGAAGCTGGGCTGCAGCGAACGAAACAGGGTCCAAACCTGCTCGACCGACAGAGCTTCCTGCAGTGAACACAAACACACAGCCTTCAGTCAAGAAGTGACAGCTGACAGACCTCTGCTGACAAACACTCACCCCGCTGTAATACACCGACAAGCAGCCGAGGGCGTACACCAGGAAGAAGGCCTGCAACAGGAGGACATGCAGCTCGTTAGCAGACGCTGTCCTAACTCACAGAGCGATGAGAGCAAAGCACACAATAATCATCAGTTACACAATAGCTGGGACTCTTTGATTAGACCCTAGGGTCCGCCGCGCTGGAGAAGGATGGGATAGGGTCGAGCGGTAGTCGGCAGGCGGTGGAGTTAACAGAAGAGAGATGTGTTTGGATTGGCTCGGGCCAGTGAAGCCACTCAACGATATCCAGCTGAAACAACACAACTCCATGTATCTCAAGCCTGACAGACACAGAGCTGGGGCACGAGACCACAGTGATGCTGAGCGGGAACAGAAGGGGTTTAACTCAGTGCTGAGAGTCACTCACTTCTTCATAACTCAGCTGCAGATACTCCATCATGGTGAAAGGGTTTCTTCTGCACTCCAACCTGCTCCGCTCCTATCACAGAAGAGACTTTCACTCAGGAATACAGGAGTAATCTTTTATCTCAGAAACAATTCACTTAATGTATCCCTGTACTTCAGTTATTGTCCAAATTGTGAAATGGGGTATTGACATCTGAACAGTATTATAATAACACTATTACTGCCGGCTCCTTTGAGTAATTTCATTCTTAGTCTCCTACTTTAGATCAAAGCATAGTTACTGAAAAACAAGAACGAAGGTGGTATGCAGAATTACTGGGATGATTTGAATCTTCCTAAGACAGTTCAGGATCTAGCTTATCAACACACGTCCGCTCAACGTGAATCCAAAAACTTTCCATCAGTTAGTTTGCGATTCACCAAGATATGAAGTTTCTGCCACTGAATAACACTTCTGAGAGTTTTTCTCACTGTCGAGACTTTTTTCCACTGAAAATTTGAGAAGAATAAGTCAAGATTGTGAGATAAAACGGCGCAATCCCTTTTTTATTCAGAGGCGGAAACGGGCTTCCATAGCACACGTGTGACATCACTATCAGCTGATGATCTGGTATTATTTACAGCCGAGGTAGAGCTGTCCTGGTGGTCGTCTTCAGAGAGCTCCAGCAGGACGTACTGAGACGTGTGTGAGGGCTGATCTTCATCTTCTCCAGGACGGACCGCAGCATCAGTGTGACCCAGACGCTCACTAAAGCCCCTGGCCTCAGATCTCTGCCTCTCCAGGTCAAGCTCCACTGGTTTAGTGAGCGTCTCTAACGCTCGCCGGACAGACTCGTCCTCCAGGCCCTGCATCAGAAGAGCCGCTCGCGCCCAGACGAGACGCTTCTGGTACCTGACCCAAGTTAAACAAACTCACATTTAGAAAGAAGCCTCTTCTGCTCACCAAGCCTGCTTTTATTTGATCCAAAGTGCAGCACAGACAGTACAACACTCAAATATTTTGACTAATTTTTTGAACATATTTTAAAATGTATTTTATTACATCATTTATTTCATTTCTTTCCCAAACTAACGTTACTAAATGACTTGATAAATGTAATTTATTTTCTGAAGATGTTTTTGTATTACTAATAATAAACAGTGTGTTATTCTGATGAAGACTGGAGGAATGATGCTGAACATCACTTCTTTAGTCATGTTGAGTAGTACAGTACTGAACAGTGCTACAGCTCTTTCTGTGTTTTGGACCAGATGAATGCGGTCTCGGTGAGCAGGACTCTCGCTGGCTTGTGACTGATAGTGGATGAGATCTTACTCTGAGGAGGAGATGACAGGCAGGCATCGCTCTCCAGAGTCTGAAACGATACACAGGCTCAGAAAGCTACTGATTTCACTCTTCCAGAAGCTGCAGCAGTGCTATCGATACCTACATTCCCACCTCTGAGAGATCACGTGCTCGGGTCTGGATCTGGAGAACACTCCTTTCCCAAAGAAACCCTTCAAGAACAAAAACACATGACATGTGAAGAGGGGGTCTGATTTACCGCGGTATAGCCCTGGTGAGACTCCTCACCCTCTGATACAGAGGCAGTACGTGAGCAGGATCTGTGACTATGACGTGATTGGCGATGATGTCTGCTCTGAAGATGATGTGCTCTTCATCCTCCTCGCTCAGAGACACGGGCAGCGGAGCTTCAAACCGCTCGTAGAGCCTCGGCCGCCGCTTGGGCGCCTGAAACACAGCCTCTGTCATGGAGCACGGCTCAGTCAGACCCCGCGCACGACATCCCGGAGCTTATTTACTGACTGATTTATTATTATCGGACTCGTTTCTAGCGCTTACTCCAGCAGAAACGTGTGAGCCGCCGTGTTGCAGCAAACATCGTCCGTGGCGCTTCGGAAAACACCACCGATAGTTCCGTCGAGTGCTCTTTTGCTTGAAGTTGAAATTTAAATAAACAATGTAAATGATATCTAATAATCAAATTTAACCACGAAACATATTACAAACACATAGCTAAATGATAGGAATTTATGTCCCCACACACACTTCATCAGATGATATGTAATTAGTTTTAAGAGCCAGTAGGGAGCAATGTTCCCAAATAAACCGATGGTGTGTAGAACAGCTTATAGTTGTATTAAACACATTTAGTGCACATATTCAGACATGTTTACATTTAAGGCATTTAGTAGGCAGTTGTATATATAAATATAGGCTATGTAGGCTATTATATATTGATACACCACTAAACAAAAATAGACCAAAAATCACCCTAGAATTGAGCAATTCCATAATAATTTCTGAATACCAATCATTCAGGTGCATGGCATAATAAAGTCAACTGTATTGCTAATCTGCTGACATGATATTTCCACGGTAGTTTTTATCGTGTGTGTCAGTCACATGACTAATTGCATGAATGTTTGTGATGCACACACTCTCACACACACACACACACACACACGTCTGGTTTGCTATCCTAATGGGGATAGGTGTAATGGTTTTAATCATTTTTAAAGAAATATTTATAGAAATGAATACTTTTATTTAGCAGGAACACTTTAAGTTAATCAAAAGTGATGATAAAGACATTTGTAATGTTGTTTTTATAATAAACGGTGCTCTGCTGAACTTTCTCTTCATCAGGAAACCTGAAGAAATATGTGAACAACAGGCTAACGGCCTAATAATAGATATATGTTGTTGTTTTTGTTAAAAGTTATTCTAAATACTGAAGACATGTTTTTGCTGTACTTTGGATGAAAGAAACGCAGGCTTGGGGAGCAGAAGAGGCTTCTTTAAAAACAAAGAGCATGAAATATCTCAGCGTTCATGCCGTTCTGAATTGGTCGTGTAGAGTTCATACGTGTTCTGCTGCACACGCCTTGGACAGGACTGAAGCACTGACAGAGAAGCTTTAGTGTCTTTGTCTGTGAGGATGAGTGACGGAGCGCTGCTCGTGGGTGGAGAGGAGACCGGCTGGAAGAGTTTCACACACTCAACTCCAAAAATCCTCTCCTTTGTTCGACCGGCCCGGTGCCACTCCTGTACAACACACACTTCTGAGAGCAGTCCACACACTGATCCACCAACATATAACACATCCAGAGAACAGAGCTTCTGTCATGTGTCTCTACACTCTCAGAAATAAAGGTACAAAAGCTGTCACTGGGGCAGAACCTTCTCACAAGATACACGTTTGTAACTAAAGAGTCTAAAAGGTACATATTAGTGCTTAAAGTGTACATATTTGAACCTAATAGGTACCGTCCCAGTGCCAGAGTTTGTACCTTTATTTCTGAGTGTAGAGACACTAACTGCTGTTAAATAGTATATAATATATACATATATATATATATATATATATATATATACATGTATATCAACTATGCAAAAGTTGTCAAACATGTCAGAAATACTGAGAAAAGAGGAAGCTGTGATTAGGATTGTGTTGAGACTCTCCGATTTGATGTATCTTTTTTTTCATATGTTTATCTCATGTTTAGTAAGCGTTGCAACATTGCATGAACACTGATAAACACATTTTGATTTTGATTATCACTCAGTGTTTTAGTTTTTATTCACTTTAAAATGAAAACATTTTTGTGATTTAATCAATTATTAACTCTTTGTTAAACTCATACACCTCCTGTATTTCCTTCATAAACCCAGTTAGGGAAACATTATAATGTAATGTTTAGTGCACTTATACATACACATATTCTTATTTTCTTCTTTGTATATTTATATCTATATATTTTAAAACAAGTTAGGCCTGAAGTGCTCTGTCCTGTGTGCAGTAATGTGATGAATTACGTTACTAATACAATTGTTGTGTAATATGGAATCAGTAACGGATGATAACTTGTAAGTGGTTTTTCTCAGCTCTGTTTAGGATGAAAATGAATAACCCAGCCAGAACGTTCTCTTCACTTTGGTAATGTTTGTACAAATGTGCCCCTGGTTCACAAAGCCATTCATATGGTTTGAAAATGAGATCTATAGATCACCTGAAAGCTGAATAAATGTCTGGTTTGTTAGGATAAGACAATATTTGTCTGAGATAATGTTTTCAAATGGATAAAATGACACTAAGAGAAACATTTAAAAAACTACAAACAGAATTCTGGAAATGTTGGGACAGTTTTAAAATGTGAATAAAATAAAAAGACTTTCAAATCACACGAGACAATATTTTATTCACAATCATTTTTTTTTAAACATTTACACTTTTAGCAACTAAAATGAACTCATCTGAAATGTAAAGCCTGCTACAGAAGCAACAAAGAGGTGAAAAAACAAGACATTTAGAAAAGATTCAGCTGGGAGGAATTGACACCAGGTCTGTGACATGATAAAAGAGATCTATATTCTATTGTGAATGAAATAATGTCTTTTAGTTGTTTTTAACAGTGTCTCTCTGTGAAAGTGTTTATTGGTTGTTGTTTCTGTGCAGCAGGTGTATTCTCTCACGCGGCTGGAAGTGCTCTCTTCCCACATTAAACACTCGTGAGTGATTCTCCACAAACACACAAACCCCGCTGCTATCTTTGGCTGCTCTCTACAGAGATTCTTAAAGCAGCAAAATGTATTTTCTGAAAGGACTTGGCATTGTCTGTGAAGGGTCTTGGCAGGATGCAGCCTCAGGAGGATTAATAGTAACAAAGTAAAGGATATGCTGACACAGCACAAAAACACATTTAATCATCATCATCATCATCATCATCATCAAAACAGAGCTGCTTCATCCCGGCCTCAGGAGGAAAGCAGTTTATAAAAGACCGCCGAGGCACAGCTGAGCTGGAGCTTTCCCATAATGACAAGAGGAAAACTAACAAATAAATAAATACATTTAGCACAAGTTCTGAAAGCTGGATACATTTTACATTGTGTTCTCCATATACTTCATCTAACCGTGAGATTGTTTGTTGAACTGGAACACAAACACCGACCGCTGAAGCTGTGTGTGTTCCATCATGGAAATACTCATCTAGATGTAGAGTTATTTCTGTACTTGGTTAGAGTTGACTCACTGACTCTTTATTAGACACTACTTGTCAACAGTGGTTAACTACTTCTAATTACTTCAAGTATTATTAAAATCAAAAGTTGCATTGATTTATTTAATAGACCTGGGCCTCGGTATTTTTAATGTTGATAAAAATAAATAAAGATGATAACTAATGGGCTCTTTGGCTACACTTTATTTTAAGGTGTCCTTGTTCCAGAGTAGTTATATATTGAATTACTGGGTAATATTTATTAACTACATGCACACACTATATGGTTAAGGTTAGGATCGGGGTTTGGTTTATTGTTACTTGAATGTGATTATACATAATTTACTGTTATTATAATAGTAAGTACATGCAACGTGTAACAAGGACACCTTAAAAAGTGTTACTGGTCTTCTTGTAAAGTGTTACCGTTAAAGTAAAAAAGAAAGAAATAAAATAAACTGTAGTCAAAACAATTTTATGCAACTACATACCTTTAAAAAAGAACCAATTCAAGCAAATAAAGGCAGGGTTGTAATGTATAGCTGAAAAAACCCAGTTATGACAGAAGAGGTTTGAAGCGAGCCGCACGGTTTATAGTCAGAAACAGTCAGTTGCATTAAACTCGCTGGTTTTGTTCTAAACGTTCTGGAGAGGAGATTGTGAAAGAGTTTATGGACACATCAATCAGCAGGAACTAATGACGCCTCTCATCTGCCAGTCTCCCACTTCTCCTTCACGAGTCTTTGAGTGCTCCTTCATTTATCACCGAGGTCCAGCTGAAGCCTCGCTCCACCAAACCAAGAAACGTTCCTGTCCCGTCCAGCTGGAAATGATATTTTGTCAAAGAAGATATGCATCTACTGCAGGGTGCAGCGAAGTTCAGATTTTGCAATCACTACAGGGTGTGTTCAGACACACACACACAATAAAAGCATGATGTAATGACTCAAAGTAGCTTTGCGTGTTACGGAGCCGCACGCACCCTGCCTGCTTCAGACTTCAGTGGGAAGGCATTTATTAAAACACACACACACACACACCGCAGCGTAGGCGTAAACAAAGCGTATCGCATGTCAATCAAAATCCACACAGTTAATCCAGAAGATAGCATTTATTTACATATTCAAATACATCTGACATTTAACGGCTTACATGCCATTTCAAATTTATGAAAAATGGTCCCTTTTAAAAATCTTGTTTTTTTTTCTGTTTTTTTTCTTATTTACATACATTTTGTAAATTAATATAAAAAAATTAAAGCTTTAGAATGATTTGAAAAAGAAATCCTGACTGAGAAACATAAAGGAGAAACAAAAAAACCCTTGAAGATTTAGAAAAAAGTCCATATATGTAAAAGACAACATACTTAAATTCAGAATTTAAGGCAAAAAGAGCAGACGTTTGGAAAATACTCTTAAGAAAGTGTTGTATTTGCTCCGTGTGCAAGCAAATAAACCTGTGTGACAAATATGAGTGAAACTGAAACGTATTCATGATCTCTCATGTGTTTTCTGTCTGAGAGAGACGCAGGTCTGATTTCCTCTTTTATCAACCAATGTCGGAGACACTCTCAGAGACTGTGTAAATGTGGACTTTATTGCTATCTGAATGTTTTTTCTATAATGGACAAAAATCAAACATGGTAAAACAGCGTCCAAAAGTCTGAGACCTGAGCTCCTGCTATTTATTCATTCACATTCTTTTCTAATAAAATACATTTAAATATAAAATAGAGACAATCTCCATGTTAAACTAATATATATGTATATATATATATATAGTGCTGTCAAATAATTCACTGCGGTTAACTGCATCCAAAATAAATGTTGTTTTCTTAATATATATATATGTGTGTGTACTGTGTATATTTATTGTGTATAAATACACACACACAGTATACATTTTGAAAATATTTACATGTATATATTTATTTAAATATATTTAATATATAAACATAATATCTTTCTGAAATATATAAATGCATGTGTGTGAATTTATTTATACATAATACATACACACAGCACACACACGTAAATTATTATATATTATTATAAATTATTATATATAAATATATTATTTTGTACAATACTATTTATCAAATATGAATCAAAAAAGAATCAGAAAATGCTATCTTTGTAAAGGAGTTGAGCATGGTGAATAATATGTATATGTATTTATATTTGCATAGTTACCTGGAGAAATCTTGCCTGATTGAATTTTTTTCTGAAATCTTTATTTGGGGGTGGTCTCAGACTTCTGCAGAGCGCTGTATTACAGTCATCTTCAGAAATGACAGAAGGAGTGTCACGTTGATGTCCATGGCTTTATCTGTAAGGCCTATGAAAGTTAAATCAGCTGCTGAAGCGTTTTCACAGTGGTCCTGCCCTCTTCATCCACGCCGCGCCTCTAGTTCTGCGGTCAGCATCAGTCTAGTACAGGTCTCTTATGATCTCCTGCAGCAGGGGGTGCAAGCACCAGTCCACCTCGCTCTCCTTCAGCAGCTGGATCAGCTGCACGTGATCGGTCACCAGCTGACGCAGGTCCGTCATCTTCTGCAGGACCTTAGCGAACAGCTGCAGGGAGTCGGGGTGGTTCATCTTCAGCTGCAGCTCCAGAGAGTGAAGAACCGTCTCCTGCAGGTCCTCGATGGGCTTGACGTTCAGCAGACCCGGCCGATCTGACGGAGGAGGAACACAAGATCTGAGCTCACAGCAACCTCAATAATCACAGCCTCTCAGTCATGTTACAGCACAGAGAGAAAGAAAGAATAGAAGAAACACAGACAGAAAGAAAGAAAAGAAAAATAAGGATTGATCACAACACGTGTTTCCCATATTTTCATTTCTCATTATTATGATAAAACAGTTATTATTTAAAAATCAATATTTCACAATGATTTTACTTTTTAATAATCACCATTAAATACATTTAGTCCAAAAACTACCACAATGTATATTTACATTCATTTATTTATTTTTTCAGAATTGTACAAATGTTGTCTATAATTTAAAGCTTACTATCATAATAATAATAACTTTGTCACAATTAAATTTAATGAAAAAAATGTTGTTTAAATTGTTTCCAGCCAAAATATCTAAAAATTCTTAAAAAAGTAAAAATGATTGTCTTGTTTTCAAAATGAAGAACAAAATCATCTGCTAAAAAAAAATGATGTGAAACAGAAAACGAGAGGATTTGTCTTACCTCACTGGCAGATTATTTAGCTTCTTTCAAGTAATAACTCGCTTAATTGTGCCTTTTTTTCTTCTGATAACAAGACTATAATTTTGTCTTGTCTAGAAAATACTTTATTTAAGAACTTTCAGATATTTTGACTGAATCATTTTCAGATTCTCCTGTTCTCTGATGTTTTTTGAAGTGAAGTATTTTCTCATGTGTTAGCTGAGCAGTAACGCTAAACTCAGATCTCACGAGCCTGAACACAGCTGACCCACCTCCGCTCAGGATGATGACGGCCAGGAACAGAGCCATGTCGCAGTCGTCCAGCTCCAGCGTGTTGAACTTGACGGAGAACTCAAACTTGGGCTCCATCATCTCACAGAAGGGCTTGCGCAGGCTCTTGAGGAACTCGCGGGTCATGAAGATCTGGCCGTAGGAGATGAGCGTGCCGTCCTTGTTCATGAGCGGCGCCATCATGATGATGATCACCTCGATGACGCCGTACTTCAGCAGGGTCACCTGGTCGTTGAGGTCCAGGTTGACGAAGCCGGGGATGCTCTTGGCGAACTCGGTGACCTCACTGACGGCCTCGGCCGAGCGTGACTGACAGCTGTGAAAGAAGCGCAGCTCCACCTCGTGCATGATGCCCATCTCCGCCCGCCGGAGCTCCTGAGCCGGCATCTGTCTGCAGTTGATCATCTGCTCGCCCTCCAGCAGAGACTTGTTGTCGTGAATAACGAACGGCTGTGAAGCACAAACACAGTCCAGGCTTAGTGTGTGCTACTGACCACTTCTCTACACCTGAAGGAAGATTGATCGGTCCGGACCAAAGAGGAGTGCTGTCAAACCATTAATCACCTCCAAAATAAACCTTTGTTTACATAATACATGTGTGTGTGCTGTGTATATTTATACATAAACGCATCTTTGGAAAATATATACATTTATAGTTGACCCAAAAATGAAACTCAAACGTATAAGACCTTCGTTCATCTTCTGAGCACAAATGAAGATATAAAATCTGAGAGCTATCTGTCCCTCCAGAGAGAGCAACACAACAACAATACAACAAATATTTCAGACATCTGATTTTATATCTTCATTTGTGCTCAGAAGATGAATGAAGGTCTTCTAAGTTTTATTGTTATTTCCGGTTGAACTAACACTAAAGGCAAAGTGATTTGTTCACATTAGTCGGGCTGAATGACGAATCTTTCTCACTAAGCACTCCAAACATGAGGTTTGCAGCACAGACAGATCTGTGTATGACATCACGCATCGGTCAGCAGACCAGTTCCTGTGTTTCTCATGCACTGACTGAGCTGTTGAGAGAAATCAGGTGAACATGATCTTCTAGACTAAATATCAGCTTGTTCTTAATCAAAAACACATTCCCTCAGAAAGTGAAATGCACACTCAGAAGATAAACACAAACCTGCAATGATTAAATAACAATCATTTCTGTATTTAATTGGATGTTTTCTGAATGTTCTGCAGGCAGCTTGTGAATATGACCTCAAAAATGCTGCCAAACAAAAACACTTCCTGATTTCACGCCGTCAAAATCAGGTTGGACGGTAATCTGACAGGTCCTCTGCAGACAGAATCTGTGCTCAGAAAGAGCTCTGGGTATGATTCCTCTCAGCCTTCTCTGAGCTCATCTTTCGTTTTCTGTCAGCTTCCTTCCAGTCGTCTGCATGAGCGCTCAAGCAATGAATGTGGAACTGATCAGGCATGAATTAAGACGCTTCTGATATATACTGCTTTTATATTTGTGTAGGCCTTTCTTTCTGCAGTCTGTGCCTTTATAAATATTTCTCCTGCGCAGAGAGCAGATGTTTGGTATCAGTGGCTCTGTTAGTCAAAACAGCATAACAGCCTTGCTCATATCTCTTCTGAAGACACACGATGCAGGCGTTTTCTGCGTGGTATGTTTGATTTGAACTTATTTCTCTTGTCAACAGAACAGGAATGTTCAATATGAGCCCCAGGGGCTTCGTTTAGACCTTCATTAGGGCTACGTTTGTATTCTGTGAGTAAAATATGGACAATAGGAGCACAAGGATAAGAAATGTGAATTTGTTCTTGTTCAAAGCTAAATGTATTCTTTGAAATAAATGTTTTGTTATCTGAAGCAGTGATGTTCATACATTTTTCAGTGTGTCCCAAGTGTCCAAGTAATAACTTAAAATATATAGAGATTTTGCCAATAAAAAACTATTAATTTAATTCTATGAATGTTTTTATTCGGTTTTTAAAGTATATATATACATACACATACTATAAGTGTGCTCGCAATGAATCGCATCCAAAATAAAAGTTTTTGCTTACATAATGATTGTGTGTGTACCGTGTATATTTGTTATCTATATAAATAAACACACACATGCTTAATAACATATATATTTAAGAAAAATTTCGTTTCTATATTAACTATAATATAAAATATAATATAAATATATAAATGTATATACATACATATACATACTATATATATACAGCTCTGGAAAAAAATAAGAGACCGCTGCAGAAAAATACGTTTCTTTTGGGTTTTATCCTAAAAACTGTTCATCTCACCAATACACCACCAATACTAATCAATGCACGATTGTTTCACTTTCTCTGAACTGCTGTCTTTGAAATATTAAGGAAAGAAGCATCTTGATGCTCACTGAATCCTTGTGACAGTAAAGATAGGAT